>CM053623.1:144670754-144831143 GCA_028646595.1 Phalanger gymnotis
GTGGAGCCCTGCTTCCCTCTGCCACTTTGTGGGTTCTGCAGCTCTAAAATTGGTTCAGAGCCATTGTTTTATAGGTTTTTGGAGGAACTTGGTGGGGAGCTCACGCCAGTCACTGCTTCCTGGCTGCCATCTTGGCTCCGCCCCTTCTAGCACCTCTTGTAGTACTGCTTTTCTCCCCACAACTTGTGCCCCCCACCCCGATCTCCTGGTTCTCCAACCATGAACCACAATCAAATGCACTTTGTCTTTATTCCTTGATGGGGTGTGTCATTCTGCTCTTCTGTGATCCACTCACCCTGTCTGCACAGACCTAATTGCCTCTCTCTAGTCCCATTTTTGTTGCCTCCCCAGTAAGAATATATGTTCCTTGTGGTCTTGGGACTGTTTTTACTTTTCTATTATTTGTATCCTCAGTAATCAGCATAGTGTTTGACACATGCTAAATAAATGCTCATTCATTCATTCATTCATTTTTCCTTAAGACTATCTGGAATTAAGGATTAGATTTGTTGGGTCCCAGAAAGAGATTGGATTGAGCAGGGAGCTATTTTGCTAACAGTTGAGAACAGACACATTGACCCCATTGGCTCAACCCAGAACGTGTCAGAAAGTATTGACCTGAAGTCAGTGAGAACACTTTACCAGACAAAGTAAATGATGTTGGTGGCCAAGCTTTGTGCTCAAGTCGTGCTAAATCCACAACTGCACCTCATCCCCTTTGGAAGGGGGATTCCTGCACAGTGCTGGTGTTCTCCTCGGTCTTGATGGCTGGCTCGAATTAGATCTTTCTCGGGTATCTGCCTCCAGAAGTAACAGTAAACACCAGTGAGATGATAGGAAGAAAAGGAACATGCATGAAGATGAAAACCATAATTAGAATGAAAGGCATGAAGGTTGCAATTTTGTGTAAAATCCATGAAGGTTCTGAGGACAAGCCAGTCGTTTTACTGGTGTCCTGGAAAGTGTTTAAAGTATGAATTAAATGTATGGTTTCTTTTTCAAATCGGCTCCCGGTCTTAAGCTGTAGACATATTGATATGTACACCTAGCAAGTCCAAATAAGCCTTTTGCAATTGGAAAATAAACTGGGTACCCTAGCCAATAAAATTTAAGGAAGACCATTTAAATGAAGAGCATGCTGTAACAGAAGTTGTAAAGACTTGGGAGGGGGCAGGCATATAGGGCATGAATCTGCATATCCATGCAGGAATGAATCAGGATATCTTGTTAAACAAGGTGAAGAACACACCAGTAACAACAATGTGGCCCTCTAGTAGGAAAGGGTCAGTGATAAAATTCAGAGAATTTACCAGTGACTGCAGCCCTATCTGTGGGTGTTTCAGCAACAGACTGTTGCAGGATGCACAATGCTTCACCAGGTCCTGGTATCTATCTAGAGGACCAAATGTGACCCAGCAGTCTAACTGTAGTGTCTTACATGTTCTTTTGTGAGACTGTGGTTATCTGTAGGCCAGGGAATTAACATATATTCTTCCCTGACTTAATAGCCGCCTCTGGTGAAGTTGACAAGTCAGGCGTTTCTAGCTCTGTAGAGCTCAAATCCATTGCATTGGACCTGTTGGGTTTATATAAATAAAACTCGAAAAATTATCAGATGTCAGCAGGACTACAGGTTTTGAGTCCTCAGGAGCATCCTTCTCTGTTCTCTAGGACAAAGCATTTTGCCTTGCCATTTTGGGAGAGCAGGTCATCGCAGAATTAAGTTTAATTGTGTGTTTAATTATGTGCTTGTGTAGGTTGGGAGGTGGAGTTGGGAACAGGACAATGTCTGTCAGATATGATAGAGTTTTAGGTGTCTCATCACTTGGAATTTTTCCAGGTTTTTTGTTTGTTTGTTGGTTTTTACGATTTGAGTTGCTTGGTTATCCCGAAATGGTCCAATGTCATTAGAGGCCAGGATTCTGTTTCGCTGACTTTTAGACTCATGAGTAGAATAAGTACCATCATACTGAGTCACTACAGCAGTATTTGGAGCTATGTGTTTCTATAGTGAGTAGCTTTGTTGGGAGCCAGGCTGAAGCCTTCCTTAAGGGAGGCACGAACGCTGTTTGGAAGGTTGAAGTTAAAAAGGGAGCATTTTGTAGCATTGCCATTTTAGGGAGGAAAGACCATATCGATATCATATGTAGATGTGAGCAAATGTTAGGAATCCCTCTACCCCATTTAGATTTGTGTTTGCTAGTCAGTCACTACAAACATCAGTGAACAATTAGGCCTCAGTGACATCCTTTGAATAGAACAGAAAGGAGGAACTCTGCATGAATAAGTGAAAATGTATATTCATGAAAGATGGGAGAACAGATGTGAGATGCTTTGTTAACCAGAAGTGCTACATAATCGTTGACTATTACTATTTATTGATCTGACTGTCATACAAAATGAACATTTCTAGCATTAATCGTATATGTATCTTAAACTGCATGGTTGTGGACTCCTTGGATCATTCAGAGTTTGAGAAAATGAACAACAGATTGCAGGATTGCGGTTCTTAGAGGCTAATTCCCTCATTTTACAGATGAGGAAGCAGAAGCCCACAGAGATTAAGTGATTTGCCTAAGGTCACACAGGCAGTAAGCATCAGAGGTGATCAAACCTGGATCGTACAAGTTCAGTGCCTAGCAGTGTATCTTTTTCAGCTCTTTTCAGTGTATCACCTTGCCTTGGTTTTGAGGCAGGGGTTTTACACTAAGTGAATTTAGAGGTTAGTTTTTACCTGTTTTCACATCTAGGTGGTGACAAAGACCTTCTTTCATTGGTCAGTCATTATTCGCATGGTGGAATTTAAACTCCAGTCTTCTCAAAATACAAAGAGCAGAATCCCTCCCATCTACCAGGGAGGTGTCAAAGCTTAGGTTAAGGGAGCCCAGTTTTGTCACTTCCCTGTCTAGATGGCATGAAACTCTCCCCCAGTAAAATAAGTAAGATGGGTTCTATCAATGACAGGCCTTTGGGAGACTATTATTTATAGCGTTCCATTGTAAACTCATGGGGGGGGGCATCTTTTCACGTTAAACTTTATAAAGCTCTTTGTACAGAGTAAGGCATACAGTAAGTGCTCCTGAAATAGCAGCTTAGTGATCTTACAGGTGATTACAATCATGAACAAACAGGAGATTTACAACTTATAGTTTCAGGATGGCTCTTAAGAGCTTATAAAATCACAATCTCAAATTTGGAAAGGACCTCATTGACCATCTGTCTAGTGTAACCTTTACAGGACAAGAATTCCCTCCTTCCAGCATCTCTAGCCTTCAGCTTTGAGACCCCTAGGCAATCCATTCCACAGTTGTTTGTATGGCCTTCGTGGTTAGTAAGTTTCTCCTTATATCAACCCTAAATCTACCTCTTTCTGGCTTCCACTCGCCACTTCCTAGATCTGCTTTTGGGGGCCAAGCAGAATAAGTCTTACTTCTCTTGTGCTCAGAGGACAGAGGAGAGAATTCTGCACACTGTGTTTCCTAATACAGCCCAACATCATATTAGCTTTTGTGGCTGCCATATTATACAGTAACTACCCCATAGTAAGGGCTTAATAAGTGCTTGAGGGATTGAATTATTAGCTCATATTGAGTTTACACTCTAGACCCCAAGATCTTTTTCACACAAACTATTGTCTAGATGCCCCCCCCCATCTTGTACTTAGGAAGTTAATTTTCTTTACTTAAATGTATGCAGCTGCTTGTCTATCAAGCTTTATATAGATTTTTATCTTCATTCTAGCTTTATATGAAGTTATATCTTCTATCATTATATAGATTTATATCTTCTTATATCAATTGCATTTCATCTTATAAACTTCATCCCAGTGTTCTGGCCCGTTGAGACAATTTCGTATCCTGATTGTTGACACTCCTAGCTTTGTGTCATCTGAAGATTTGACAAGCATGCTTTCTGTGTCTTTATAGAAATGAGTGATAGAACTATTCAGTAGAAAGGCTTAAAGGATAGATCCCTCAGATGCTCCATTAGAGACCTTTTCCAAGTTGACACTAGTGTGTTAATGACTATTTGTTGTGTTGGGCCATGGAAACCACTGTATTAACATTACTATATTACCATCTCGTCTCTATTTTTCCATCTTTTACACAAGGATAGCATGAGGCACTTTGCCAAATGCTCTGCTACCTTAAAAGTAAAGTAAGTCTGTAGTATTTCCCTCAGTTGCCATGCTAGTAATTCTCTTATAAATCTGAGTGAATTAGTTTGGTATGACATATTCTTGAGGAAATTATGTTGGCTTTTAGTGATCACGGCTTTTCTTTTCTCCATGTTAACAAACCATCCCTCTAATAATATATCCTAGAATTTTTCCAGGAAGCAAAGTTAAGCTCCTTGGCCTATAGTTTGTAGACTTCAGTTTCCCCCTTCTTTTGAAAATCAGCATGACTTCTGCCTCTTTTTTCCTGCAGCACTGCCGTTCTTGTCTCTGATCTTTCAGAGATCATGTATATCAGCTTAGCGTTTGCATCTGCCAGTTCAGTACCTGGGAACGTAAATTCATTTTGGCCTGGTACCTAGAAACCAGATTAAGAAGACAAAGACTCATTGGAAAAGACTCTGATGTTGAGAAAGATTGAAGGCAAAAGGAAAAGGGGACGACAGAAGATGAGATGGATAGTGTCACAGAACCAAAGAACATGAGCTTGGACAGACTTGGAGAAATAAACAGTGGGAGATGGAAGGGCCTGGTGTACTATGGTCCATGGGGTCCCAAAGAGTCCGAGACGACTGAATGAATGAACAACAGCAAAAGCTAGAAATCATTGAGGGCACTTTAGGTTCATGACCAGTGACAACTTGGAAGGAGGTCTGTAGGGCAGTGCCTCAGGTATTTGACTCAACTCTAAATCTGTGATGCGATGCTATTTTATATATTCGTTAATGACTGATAGGTCTTTCCAATTTGAAGGTGATGCCAAACCCAAGACTCAAAGCTAACATTGGATCATAGAGTCTGGATTCCAAAGATCTGGACATGCCAGAAATCTCAGCTCTTTTTACTAAATGTCATACCCAAGGCAAGTCGCATAACCATTTATGAGAAATTCAAAGGTGCCAAAAATCAATAGCTTCTCCCTTCCCCATTCTATTATCATTAAAAGTAAATAAGGCATCTGAGATAATAGAGTGGAAAGTACCTTAGATTATGAATAAGATATGCAGTTTATGTGTTTTTCTGAAGTTAATGAAGACAACACCGATTATTTCTTTTAGAGAGTTCTAAAATGGGAATGACTATACTTGCCCTACCTGCCTTACAGCTAAGGAAAACACTTTGTAAATAATAAAGGCACCAGGATAAGGGCTAAGCCTATGATTTCAATGCTATGGGGAACATCCCTATAACAATTCAGAGTTCCATCTTCTCTGCAACATAGAGTCCTAGAGAGTTGCCTAGAAGACAGAGAACTTGTGACTTTTCCAGGATCACTTGGACCATGTGTATCAAGGGCAGGCCTTGAACCCCTAGGTGTTCCTTACTTCACAGCCAGCCCTATATCCATTACCCCATATTGCCACTCTCTGAGTCTCATTATTAACGTCTTTTTAGCAGCTGAATTGGTAATAAATGCTTTTAGGCGCTTTCAACTTTATACATAAATAGACAAAGCAAACACTTCATCAGACCTTAAAACACTAAAAACTGGGAGTAGCTTTTATGATTATATTAATATTATTTTTACCTTATCCTTCTGCTTTCTTCAGATTTGTAGACATTCATAAAGGGGAACCTGGACCAAGTGAGATCAAAAGCAGGATTTTGAAAGGCAGGTCAGTGGGTATGAAGAAAATTCCCTTAGGTGTACATTAACTTTAATTATAATCCTAAACTTCAACAGACTAATTTAATTTCTGTTATGTTTTTATTTGTAGCAGCAGCATAAAATTGAAATATACATATTTTGTGAAGTATTCTTGCAGCAATTCCATTTGTTTATAAGAAAGAAACAGAAAGGAAAAACAAATAGAAACTCATGCTACCTAAATCAGTAATGGTGTGAGGACATAAAAATGATCGAGTCAGATTAGGCCCTTTAAAAACAAGGAAGACGTACTTGCCAAGTGAATTTAATTTACTGCGTATATATTTTGTAAGAGTATAGAAAAAGGTTTTTTAGTTACTGTGCAGTTTTGAGATTATTTGTGTTTATATCAAACTACCTACCTAGCCTTCATGTTCTACATCAGGAAATTCAAGCTATCATTGAGTTTAGAGGTGCCATTAAGGAAACGGTGACCAGAGTTACAGAGTATCTGGTTCATTTGAGCCATGTGGTGGATTGGCATATGGTCATAAAGAACATTGGTACATTTTAGTAGTGAGGTAACATTTTGCTGATCAGTAGTGCAAATTACACTTTACTTCTCAACTTCTAAAGGAAAAATTGATTTCATCAGAGCCTCTGGAGTTCTCTTCTGGCTTAAGCTGGACCTGAAGGTCCAATTTGGTACCAGCTGGCTTCTAGGCAACCAAGCTAAGTCATTCAGATCTTAAGATGCGATGATTAGATGTACTATAGGGAGAGACCATCATTCTCGTAGAATCTGAGTAGATCAGTGCTGCCTTAGAATGGCTCCTGTGCCTCTAAAGAAGCCCCGGAATTGATCTGAACTAACAGTTGTTAGGATGAAGGATGAGTGTCCAAGGCACTGTACTGTGAGCTGGTCAGATACACTGTTAAACTTGTCACAATCTGCGCCCAACCAGCCTTATGCGGGTTAGAGAAGTAAGATGTTATTCCCTCCCAGAATTGGTTTAATGTCAAATTGTCATTTTTTTTAGCATATGTTAAGATACAGAAACTGAGTTTTTAGCCATAGTGTTAAGAGAATGAGTGCATGTATGGCTGCAAGGCAGAATCTGTGCATTGATGACATTCAGAGAGTCCAGAATCTGTGCAGCCAAAAGTCAGCATTGTATCCTTCCTCCCTGACTTTCGTCACCATAAAAGTGAACTAACATATTTGACGAATAGAATACCCGGGATCTTGGAATGTGAGCATGTCAGGCAGTTTTGTCACATTTTCTAGTTACCTAAAACAAAAGTGAAGATTTTCTTCCTTTTGATAAACTAATAATGTGAGACATCACATGCCTGTTAAACCAACCTATTTGGGCAGGCAACTAGTTGATAAAGTTAATGCATTCAGTATAGCTAATTATATCCCTTTGTATGACATGTATTATGCCCATTTTATTAGTAGTAATTACCTTTCTCATTTCTCCCTTTTTTCATTCCCACTCCTTTCAGATTCTGTCATCATCTCTGCTAAGAGGGTTAGTATGCTTGTTCCCTTTTATCATTTCTCTACCTAAAGCATTTTCTTTTGATGAAAGGTTCCTTTGATTCTCCTTTATTTTTTCATCCTTCTGTTGACCCTATAGTTTCCAATATGTTGTATAGAAGTCAGAGCATGTCCTTTAGAGCAAGAAACAACAAAATATATGCTTGTACTTATAACTGTTGAGGAGTGCTAGAGCAAGGCAAGAGGATGACATAATTCCATTTTTTCAGCTCTTCGGAGGATCAAGCCAACTTTTCATCATTTTATTTTCTCATTCCTTTGCAACTACTTTAGCTGAACACATCCAAATTTGGAGCTCCCTTTGGTTTCCAAGAAAGTGAAGAAGAAAGCTAGAAGCTGACACTCAAATTAATAGCTTTTATTCATCCCAGATTAATGTTGAACTGAGTTATGAAGAGAAGATTGTGATAATTAAAAAAGCATTGAACCAAGGAGTCAGGAGCCCCAGCTTCTTGTCCCAGTGCTCTCACTAACTTTCTGTGTGATCATGGGCTTCACCTATCTGACCTTCCCTTCTCTCATCAGTAAGTAGGAGGGGATTGGACTAGATGGTATCTAGGTCCCTTTCAGCTCTAAATGTCTTGACTCTAAATAGATGTAATAACCCTTGTCTGTTTTCTCCTTGAAGTTTCTTCTTAATCATCTCTGCTTCTCACATGTTTCTGTTCTCACTATGGCGGCTTTCTTGAATATTGTAGTGTCATACATACTTGGAAAACTGATTTCTGTCATTTGAACTGCCCCTCAGAGGAACATGCAACAGAGAAAAAAGATAAACTCTTTGAAGGCAAGGAGCCCTCTTTTATTTGTGTTTTTCTATCCCTAAGACCTAGCAAAGGGCCTGGCACATAATTGCAGCTTAACAGATGCTTGAATAGGATACAGAAGCTGCCTTTTTTTTTTTTTGGCTCTGGCATTACTTGAATTACTTCCTGAGTAGAACTAAACTCTGAATTCTATTCTCATCCTGAGTTGTTTGTGTGTCAGCAGTTGAATGATACCATAATGCATTGATTGCAGTTGGAAGGGCAATTAGAGCTTTTTTGGAAGTTGAAAATATCAGCTGATCTGAGGACATACCCTTCCATGTCAAAGAATAGAACTATTTTAAGGTCTAAAAATGTACCATAGCAGTTAGCAGGATCATTTATATAGCTCATGCATCAGAAAATATTCTTAGATCTTTTATTATTTTTATCCCATTAAGAGGGAAGTGGCTTACTACTTCAGGAAGTGGCTTACTTCACTTCCTGAAGGTAATTTGGCCTTCGTTAATCTGACCTTTAAATGAACATTTGCATAAAAGAAATTTATTTGTTTATTTATTTATTTTAATAATATTATTTATTATTTATGGAGTGACTCATAGGGATGTAGCTTAAAAGGCTTATGTTTAGGGCTAAAGGAAGGTGGCCTTAAAATAGTGACCATATTGAAATCCTTTTTTGTGTGAAGATTCAGTATGGCACCAATAAATAAATATAGATAACAAAGCTCTAAATGGTTGATTCAGTGATAAGATTAGAAAAAAATTTCAAGTGGAGAGTAGGATGTAAACATATTCTCGGTTGCCCAGAAGGGTTGCCTTTAATGTAAAATCCTTCGATCGTAGTGCATCTTACTTGTAGCGAAGTACAAATTTGGATGTATAGATCAGTCAAACAACTGAATCTCAACGGTTAATGAATGTTGCAAAGCAAGCAGCGTTTATGTTATCCTTTCAAATCCCTTTACCAGTACCTTCCTAAGGGTAGTAAGACATACAGTTCCTGTAAGAGGAAAAGACATTGAAGAGTTTGCCGTATTGACCACCTTTGGGAATCATGAGATTTTCAGCATAGCAAGAGTCACTTCTCCATCTGGGTTTCCTTAATTTAGAGCTGTTATTTGGGCAGTTGCTTCACTCACAGGCGTTTTTTGATTCATTATTTGATATTGCTTTTTGCCAACTGAGTTAGATATTGGACTGGAACGATTTTTAATCAGTACCCTTTGTTGAAAAATATGCTCTAGAAAACCAGTTCTTTTGCTTAAACTTACACACCTGTCAAATTACAGCAGACTTGAGCAAAGAAAGTCAGGATTGAATGGTAATTATAATAATTTTGTGCCTTTGAGAACAAATTGGAAGTTCAAGGTAACTAATGATAATAGTAATGTATATATGTACATATGAGGACCCGACTCATTTTTCAGAGTGATTTCATCTGTGTCAGCAGCTTTATTTAACTCTAGGTTAAGGGCACACACTCTGCTAAGTGATGTATTTAAAGCCTTTCACAATCTGTCTCCAGACTGAGTCTACATTACTCCCCCTCATGGACTCTGCACTCCAGCTTTACTGGCATACTTGGTGTTCCACACATGCTTTACCTGCCTCCCACCTTTGTATCTTCAAATAGGTCACAGCTCCCGTGGAATTCTTTCCCTTCTTACCTCTGCCTGTGGGAACTCCTGGCTCCCTGCATGGGTCAGGTCTAGTGCCACCTCCTTCAAAAGGCCTCGTCGTTATACTCCTTTCCTCCCATGTCCAGTCACCATGCATTTATCTTGCATAAGTCCTATATTTATCTGTCTATGAAAATGTTCTATATGTCCCTGTTCCTACAGAGCAAAGGCTGATTTAGTTCTGGTGTGCTTAATAAATGCTTATTATTTGGTTGATGTATTCAATCCTCAAACCATCTATTTTGTAATGAATCAAAGGTAGGAAACAAATAGATAGAAGTGTCCATATAAACATTTGGGGATGAGAGTAGTACTTTTTAAAATAGGTTATGAAATTATTACTGTTATGTTAGACATTTCCTTCGTATGGTTATGTGGTTTGGGGGAGGGGATATCATTGAATTCATGATACAGTAGAGTCAGTATAATCGTAAGCATATTATAATGGACTTTCCTCATATCATTTTCATTTCACTGGAAAAACTGAAACACCAAGTGATTAAGTGGCTGGAGTCAGTGACTCAGTTGCCAAGCTATTTATAGAACTCTTGTCTTCAGATCTGTGGTCCAGGACTCGCTGGGATTGCCTCCAAGTGTTCTGTACGGGCATTCTGAAAGATGATTATTGATTCATGAAAAAAGATCTACTAAATACTGGACTTGTTTTACCAGCAATCTGCTCAGAATAGATGTTCCCTTAATTACTGAACTTTCCCAACTGTTACCCTCATTTCATAACTAAGCAAGATGACCATCGTGAAACAGGCCGAGTTAGTTAAGAGTCCCGTGAGAAGTCATTGCTACACAAATCTACTTTCTGTATCAGTGAAACTGCTGACCACAAATCAAGAATTTATTAAATAACTGTCCATGTGGTAAGTGAGATGCTGTCTTTTCTGTGTTAGGATTAGCTTTATTAATTTTAATTATTTAATTTCAGCTTTAAATCTTAACATTCTTGGTTGGAATAGAAAAGAATAGTAGTAGTCACCTAGGCATGATAGTAAAGTTGATGTTATGTCATAGATATAGTAGATATTCTGTTGCCACTCCATGTACAGACCTGTAGCTTATATTCGAGGGCCTCAGGGAGAGAATTGGATAATTTTTATTGAGGAGGATTTGTCCAGACATTTTTATTAAGGTGTCTTTCCTGGATCAACTGGGAAAAAGTCTGGCATTCTGTCCTTTGTTTGCATGGAAGAAACAAGGAGATCTAATTTTTTTTTATTCTTTTTGCCACACCATTAAACCCCATTAATCTCATTTTTTAATTAATGTAAATAGTTTTCTGTTAGTTTCCAGGAGTGAGTCCTAGAGCTCATATGATGTGTTGTTGGTTGGTCATTTCTCTGAGTGTTGCTTTAAAATACCTAAGCTAATTACCCTGCCTTACAAGTCTCTCATGTGCATTTTTGCACAGGGCTTCTACAGAGCAGAATATGAAACTGAGAGTTTCTTTATATAGTTAGTTCTGATGCCACAGGGGCACCAGATCATTGGAGGAAAGTCTTTAGCCTGGAGAAAAGAAGATTGTGGGTGGCGAGGTGAGAAGGGTGGACACAATAGTTGTCTTTTAGTTATTTGAGGGACTGGATAAGGGGTCTGAGAAGGAAGAAATAGTATCAATTGGTGGAAATTGAAGCAGGCATTGTTCTGCAATGTGAGGAAAAGCTTCTGAACTATTAAAAAGTAAAATGGGCTGTAATAGAAGGTGGCACATTTGCCATCACTGGAAGTGTTCGGATAGTGATTAATTGATGACTTCTTGGGGTGTTTCAATCCTGACCAGTTAGACTCTAACCCACAATTATGTGATTTCTGAATAGCCCTTCTAACTCTGAGATCCTGCTATTCAGTGATGATATTTCCTATGGCATATTTTGCCAATATAAAAATGAAGGGATGCTACCCCTATGCCACAAATAATAAATGAAATGGCAACTGTAAGTATATAAACTGAGATTGCAAGTTGTTAAATGATCTTACTGATTTTCCATAGAGTTTCCCAAAAGGAAAAAAAAAGAAGAGATTACGGCCTCATAATTTATTCACCTACCCCATTAGAATTACGACATTATTTAGTGTAGATAAGTGCCACAAATTTTTTTAAAATATGAGGATCCATTTAAAGTGGTATCCATGCAGTGTGCCAAGCAAGTAAGTTATTTCCCTGTGGCTTTGTCTAGAAGAAATGTAGAGCAACTGGTTATGAGGACAGCTGCATTACAATTGAACTCTCTGTGTATTATAAATGATAAGATTTTCGTGTCTGTGTTTCTAAGGTGGATGAATGGTGAACTTGATCAGTAGAATCATTCCCAATGAAAACAGAATTATATGCCAAATTAAACTTAATAACTTTTTTTGACATTGTGAAGGATTTGTATTGCCTAGTCCTTTGAGAAGCTCCGTTCTTCAGATTTTATTTTTTATAACTTCATTTCTCTTACTGGTGACGAATGTGTAGATTCGTGTAATTAATGACACTGCCTCTTTCCACTACAGGCTTACAACCTCCTGTTCCAGAGTACATTGTTGATGTAGAGTCTATGGACATCTTCCCAGTTGGCTGGTGTGAAGCAAATGCTTATCCCTTAACTCCACCACATAAAGCAGTTTGTAAGTACAGTCAGTGTGCTTAGTTACATGATACAAGTTCATTTCAATTTTGAAGTAATTATCATATTGTGATTTACCATCAGGTGATTTCCTGGAGAGCTAAAGAACTCCCATTTTGTCATTCGACATCAAGCTGTAATTATTGGCCATTTCACAGGTTGTAAATGGTGGAGGAATAGGGGAGAAGGGAAGAGAATAAACATTTATTGGCACCTACTATGTGCCAGGCACTGTACGAAGTGCTTTTACAAATATTAAAAAATTACATAGACACCAGTCCTACCTAGTTTCTCTGTCCACTTTTTTAGATCTGAAAGGTTCTAAGTAAAATCTATGTTATTACTACATATTTTTACATTATTGCCGTTGGGAAGTGTTTCCACAATCCGGCTAGCAGCTTCTCTGGGGGTGTAAAATCCACCCACAGCCAGCACCCAGAAAGCTGCCAACAGCACAGGTTCTTTTGATCTGCTTAACTAAGGAAAGGAAGGTGAAGAGGTTGACAAGCTTGCTTTAAATAAGCATACAAACATCATTCACTTAGTTCAGGGGAAGAGACCAGCACACTGAACTTCAGAGCAAATTACAAACATCAACAGACAAATCCAATACAATTCATAGTTACCAACATCTAGGTTCAGCCCGGGAGCTCAGAACAAGGGCTGGCCCAGAATCACGAGAGCCACCACAGCTATGGGTGAGAGTTCCAAAGAAGAGATGGCCAACCCCTGGTTTTATATCTTTTTCAGCGTCAGGGGTGAGTCACACATGCCACTCACCCATGTGACCTAGAATCGTCACAAAGAGGCAACTTACACCCATGTGGTCTAAAAGCCTCTGCTGTCCCAGACATGTGAACTAGGCCCTCCCTGGAGTTAGCCCCACCTTGGGCCCCACCTTAGTTGCCAATCCACACCCGCTAAGGTTTTATACCTAATAGGGGTTTGGGCCTAGAGCTTAGCACTTAGTAAGACTCAATGAAATACACTGAATTACTCAACGAAAACAAAAGCCAAACTCTTCGAGGGCACTTGTTGAACTAAGTGCTAAGGAGCCCATTTTGCTTACCAACACAGGAAGGGGATAATTTTTCTCACAAGGTTTTCTCTAAAAGATTCAAAATTGGTTCCAGTGATTTACTGACTTACTGTAAACAGTTAGTTAACCAAAATGCTTAACACTGAATCATCAATAAGATTTGTCATGCTTGGTCATGGTGAGACTGGTTTGTTTAGCATATTCTATTGTGTCAACATTAAGACAATTAAATCTTGCTTTTTATTCCTGGCCTTTATGTTTCTTAAGAGCACATACAGTTGCAGAGCACCATGTTTAATTTCTTAAGGTAAACAATGCTACAGGAAATCTTAAAGAGACTTACTACAAAACTGAAATACTTAAAAACTTTTATTTTCATCATTTCACGGGTACTTGATTTTGGCCAAGGATTCATGCTGAGCTGGCATGTTAGAATTGCCTAAAAAATCTAAAGAAAATATAAACTATTTTATCATTCCCAGTATGCTTTCCATGCCTTTCAGAGGTCATAGAATTACATCATTCAAGCGTGGAAGGGGACCTTGGAGATGCAGCTCAGTTTTCTCCTTTGACTCAGTGAAGAAATGGTGGCCCAGAGATGTTGAAATCACACAGCTAGTAAATGACAGTCAGACCTAGAAACCAGGTCTCCTCTGACTCCTAGTTCAATAATCTTTCTCTTCTGCCATGCACCTTTATATAGTCTATGCACATTAGTCAGGAACTTCCTGAAAAATAAAAGAAGAGTTCATTACTTGGGCATTTCAGAAGTGCAGAAAGGCATCTGAGAATTGCAGTGGATAGAGCAGTAGCCCTGGAGTTCGAATCCAGCCTCAGACAATTCTTAGCTGACTGAAGTCACTTAACTTCTATTTCCCTCAGTTTTCTCACTTATAAAGCAAGGATAATAACAGCACCTATTTCCAGGACTGTTGTGAGGATCAAATGAGATAATAATTGTGAGCATTTAACACAAGAACCTGGTATATTTGTTGTTCAGTCATTTCAGTTGTGTCTGACTCTTCGTGACCCCATTTGTGGTTTTCTTGGTAAAGATACTGGAGTGGTTTGCCATTTCCTTCTCCAGTTCTTTTTACAGATGAGGAAACTGAGGCAGCCAGGGTTAAGTGACTTGCCCAGGGTCGTACAGCTAGTAAGTATCTGAGATCAGATTTGAACTCAGGAAGTTGAGTCTTCCTGACTCTAGGCCTAGCTCTCTATCCACTGTGCCACCTACCTGCCCTTGGTATATATAGTAGTATATAATAATAATTTTAAGAACAGTTATTATATAGCAGATATATAGTAGGCACTTAATAAATGTTTATCCCTTCTTCCCTCCCTTCTTCCTCCATAACCATAGTAGCAGTTTGTATAGGCAGGAAAGATGGCTTTCGTTTATTTATCGTGTTTGCTATGTTTTCAAATATATTCAAGATGCACAAGTGTCTGCCACATGCACATTCACTTTAAAAGTCTTCCACGAGCATAAAGATCATTGCATTATAGATGGAACGTGTATACAATCTTGGTGTGAAGTGGCCCAACTATGATTGTCCCTATCATCTCTGTGTGTGTGTGTGTGTGTGTGCATATGTATTTTTTCCCACGTACTGAGCTTCTAATACCAAGTGGAAGTCCAGCAGTGAGGCAGAGTTTGGGAATGGTAGAGATATGAATAGCAGTCAACATTTAGAAAAGGGCAATAGGAAAGAAATTGGATTTAGACCATTGCCTCCCATATTATGCTAAGATAAGCTCCAAATGCATATTTGACCCAGTTATAAAGGTTATATTATAAACATATTAGAGAAACATAGAAAAATTACCTATTAGATCTATGGACAGAATTTTTAAAAGTTCATGACCAGGAAGGAAATAAAAAAGACATTCCAGAGGGCCAGGTTCTGGGTTTACTGCACTGGCTCTCCTCGTCCAAGGTCCTCACTTCAGCCTTTTTCTGGCCACAAATGGATTCTGGGTCCAATTCTGCTACTTCTAATTACCACTAATAATGGGTCACATTTACATAACGCTTTAAGGTTTGCAAAGCACTTTACATATCTGATTTAATCCCCGAAAACCCTATGAGACAAATGCTGTTACTCTCATTTTACGGAGGAAAAAAAACTAAGACTGAGAAAGACGAAGTGACTTTCCCAGAGTCACACAGCTAGCAATTGTCTGAAGTGAGATTTGAACTCAGATCTTTCCTGAGTCTGAGTTTAATGTTATTACCCAGTATTCCCTTTGGCTTCTTCAAATAATACTAACTAGTTTTTACAACCTTAACAAAATTACTTGCCTGCTCTCTTTGTGATAAAAACTAAAAAGTAGAAATAGTGCCTGGAGTTAAACAGCTCACATCCTAATGGAGGAGACAGGATTGCTCCTGTAGGTGAATGGAAGTCTCAGTGGTCTTTAGGGCACAGTTACAAGCCGGATGATAAATGTCAAACGGTGGCCAATGCTTCTTTTTCTGTCAGGCTTTCTGTATCAGAAGTTCAGAATACTTTACCTACCCATTATTTTCAAAACCTTCCCAATGTTGCTACACTCAGACTGAATGCTGTGTCCTTTTCTAAAGAGTTGGCTTCTTGTCTCCAAGTGTACCATAATTCCTCCCAGGGATTTCCCAAGGATGATTCTTAGGTATGTTAACCATGTCACTGAAAAGTAGTCAAGAAATCTTCCTTTTTAGAGGTCCTTACAAATAGATATAGGCTCGATTCAATGAACGTTTGTTAACTATCTACTATGTACACTAAAGAAAGATCTGCTGCCCCTGGCTTGCTGAGATTTAAGTAAGGTACTCTCTAATGGGGGTAAAATAACTATGATATAAAGAGAAATGTAGCTCCTGAAGACAAGCTATCTGGTCAAGGGGGCTATGAGGAATTTAATGGCAGGAGAGGCCTGGTGAAGGCTTCATTGAGAATGTGGCAGCTGAGTTGGGTCTTGAAAGAAGGTAGGAATTTCACTGGCTGGGGATGAGTGTTAGAAGATGGCATGTGTGGGTAGGGGAGGCAAGTGGGAAACAGCATGGATTTGGAGATAGCAGAGGGATGAGAATAAGGGCTACAGAGAGGAGGTCTATGTAGCTGCAACATGGAGTATGGAAAGGGAAATAGTGTGAGCTAGAGCTGGTCAGAGATTACTAGGTGCCTGAATATTGTGTGATAAGCTCTCGTGTAACAAGATAAGGGATTGATACTTTCCTGCCTGGGCATTGGGAAGCACTGAGGTAGTTAGAGGTGTGCTGGGATCCCATCAGTGCAAGAGGAAGATTATGTGAGCCTCAGTGTAAAAAGAGCAAAACTGGCTGCAGAAGATCGGTTAGGAGGCATTTACAGTTAGTACTGCGGGGGAGAGATAATGAGAGCATGGAACAGAGCGATTACAGTGCATAGTACAGGGGCAGTTAAGCATGGAGACTGAAGAAGTATGGAGGAGGAAGTGGCTTTTGAATTTTCTCCCATTCCCATCTGAGAATCTCCCCCCTCCCCCCACTCCCTTGCAGTCCCACCGCTTTGCTGGGGTTTGAAGATGAGAAGAATCACTTCATCCCCAACAGCTGGTGTTTTTGCCAGAGTGATGGAGATTTCTCACGTCATTTCTCAGGCATCGCCTTCCTAGACGATCTCAGATTTCACCAGTACCAGCTCTGTCACCGACTTGACCCACAGTTTAATTTCTCACTAAATTTGGTGTGTCTAGCTGGTTCTCCTCTCTGAGAGCAAAAGATCTTTGAGCTTTTCTGAGTGAAGAGGCTGTATAAATGAAAGGTGAATGTGATAGTATTCCCGCATCATGACAACCTTCTGTGTCTAGTGTTGTGTTCCCTAATATTATTATTTTTTTTGGAGGGGGAAAGGCAGGGCAATTGGGGTTAAGTGACTTGACCAAGGTCAAACAGTTGGTAAGTGTGTCAAGTGTCTGAGGCTGGCTTTGAACTCTGGTCCTCCTGACTCCAGGGCCCATGCTCCACTCACAGTGCCACCCACTTGCCCCTCCCTAATATTACTAACAGGCACTGATTGTTATAAGTTATTCTGGGGCACTCATTGAATCTAGAGTTTCACAAAATTTAGGGTAATTTTTGATAATGACACTGAACACTAAGTATCACAATGAGTGACGTTTTATTGATTATCTTTATTATTTCCAGATCCTGCTTTGTTACTACTAATTTCATTTCTTATAAATAAATTAACATTTAGGATAATAGGATCATAAGATCACAGATCGAGATCTGGAAGGGACCTCAGAAGTTATCTAGGCCAAGCTGAAGAAACTGAGGACTAGATTCCTTAATGATAACTATCAGAGGCAGAATTTGAATCCAGACCTTTAACTCCAGAACCAGTCTTCTTTCCCCCGAATGATACTGCCTCTCACAATATAGCATACTGGATGGAAGGCTGGCACTCCAGAGATAGGAAGAAATGGGTTTAACGCTAGCCTCCAACATTTACTGCCTTTGTGACACTATTAATCACTGAACCTCTCTAAAAGTAGGGAGTTTCCAATTGCAAAGAAGGTGTATGGTTGTATTGAGAGAGGGAGTTGACACACCAAGAACTCCCTATATCACTGATGTCAGAAGTCCAGACCATAAAAAAGCTTCCAAATAATAATCCAAAATATATTACACTTTTCTCCAACTTTCACAGCTTTTGATGTATTGGAATTAATTCGTGCTTATTTAGGGGGAGATGTAGTTAGTTTATGCCAAAATTGATAAGTGCCAGGAAGTGATGGTCTAATTTTATTAAGGTGAAGAATAGACAGTAATAAATCTAAATGAAGTGGGTTGTTTGAAGGAAAATATTCTCAAATGATAAAAAAATCCATCTGTTTATGTTAATATTTGACAGCCAAATGTACAGTGCATCAGACAGTCCCTTTTAAAGAGTAAAATGTGTTTTAGTTAAAAATCATACCTAATTGAGATTATAGTATTGTAGCAATAGTATTCAAACTTTACAGTTTTTATAGCAAAAAAAAAATCATGCTGGGTAATCACGCTTGCTACAAACAGTGTGTTTCTGCATGGCACAATATCTATGAGTTTTTCCATTGCCTGTTCTTAAAAGAACATTTAAATATAGCACACCATGTCGTGATAACATTAAATGTATTCTGTCCTACATAAAACATGTTTCTGATGGGTTAATAACTTATTTTGTATGAGAAAAAATTAATGTATGATTGCAGTTGTTTCTTTCAAAAATGCTACCTTAAGGGCGTTATATTTTTTATAATAGACACTTTCTTAAGACACAGTTGCCCGAATGTCGGAATAACGGAATTTTTTTTCTTTTTCCCTGCTTTCTAGTACAAAAGAAGAGAAAGATTGCGGTCGTACAACCAGAAAAACAGTAAGTTCCCCCCGTAGACCACACTATTGATATTTCTTCCTATGAGGGATGTTGTAAGGAGCAGCTGAACTGAAGTTGCTAGAGAGCTAGTAAAATGACCGGCCTGGTGCCACATCTTTCCCTTCATTCATTCAGCACCTGCTGATTAACCTGCTAGTGAAAGTCAATTCTGCTAGGCTCTTCAGGATCTAGAATATTTCAAACAAAAAACCAGGCCCTGTGCATGTGAAATGACAGGATCCCGGAGTTGTTAGGGCCTCTTTAGATACTTTCTGTATCACACCTTTGAGCCTCCCAGCTCTTATTACATTGAATAGTGTAGCCATGCTGCACCCCTCTTATATGTGTGAAGTAGATTTTCTTTTGGACCCAAGTGTTAAGATCTCCATTTTACCCTATTACATTTCGTCTTGTTCACCTGCTGTGATCTTTTGTGGATCTTGACTCCGTTAGCCATTGTGTTAGCTAGCCTTCCTAGCTTTGTGATGTCTGTAATTCTGATAAACATGCAGTCCATTGAGCCCCAGAATTGAAGAAGAGTAGTCTGTATTGCTTTGGGGAAACTGGTGACTTCTTTCACTGGTACTACCCCAGGCTTCCCATGAAGGCCAAGGACTACATTTTAAATACCAGCCTTTACTGATGTTGCTCTGTGGCAGCGGCACGTGGAATCCCCCTGCCTTAGAAGAACTAAAGACGAGTATCACGTAAGGTAGTCAGGAGGCCTGGGATAAATAATGTGCAGGCTACACCCAATATGGAGCCAGCAAGGAACTCTGAAGAGGTTCATGTTAGGAAGAGAAGAAGAGCTGGTCTTGTGGCAAGACCGCAAGATGACAGGTGGACAGTCAGAATGCTCCACGGGTACCCAAGATGTCAGGAGCAACTGAGGAAGGCCCTTAGCCTTTGGGTGGACCCTCTGTGAAGTTTTGGGAGGAAGTAGACAGATCTGATAGTATGCAGGGGCTCGCATTGAAATTATGGGAAATAATACATACTTCTAGGAGGGTACAACTGCGCAGCAGGACAACCAGGTGGTGTAGTAGATAGTCAGGAAGACCTGAGTTCAAATTCAGCCTCTGATACTTAATACTTACATGACCCTGAGCAAGTCACTTAACCTGTGTCTGTCTGAGTTTCCTGAAACATCTGCAAAATAGGGCGATAATGGCACTTACCCCTTAGGGTTGTTGTGAAGATTAAATGAGATCATATTTTCTCAGGGCCTGGTCCGTAATAAGTGCTATATACATGTTAGGTGTTATGATTTAAATGGCAGCAGTAGGATAAACGACAAATCTGAAGAATCATCAGGGTTACAGCGGCAGGTCAGACGTCAGTAACCTGGAGTCCGGAGGACGTAACAGCAGGGCAAATAGGGAGACTTGTTGGATCTTAGGGCGATGGTAATGCTCATTCATTCAGTTCAGCATTTTGGGGTTTAAAGCCCTTTTTGTAGGAGAGACATTGTGGTTGAGAGCCAGCCTCAGAGCCAAGAAGATGAGGAAGTCAAATCACGCCAGGTTATGGCTGCATGACCCTGGGCCAGGCCTCTGAACTCTCCATGCCTTAGAGAATTCTATAAAAGTATAAATTGTAGAGAAGGTGCCAGCCTTCAGTGGTAGAAGAAATTCTCTCACCTGGGAGTTGTTCCCCATGTCAATGAAATCACAAATCTAATTCCTATCTCTATACCTTAATTAGACTTATAAAACCCTAGGTAAATATATTTTTATTAAAAAAACAAAAACATGCCTTGTTAGATTCACTCCTGTCCAAGATGCTGTAATTCCTATGTTTAGCCATGGTCCAGAAATCCAAATCCGTTTATCAGGTACCGCTTTCCAAATCCACCATTCTCTTGTGATGTCTTTGCCAGTAGCGACTGGGGGGAAAACTCCATCCTCGTTCCTAAGGTCTTTGGTTTCTTGCCTAAGGCTTCATAATTAGAATTCTTCTAGCTTCTGTCATTATCATGAATCATTCAAAGTGGGTAGCTGTCAGTAAGTCTGATGATGCTTGGAATGTTCCTGGTCACTTCCTGAATCCATGACCTGAGAAGATGGTGGAACTCCTTCCTGTTGCAGCAGATCTTCATACATAACTCATCTCTTCTTCCTCTGACCTTTACTGGGTGATATGGACTTGGACCTCTTACCCCTCATCATTCTTTGGAAGATGGGCAGCCACTTCCTCCTCAGAGTATCCAGCTCCCTGCCCTTCAGAGAAACCTCCTATCTTTTATTTAGCTCCAGATATGTGGTATTCTTCCTTCTCTTTCTCCTCTGTCTTTCTCTTCTTACTTCCTGAAAGAGTTCAAAATTTCCTTTTGCCTTTTGAGGTTTTTTTTTTCTGTCTCCAGACTCAAACCTCCTTTTCATCCTTCTTTATAGGATCACTTCATTCTGTCTGATAACCTGGAGCACACAAGTGCATCATTTAAGGCTTTTTCAACTCCCGTTATAGAAGGGAGGCAAGACTTCAGTTTGAGCATAAGTAACAGTTACTTGACCGTGACAGAAAGACCAACATCTGTCTCACACTCTCAGAGTGATTATGGTATTGTCCTTGCTTCCTATACTTCCCATAATCAAGCTTCTCAGTCTTTTCTTTGTTTGTTTTGTTCAAAAAGCTTACAATCTGATAACTTTTAAAATCAGCCATCAAAGTATATGCAGATTATACTAAAGAAGGCTGGGTGCCTGGCAGTGCCCCCATATTACATCTTTTGCTTGCCAAATGACCTTATGAATACTGAATAAGTAATACTGAATAATTTAAAAAAAAATGTAGTAATAATTTCAAACTCTGAGCACAAGGACTATGATTTCTGAATGACACATCCCTGGTCCCTAGCGTGATGCCTTGTACAGAGAACTTGTTGCAAACATCACTTGAGTTGAATTTCTTGAAATTGTCAGCTGAAAGCAAGCCCTGCCACGTTCCTCTAATAATTTAAGGTTTTCTTTTCCCAGAACTCAGTTAAATGAATATGAAATGCCTCATGTGTGTATAATAATGTAGGTGCAGAGAGAGGTACAAAGCTTAGGTAAGACATGATGGCTCCTGTCCTCATGGGTCTTACAGTTCATTGGAGGCCTATGGGATACATTTGTGGTACAAAGTAATCTGTAATAATTATGCATTAGAGAGTTTTGCATTAGAGAGGTAGAACAAAGTATTTTATGAGATCTGAAGGGGGAAAAGGTCAAAACAATGGAAACAATATGCTTTACATTATGGGCTTATTGAGAGAGGCCAAAAGTACATTTGTTCACTCACCAGGTCATATTTCAAATCAGGCCTCGCAGTTTCTTTTCCTCTCATTGTTTCATTTATTTTTCCAAGTAAAATGTCATGTATTTTTAAAACATCAATTCTGTGCTAGATAGCAGTTCCAAAAGAAAAAGCACAGGAGAGATGATTTGCAGCAATTGGTTCGAATAGAGTAAACTTGGCCTCTGGTATCAGAATTCTTTTTATGATTAATGGGGCAGCATGACAAGCATTATGACCTGGCAGATAAAGGACTGGCCTCTGACTTAAGAGGATCTGGGTTCAAGGTTTGCCTCTGAAACATTCTAGCTGTGTGACCGTGGGCAAATCATGGTACCTCTTAATGCCCCGGCCAACTCTAAGGCTACAAGTTACAGCATTTATTGCCAGTATTTATCTGTGGAGGGACCTTCAACATCAGCCAGGTCTCCCACACTGATGAAATGACAATTATGGTCCCAAAAAAGGGGGCAGGGGAGTATACATATGCTTTAAAGACTATTTCAACCAACCAATCAATATTTATTAAGTGCCTACTTTGTACCAAGCCCTGTGAGAAATTCTGGAGATACAACAACAGGTGAAAGATAGCCTTTGGCCTCAAAAAGCTTACAATCTAATGGCGGGAATATTTGTTTACTTCTATTTGAAGCAACTAAAGCTTAGAACTGCAGTAAAATTTTTGGGACACCCTGTATAAGCAAAGTGTTCTGAATGAGGGAGAAGGCTGACCTTGATGGTCCTTTTTTCTTGATAGTTATTAAGCTATTTGGGATCAGACGGTAAAGGGACTATTCCTGTGCTAGCAAAATTATCCGTAGAAGTTTCTAATAAGCCATTGAACAATTGTAATTGAAGTATGTGAAACATGATCATATACCCGATCTGCGTCTTTATGTCCTAGTTTTAAAGCAGCTTCATAACATTATGTTTCATAATACGTTTTACAGTATTATTGATTAGTTATTTTTTACTAAGCCTAGTAAAACAGATTAGTTTTGCCATCCCCATTCTACTTTGGAGGGAATTGATGTGAAGAGATATTAAATAGTTTTCTCACATTTAGGACTCGATGTTCCTGCAAAGGTAGTAAAAAAAAAATTGCCCAGTGAGATACTTTGAAAATACTCAGTTTTATGCAATTATATCCTGCCATTTATTTTACTTAAGAGCATGAATAGCCTTTAACCAAAAAAACACCACCACCAAAACATGTTCGCCAAGTCTTCATCTTCCCCATATGGAAGTGGTTCTTAAGGAATGATACTTGACCAGCCCACAGGGTACTTCCCAGTGTTCTACAAGTGTGGCTTTTCTTTTTTACTTGACCTTTGCTTTCATTTGGTATGGGAAACTCCCGTTTAGAAAGCTCCCTCTATCCCTGCAGATCAGCAACTACTGTTCTTCGGTTTATAAGAGTTACCTCTTGAGTTCTCAGAAGTCACACAGCCTGTCTGCATCTTTGAGAAGCTAGGCCTGAATCCTGGGCTATTGCGATAGCCTGATGGGGCGTCTGCCTTCCTCAGTTCTCCCCCCACTCCAGTACATCTTTCATTCAGCTGCTAAAGTGATTTTCCTGAAGCACAGATCCAACCACGTCACACACGCACCCCAACCCACCCCCAACTCAGTAACTCCAGTGGCTCCCTATTGCCTCCAGGAACAAATACTAAATACCCTGCTTGGCGCTCAAAGCTCTTTATAACCTAGCCCCCACCTACCTTTCCAGTCATCGTGCACCTTATTCCCCAACCTATACTCTTCAGTTCACTCTAGTCTCCTGGCTATTGTACAAACAATTCACTCCCTTTCTTAGCTTTGAGCATTCTCTTTGGTTGTCTCCCATGCCTGGAACCCTGTCCCTCCTCAGCTTCTACCTCCTGACCTCCCTGGCTTCCTTTAAATCTCAGCTGAAATCCTACCTCCTACAAGAAACCTTCCCCAACCCCTCTTAACTCAAATGCTTTTCCTTTTATTTTACTTCCTATTTATCTATTTATATAATTATTTATGTAGTTGGCTTTGTATATATTTGTCTTCATGCTGTCTCCCTCGTTAGATTATAAGCACTACTAGGGCAGGGACCGTCTTTTGTCTTTTTCTGCATTCCCAGCACTTAGCACACTGCCTGGCGCTCAGTAAGCACTTAATAAACGTTTACTAATCGACTGAACCTATGTCTTTCTGATTCTGGGGCATATTCTACCCACTACAGCTCTTACGAAACTGACATTAATGAATGACAGTATCTATGGCTTCTATTTGGACTTGAATCAGTCAGTGTTTTACTTAATGTAAAATAGACTTGACATAATTAGTGTCTTATCAGAAGCAACACGGCATTTCCAATTTATTGTGATAAATCTTATGGTAGCAAGCGAGAGCATGCGGATGACAGGCCTCTTTTCTTACTGCAGGATGGTTTGTGGATTAACATTGATGGTGAACAACTCCTCTAAATTTAACTTTTCAGAAATTATTACTCACACTGCTCCAAGATGCAAACATCCCTTCTTGCTATCACTAGGGTGGCCACAGGCTTCTGTCTTAAGGTTTCCCTCTTAATCTCATGCAGTAGATTAATAATCATAGTTGGCAATTATATGGCACTTTAAGGTTTACAAAATATGTGTTACCTCATATAATCCTCAGGTAGGTTCTGTGGGTATTCCCATTTTACAGAGGAGGAAACAGATTCGGGTTAAGTGACTGCCTCATAGGGATGCCACTTGTAAGGACTGACTGGCAAGATTTGAAGTTGGGTCTCATCTGACTCCAAGGCCAGTATTCTTCCTAGGACACTAGACTTCCTCGAAACAGTATAAACAGATAATAGGAAGGCATGGTTCTCCTACTTAAGCGCAAGGTCCCTAGCAAGATTTGTTTGGTTTTGTTGTGTTCTGTTCTTTATTAACAGATTGCCATCCACAGTGCCTGTTGAGAAAATACCTCATGATCTTTGTTCATTTCCTCAGCCAGACACAACAGGTGAGTTAAACCTGACCAGGCCTACCTGCTGTCCTCTTCCTTGGTGCCCTGGGTAACAGGTAGAGTTTTTAGGTAGATCCTAATGTCTTACTCATCTTTACAACTGGTTCTTTTCCTTCGGAGATTACTGGGATATTTTTCCCTCATTTCCTCTGTGGTTAAATGATACCTTTCCCTTTTTCTATCACCTTCTGGTCAGTAGCTGTATTAATTTTTATCTATTTATACATTTTTACCAGAGTATGATAAATTCTTTGATTATTGGATTGATTTATTTTTATTATTCCTTCAACTTGACTGTGTTTGAGAATTGGTAATAGGTTTCATGGGTGTGGGGGTGGAGGAGGTGGTTTTTGGAAAAAAAAATTGTTTTTTCTTTTTGAAATATCACTTTCTTTTCTGAAAATGCAACTGTATGTTACCCTTTGTTGATCTGCAAAAATAATAGTGTTGGTTGTATATTAGGTAATATTTGGTTAAGAAGCACTGTTTTCTGTCTAAATAAAAGATCAGCTTTGAATTCTCTGAGGTTCAGAAACTTAGAAATCTTAAAGTGTAAGATCCTAAGTTTAAAAGCTATAAGACATTGAAAGGATGTCTTTATCTGAAGCTATCTTTGCATTAAAAAGCATAATTTTATGGTTAGACTTGCTAAAATTATTTTTCTGTAAAGGTCTTGGCAGGGTTAATCCTACTGAAGAATTTTCATGTAAATACAAAAGCCAGCTTAATAATCTTACCAGTTGTGTAGAATTCAGTCTAAAGAATGGTTCAAACAACCATGTCAGCTACTTTTTTATAGTCTATAATTGTTCTTTTACTCCGATTTTCCTAGATGCAGGAAAATAACATTTATACCCTCTACCTTTTGTGTCCTTTGTTGAATTCTTCATGAGAACAAGCCTTCCTGAAATCTGTTAACACTTCCCATTCCAACTGGAAATTATTTCAACTGAAACGTCAGTATGATTGTTCAGAATTTAGAGTTGATTTGAGTCTCTTCAGCCAGGCTTTAGCTAATAACTTAATTTTATCTGTGAATTATAAAAGCTTGCTGGAGACAAGCAGTAAACTTACCTAATGAGCTATTACTTTTTGCTGCCATACACACACATCAAAAAATACTGTCCTTTATAATTACCCAGAAAATAAATTTTACCCATTGGCATTCTTCCAGGGATTTACAGCTTTTAGATTTAGAATTTGTTTTTATTTTAAATTGCAGCTTACGGCACAGGAAGTATTAAGTGACTTGTCCCTGTCTTTTAATAATAACAATAGTAACAGTAATTAGTATTTATATAATGCATTAAGGGTATACAAAATGCATTACATATGTTATCTTACTTGATAATATATTTACATATGCTATCTATGAGAATAAGACAGAGAGGTAGATTTGATTATCGCCTCCATTTTTCAGATGAGTAAACAGAGGCTGAGAGAGGTTAGGTGACCAGGGTCACATAAATAGTAAATGTGTGGGTCAGAGTTTTAGCTCAGATCCTTCTGATTTCAAGATCATCTCTCTCTGCACCGTAAGAATCATAACTGCATTTATAGGAAGACGTTTTCTTTAAAACTTACAACTCTGTACCTGGATATTTTTCAAGTTATTCCACAAGATTTTGACCAGAATCCGTGCAGCTTGATTTCTGCCCTGCCTTCTTTAAAACTCTCTAGGAGTAAACATTCCTTTTTGAGACCTGTTCCCTTTTTCACTCTGAATTTCCTATCAGTCAGGATGTCTGATGACTTCTTCAGGGAACTTTGCCAGCTCAGTGAACCCACACAGATTTCTGGTTGTTCCCTGATGCACAAAAATTGTGATCCTCAAGTAGAAGCCGTGTTGATTTTTTCATTCAGGTACCGTCAATGGAAAATACTGCTGCCCTCAGCTTTTCATCAACCACCGGTGTTTCTCAGGCCCCTACCTGAACAAAGGAAGGATCGCAGAGCTACCTCAATCTGTTGGACCTGGCAAATGCGTGCTGGTTCTTAAAGAGGTATCATGTTTTCATGGTTATGGGTTATTTATTTTAGTATATTGATAAAATCATTTTGATACTATTGATGGAACTTGAGGAGAAAACCCTGGGGAAATAGGGTAATAGTCCCAATTACTGATACATACATACGTGCATGCGTGCACACACACATAATGTTGTCTTTCATTTTTGAAAATTGAAAGTCTGTAATTTATCATCAGTGATTACAAATGTAGCTGAAAAGACTACTGTTCTTGTAAAAACATGCTTGTGTAAAAACTCTTTTGGTTTGAAGATGCAGTGGTTATTTATAAAACCTGTTGCTTTTCCTGACTGTTTCTTTGACAGTCTCCTCTCCTCCTTCCCCCTCCCACTCTATTGGGTACTCTGATGGTTTTAGTCCCAGGGAAGCTGCTCCATTGCAGATCTAAGCACACCAGACTGGTCATTCCCTAGCTGTTTCCTTCCCTGGTCCACCAAGGCTCCATAACTATGCATCACTTGGGGACACAGGGAACACACTGTTGAGAGACACTTTAGATATTTTATGTCTATCGTATCATATCACATACACTATCAATAGGAAAACATCTCATTCCATTGGATTCCTTTCTATCAGAAGATGACATTGCTGATAAATAATTCATCTTAATTATGCTGGTGTTGACTTGGGTCAGACTCAGGTCCACAATAGCAAATCCCCTAATCAGCTTCTTTACCTTTCTGGAAGGATATAACTATGATTGTCAAGCCAAGAAATGAACAGGTGCTCTGCTTTTAGCAGAATGCCCATAACACGGCCAGGGGACTGAAGTCTGCCCGTATTCTATCATGTTTTCATATCCGTCTTGATAGGTTTTCTGAACTTATCTATATCTTCCTTCTGTCCTGTTGTTCTGTAGTATATTTTTCTGTTTCTCCCTCCCTTGTTCTTCCAAAATAAGGTATTTTCTATAATGATACACATTTCTCCATCCATCCCTCACCCAGCCTTCTTCCTTCTTTTCAAAGATATGCCCTGAGACTTATTTCAGTCGTAGGTCTCTTCCCACTGAGTCTCAGTGATAATCTTTGAGTTCAGATGTATCTGCTTGCATTAAAATTTCTAATTCACCTTGTCTGTTACCTATATTTGATGCATTCATGTTAGGGAACTGAGGCTGTATTCTTAGGGCATAGGATTGGGTATCTGAGGTCACGTGGTATAGTAGAGAAAAGCAGCCACCTTGGTGTCAGGAAGCCCTGGGTTCCAGTTTCACCTCCGGCACTTACTAACACTGTGACCCTGGGTAAGGCACTTAAATGTCTGTTTGCCTCAGTTTCCTTATCTGTAAAATGAGAAGGTTAAACTTGGTGATCTCTAAGGTTCCTTCTGGCTCGAAATCTGTAATCCTTTCTTGGACAGCTTGGTCATGTCTACTACCATTCTTTCCACATTATAACAAGTCTTTAGGTATCTAGCCTGGTGGCTCTATGTAGGCTCTGTGTATTTCCCTTCTCTCTTTGCCTGAAGCCTTTTGATTTGCAAGACTCCAGACAAAGTGCATTTTTTAACCAACCCTGGTCAGTCACGTTTCATCCCTGGCCCCGAGATATTGTCTCTGTTTTTTAGGCCCCGTGATCCAGAAATTCAAGTCTCATTCTTGGCCACTTATCACTTTATTTCATCTGCTATTCACTTCACAAATTCTGTTTTCTTTTTTGAAGTCCTTGACTCTGATTAGAAACAGTCATGAAAACCACACAGTGCCCAGTGTCTTCCTCAAGGTTCCTAATTCTCAGCTTCTCACAGTATAAGTTGTCACCCCATGAAGGAGCAGAGGGAAGTGATGGCCATCAGGTTTGGGAAGCTCTTGGTTGCCTCCTAGATATATGAATTAGGAGACAACAGACCCACCTCATTGTTATTAATGTCATGTTGACAAACGGCAGCCTCAGTCCCCCTTCTCTCCCGGGAGTCACCAACCCCACTATTCCTGTCTTATTCCTTTAACTCCTCTTCTCCTTGGGGTATTATGAACTGCTTCTTCTCTCCATCTCCCCTCAGTTCAGGTGTTCAGTGCTCCTTTTTCTCTTTCTCCTCTTTATCCTATTTTTCTACCTTCCAGTCTTCCAACAGCGCTCTATCCCTTAGCCTCCTCAGATCGTTTTTATTCTTTGTTTCTTTCTGGAATCCTTGTTTCACGTTGCCGTTTCATTCTCCACCTCATTTTACAGCTAAAGAAATGGAGGCAAACGAGATTAAGTGACTTGCCCAGGGTCATGCAGCTAGTGTCTGAGGTCAGGTTTGAACTCGGGGCTTCCTGATTCCAGGGCTGGCACTCTCTCCACTGCGCAGGTGTAGAGTTGGCTAGATAACCTTTTAAAAATCACTTCCAACTCTATGATTCTTTGTTTTCCTGCCTCTTTCCAGATGAGCATGTTTCATGCAGAGCTAGATTGATTAATGGAAATTACAGATCAATGTCTGGGCTTTTCTTACAGTTGTTCTTTTGTTGTTCCCCTAAATATCAGGATTCTCCCTTAAGCAGAGGGACAACAATGTCCCTTTTTTCATTGGTGACAACTCCTGAATAGTGAGCCTTTTGTAGTTAATTTGCCTCAGGGCACAAAAAATTAAACTTTAACACATGAGGTGGGGCAGCAGCAAAATGAAACAATTTTTTTTCCCCATTTTACCCCCTTAAAGTAATTTATCAGGGAAGATAAATGCAAGATACTTATTCTGTTGTATCGTGCAAGTTGCCAGGCTAAGGTTCTGCCCTGCTGAGGTGGAAAGTAGATTCCATTGCTCAGTGCTGTCCCTAACCATTAGCTCTTCTAGGTGCAAAAGCAAACGGGATTATGTGATAGGATGCCTTGATTAACAATGTCCACATAGTTTGCCATGAGACCACCAACTTAGAAGAAATTAAGCCTAGCTAAAAAGATATCATATTGTAGGCACAAGGAAGAATTTTAATGAAAATTTAAAATGAGAGCCTCACTAGTTATTGCCTTCCAGGAAGTTACTGCTAGTTGGTGCCCGTAGGCACATCTTTGTTATGACACTGTGTGTGTGGGTGTATGTGGGTGTGTTGAAAAGCCCTGGGAAAATATGTTGAACTAATGGATTTTTCAGGGCTGTTTCTGAGTGAATTGTCTTTTCCAGTTGTTGAAATAAGATATTCAGATATCTGTCAGGTACCTTGGCCAGCAGGGCAGCCTAAGGTTAATAAGCCTGTTGTATGCTTGGATTGTTAGACTTTTATTAAGTGATTTTTTAAAAAAAAGTCAAAACTAGTTAGTTATTCCTGATCAAAAAGTTAATGATATGATAGGTGGCAGTGGCCAAATTTCAAAGCCAGGCCTGCTGATGAGAGAACCAGTTTTCTGCTGATGTTTACAAAGTGCACGAGGCAGGGAGGATTGCAAGCTCTTCAGTTCCGTAAGTGTAAGAAAAATATAAGTTATGCCAAACCAATATTTATGCTAATGCTTTTCCCCTTAGCATCAGTGCCTCTGTGTATGTGTGCATGTGTGTGTGTTTAACATTTAACATTGAAAAGGTAATTGAAGAGAAGGCAGAGCATCTCTCTTTCTTTAGGCGGTGAGTGATATTAGAAATACATGTTTAAAAATTTGCAGAGGTGTGTTGGGGGGACAGGTGGGGAGCATTGGGTTTAATATTTTTTTGATGTATTGATTGGTTTGGATGGATTTTTTTCTCTTCCCCTGTAAAAATGTTCTTTATCTTAATTGATGGGTCTTTTGGAGAGGATGGATACAGGAAAAATCACAGTGACGTAAAAAGCAAAGGATATCAGTGTGTCTAGGAAATTGATAACGCTGAATGACCCTTCATTTCCTAGCAATCTAAAGAATAACCGTGGTGTCAGTGTTTGTATACGTAGGAGTGGTCTTTGGAAAGGTAAAACTTAGAGTAAGAGAGAAGACCTGATTTAATTAGGTTTATTTCGTTAGTTATTAAATGCCTACCATGTGTTAGTTCTGGGCATACAAATACAAAGAATGAAACAGTCTTGACTGGAAAGGATGCATATTATAATAGATAGCAAGCATGTATATAGATATGTTCAGCATAAATGTCAAGTGATTATAGTAATTTGGGAAGTCTATTTGGTAAAGCTTCGATGCCAGGAGTCAGTGAAATCAAGGATGGATTATTACAAGGAGAGCCTTTTGAGGGAAGAAGACCAACCAGACCAGAAGGCTATTTCCGTAGTCCAGCTTTGAGTGAGGAAGGCCTGCATCAGGTTTACCAGAAGAGAGAAGGAGAAACTGTTTCAACAACAGGACTCAGAAAGCCAAGGTTGGGGTTTGTGGGGTGAGAGTCAGGAGTCAAGGCCGATGCCCCGGTTAACAAGCCTGGTGATTGGGAAGATTACAGTATACTGAGTAGTAATAGGAAACTTTGGAAGAGGGGAAGGTTTTGGAGGAAAGATCATGAATTCTGTTTTGGGCATATTGAATTTGTGATGCCTGTGGGATGTCCAGTTTGAGATGTTCAAAAGGCAAGTTGATGGTGTAGGACTGATTATAGCTCAAGAGAGAGACTAGATCTTGGGATCATCAGGAACTGATACCATATATAGGAAAAAGATAAGAGGGCCTGGAAAAGAGCCTGGGCTGAAATCCATTCTCAGTGGATATGTCTTGTGAAATGACTAACGATCTAGCCAAGGAGATTGAAAAACAGCAAGGAATGAAGATGCATGACAAGGGGACCAGGAAAAAGCAGTGTCATGAAAATGTAGAGAGGAGACACTACCTAGGAAGGGAATCGAAAGTATGAAATACTGCCAAGAGGTCAGCAGGGATCAAGACTGATTGAGCGTTTAAAGTGATCCCTGGTAACTGGAGAGAGCAGTTTCATTTGAAAGATGAGGTTGGAAGCCAGATTGCATTGTTTTCAGAAGAGTGCAAGGAGGGGAAACAGAGGCACCCATCTTAGATGGTTTAGATGAAAAGGAACAAAGATGCAGGATGATAGTTAGTAGTAGTGTGGGACCAAGTCAGTGCTTTTTGAGAATGAGGGAGACATGGGAGCGTTTCTAGGAAGCATAGAAGGCAAGTGTAGAAGGAGCAATGAGGAACAAGGAATATTAAGGTTCTCTCACAATGGCCAGTGAGTACAGAATATGAAGGAAAGTGTGGGCAGGGAAGAGAGAAGTAATACCAAGATTTATCCAGGTTTCAGTCCCAGAAAATAGAAAGAGTGAGAAAGGAAGAAGTTTATCCCTATTACTGTATGGTCAAGGAATGCAAAATTATAGACAACCAGTTCAACCTTCATGAACATTTAAGAGAGGGAGGAAAGAAATAAATATGAGAGAGAGAATGAATATGAAAATGTAATCATTCAAGCTAGAGCTGGGGCCAGGTGCTGTAAGATGTAATATTGCCTAAACGAGTGAAATCATTGCTATGACAAGGAGATGCTAATAACCATTAGAATGGTTCTGAAGGCAGTGCAGTTTTCTCAGTATGCCTGCTGCCCACACTCAGTTGGATGTTGCAGGTGTGTGTGTGCGTGTGAGAGAGAGAGAGAGAGAGAGAGAGAGAGAGAGAGAGAGAGAGAGAGAGAGAGAGAGAGAGAGAGAGCGCGAGAAGGGGAGGGTTAATAGGTCATAAAAGGAGAAATTTGAGGTGTGAAGACTCTGAATCATCACTATTGGCCTATACTGAGTCTTTGCATCCTCCTCCCCCTTCAGTATCTCCAGTACTTTGAAAGCACTAAAACATTGGCACTATTTCCCACCTGTATCCCTTATATTAGGCCTATGTCTGATCATGACCCTTCCCTCTACTCAGTACACTCCAGTGATCCTCTGTTGCCTCCAGGATAAAAGAAATTCATAGGTTTAGTTTTTTAAGCTCTGTAACTTGATCACAACTAATTTCCCAGCCTCTTGAATAAGCCCCCTCCCACATGCTGGGATTTGCCTAAACAGGCTTTCTCTCTGTTGCTCCCACACAAAGGTTCAGCTTTAGCCTCCAGGCCTTCGTCCTGACTGGCCACCACACTTGGAATAAACTCCCTCCTTACCTCTTCCTTTAAGATGCAAGTCAAGTATTATCCTCTACTTGAAGCCTCTCCTGATTTATTACCCTTCTCTGTGCCCTCTCTCCCAAACTAAATTGTGTTTAGCCACTTTGTATTTATTCTCTTTATTTTAATCTGTCTATACTTATATATTTACTTATTGGCTCACTTGTGAGAATGTAAACTCCTTAAACAAAGCTTTTCGTTCTTCATCTTTGATTACCCAGCACCTGACACAGTGCTTGGCACACAGCACACTCTTCATAAATGCTTGTTGATTAACCGATTTACTTACAACCCTAAGTGGCAATTTTAGAAGGCAAGCTGTGCTAAAATAAATCATCTGGATTGTGGCAGACATTAGAAGCCAGAGTTTCAATGATATCTTATCTGCAGTAGGTCCTGGCATTACAACTGTACATAATAGAATAAAAATGCCTCCTTCCTGAGTACAGCCGTTATTGAGCAACCTTTCAGCCCATTACCAACCTGACTCTTAGGATTTGTTAGAGATCTCAATCCATCATCACAGTTCTTCTCTCCAGCTTTCTTGGGATAATAGAATATTAGCAAGTCTGCAAAACGTTGCCCTCTAGTAATTATCTCTGGATTTGAGATGGTTCCAATAAGTATGACAAATACAAGCCAGTCAAGTGGATTATGATTTCCAACAACACAGCAGAGGATTGAAATATTGCCCATCCACACCATCTGAAGTGGAAAGAGAGGGGGCAGATATGCTGTCACTGAGGATTCTGGGCCTATTGCTACCCTTCTTTGCTTCACTGACATGTGAAATAGGTTTGAGCTGGAGGCTCCAATGAAATCTCAACTTGTTACACTGCACTGAAGCTCTATTTGGTCTCCATGCCCTAGAATTCTGCATTGAATGGAGTGCCTGCTAACCTCCTACCTTTGTCATTCTTCAGGTTAGGGGGTTCTTTGTCAGTGGTGTTATTTTCTATACGCAGGAATCCAAATTCATGCCCCAAAAATTGTTTAATGGACCAAAGTAGATATTCCTTTAAGAACTGACTGTATCTACTTCTTCTTAACTCCTGGGTCAGTAGGATATTTTCTCCAGATTAAGTTTTCCCTATCTTTATTATACTTCTTTATCACATCCTGTGAAGCCCCTGCTTCTTTGCATATTCGGCAGTTTTTACTGGCTTCCCCTCATAACGGTTTGAAAGAAGAATTAGCAAGTTATTTTTTTTCAAGAATTAACAAGTTTTGATGACAAAGATTGCAAGAGGGAAAAGGACAAATCTTAAATAACTGATGCAGTCTGTATGTGAATGTATAGAGCATGTTAATTTAGAAGATTTGCAGTGAACTAATTTTGATGCAAATCTTGATTTGCTGTATGACTAGTGAAGTCCCATCACCTGTTATCTCCTTATCTAGGTGTTACTTAATCACTGCCAATATAGGAGTTACCTCCTTCCCACTCTTACCCTCATAATCTTTCACTCTTCTTCTCCTTAACTCTACCCTTCCCATGTCACTCCTCTTCTCACTGGGACCTCTGGAATTCCACAATGAATAAACCTCTTGTTATTCTGGACACCTTCCTTTTACACTCTTTGATCTATTTGCCCTTAGAGACCTGGCTTTTCCCAGATGGCGCTGCAGCCTCTGTTGTTTTCTCTTGTACTGGCTGTATGTACCTTCTCTCATACCCCTCGATTCACTGGTCCCAGAGAAAGAGTCAAACTATTCCTTCTTCCCTGCTTCTGCTTCCAGACCATCCTTTTGTAAACATCCTCAACACCTTCCCCTCCTTTGAAATTTACTCTACTGGAATTTTTCACCCTTTACATAGAGATTATGGTCTCACTTGTCTACTTGCCTTCCCACCCTCAGCTCATTCTCCTTTTTGTATTCAATGAGGTCAGCATCAACTGCTGCTCTTATGCTAAGGGACGATATAGGATGATATACTCTTTAGTTAATATTCTTCAAGGTGCCCTAATCTCTCAGTTCTTTGTGGATGTTCTCACCATAGGTCTCACTGTTTAGTTACAAATGTTCCTCATCCTTGATCGATAACTGACATTCTCTGATCACATTTTCTTAGCATTCTCTTACCCTTTATACCTCACCATGCTTAAACCTATTCTTTACTCACATCGTGACCCCCAATTCCTCTACTTTTCAGTCCTCTTTCAGGCAGTTACCCCTGCTCTAACTGTACCTTCATCCTTTTCAAATCTCAGACTTTTAATTAACCGATTTAATACTGTAATGTCACCTACTCTTGAATCCTTTGATCTCTTGTCATGCACATCCCTTGCCAAACCCCAGCCTTGGGTCACTCCCATCGTCCACTTCCTCTCATCCTACTCATGCAACCAGGCTGACCTAGTACACTTCACATATATGTTGTCTAATCTCTTAGACCTTCAATACAGTAAGGCAATCCTTTTACTCCTCTTTAATTGATTCCCTTCCTTGCTGCAGAAACATCTGAACCTCTTCTCAAGCCTACTCCCATCCTCTCAGCTGAGGTCCTTGCTTCTAATTTCGCTGAGAAAATTGAATCCATTAGCTAGAATTCCTTACTTTTTGCATGTCAAAGCCCCTTGGCATGACTTCTCACTCTCTCTGCCTTTCCTCTAGCTTCTTAAAAAGAAGTGGACCTTCTCCTTGCTGAAGCCAACTCCTCTTCGTGTGAGCTTTTATCTCGTCGAACTTCCCTTCCATTTTATCCATAAGATTACAGACTTAATCACCTGCTTCCTCTATGTCTGTTGAATCCTCAACCTCTCTCTTTCCACTGGTTCCTTCTCTCCTGTCTTCAAGCCTTCTCAAGTTGTCCTTGTCTGTCAGCCTTCACTATACTTTACTGTGACTTCAGGCTTTCATCCAGTACCTCTTGTCCCTTTCTCAACCAAACTCCTGAAAAAATTTCCTGCTCTCACTGCTTCTACTTCATCTTCTCTTCCTTATCCCTCCACCCTTTTGCAGTCTGGCGTCCCACCTCATCCCTTAACTGAAACTGTTCTCTCTAAATTTACCAAAGATCTCTTAATGGCCACATCTGATGTTCTTTTCTCAGTCTTCGTCCTTCTCGTCCTATCAGCCGTCCTTGTTACTATCGACCAGCCTCTTCTCCTGCTTACTTTTCTCTCTGAGTCTTTGAGACGCACCTATCTTACCACTCCTCCTCAGATTCCTTTGCTAGGTCATCATCCATACCATACTCTCTCCTACTCTGGGTGTTTCCCAAGGTTTCCTCCTGGTCTCTCTTCTCTCTCTATACTCCCTTGGTTATCATAAGCACCCACCTCTGTACAGATGACTCATAGATTTATAGATTCTGCCGTTGTCTCTCTCCTGACCTTCAGTCTCACATCTCCAGTGGCCTATTAGACATTTCTGAATGGATATGTGGCAGGCATCCCAAACTAGCCAGGATGTTTCTTTTTTGTTTTTGTATCCCTAGCACCTAGTATGCATGTAATAAATGCTTGTTAATTCAAGAGATTCATTTGTATCAAGTACAAAGACCATAAAGGATCAGAGTAAAAGGAGATCATTGCAGATTGCTGGTATCGGGACAGGTATTCATAAATAGTTGGCTTACCACATGGTCCTTGAAGGATGGGGAGGATTTTGGCTAGGAGAGAAGAGTTACAAAATTCATCTAAAATCCATTCTCTCAAAGATCAAATAAAGAGAGTTTCAAGCTGACACTCCACAAAGAGAAACACCCCAAAATATTTGAATTGCAAGAGTAATTTAATATTTATTAAATGTTAGTAGCAAGCCTGTCGTGGCATTAGATACTGATATCACTGTTCCCTGGATTTTCACAGAGCAAGGGAATCTTCCAGTTTAAAAAAAAAAGCGAAAAAAGTTACTCTTCAAAGTCAAATTGCTCTCTTTACCACTTAGTTTTCTCATCTGTCCTTATACCTCATACTTCTTGACTTCATTGGGAATTGTGTATTCACTGAGGAGGAGACCAGGGTCATCTGGTACATTTTACTCTGTTCTTTTCCCAGGAGAAACATTTTTCCAAGCATTGTCAGTTTTCCCCAGTGCTCATCTGTATATGAATGAGATTAAAAGATAATGTCTTTGGAACAGGACGTGGCTAATATGATAATAGAATCCTGCTGGGGGGTGGAAGGAAATAAATAGCTTTTCAAAGTAGAGGCAGTTTTGTTGAAATGCCTTTTAAATGATGTGTTTTCAAAGGACACCGATCTGCGAATCTCAGTACTCAGTTTGAACAAAGTTACCAAAATAAAAACTATGCTTTTGGAACTCTGTCAGAATGAACTTGCTCAGCTTCTGAAGCATTTTATAATGCTACCCAGTGGAGCTTCCATAAACACACACATAAAGATGCCACTCGCTGTAGGTTCCTCCATTTATGAAGAAATTCCTAATTAAACCAGGACAGGGCGGGAGAGCCTCTGGGGAGTCGTACTTGTGTTCCTTTTTTTTTTTTTTTGGACAAAATATAACCTACAAACCAAAGGAAATCTGGTAGATCTTGGTAGAGATTTGAAGAGAAGAAAGGTTTTTGTTATGCTTGGTTTCTAGGCAGTGTTCCATTGCCATCATTAGGAACCTTTAGCTGATGAAGAAACAGAAAGGACCCGGACAGAAAGCTAGACAGAGGGGACTAAATGCTGACTCCCTAGCAATAGTTCCCTTCCCGACATTGCGGTACGGAGTACCCTCAGTGCATCAGTTGATTTTAAAAAAAATTTAACTAGTTGAACCTCTTTAAATTTACTTGAAGTCAAAAGATTTCAAAACCACAAAATCTTGATTTATTATTCTACTAAGTAAACTAGAGTTAGCTTGTTTTGTTAAGAGGAGGGATTTTTTTTGTATGTATTTAGATGTATTTTTTTTTAGCGCGTAGCATAGTACCTGGCACACAGTAGGTGCTTAATAAATGTCTATTGATAGAATGATTTGAAGAAATATTTTTGTATTCTTGATCTTTAATGGAAGAAAAATTCTTCCTTAATAAGATATATTTGAGAAAAATAGTTGGTTATCAAAAATACCTAAATTACATTTGGTAATGTGTAAGCAAGGGTTCCTTTGTGGCTTGTTAGAAAGCCAGTAAGGTCATATGATAATTAGCAAGAAAATCAAAATTTAGTTCAGTTTGCATAATGTTTAGGGCAGGTGGGCATTGGGCAAAAGCAGGTGACAGTCTTGAGGTAGTCATGTAATTTGTTTCATAATATGCAAAATTAATCTTTTAAAGTGATTTCTAGAGGACAGTCATTTTTAAATATTGCAGCTAAATATAAAGGTAACATGATAAAGTTTAGGGATAAATTTGATTCCTTGTAAAATACACAAGAGCGATTATGAGCAAAAAAGAAAGATTGAGATAATCCTCGCTGGTCTCATTGGTGATGATGATTGTAATATTGTAAATATACCACTTGGAGTTTGTAAATCACCTTGCAGAGGTAGGTATAGCAGACAGTACCCCGTTTTACAGACAAGGAAACAGGCTGAGAGGATGTAAGTGTTTTGCCCATGGGTGCATGGGAGCTGAACTCATGTCTTTCTGACTCCACATGCAATACTTTTTCATTATGCTTCTCTTTGGTGTATTTTTAAAAATAACTAAATATGTCTTAATTAAAAAAGTGAATCTTTAATGTCTTGATATGATTTTAAGAATTTTTAGCTAATCCTTATAAGGAGTAAAAAAATCTCATTCTAGTTAGAGTAATTGTAGTCAGCATTTCTTGAATTCCCATAAAACACAATAGAAGTAGAAGATGCAATCTCTGAATGGAAATATTTATTATTGCTTTTATTTATTTTATTTATTTTTACTTATATATAAAGTGTGAATGTTTATGTATTTATTACTGCTTTTTTCCCAGGAAAAAATAAAAGAACAATATTGTTAGAGACAATAGGAATATGATTGATATAATTAATGAGTTAGGAAAATAGGTCACAAAATAAGAAAGTCCATTGACAGTTACTACTTTTAATAAATACATTGCTTCTGGGCAAAGTTTTGTAACCTGTTGGCTGGGGTGGGGGCACAGGGCGGGGCCTGGGGAGGAAGTATCTTTCATCCTCTTTGAGGGATTCTATAAAGGTCTGTGGCAGCTAGAGACCACTGGCCCAGGGTATTGGATTACCAAAAAAGAAAGACATGGAGTGGCTAGGATCATACTGAGAGAAACAAGTTGGAGAGTAGCCTGAACCCAAGGGAATGTGATGAAGCAGTAGGCTATAAGAGAATGAGGGACACTGACATTTCAAAATTTGGATGTGATCAGAGCAGAGGAATTTAAAAGGGAATGATAGTACTACTAAGACTGAAATTACTTTCTCCAAGAGAAAGTAGGAAATGCCACATTTTACTACATTCATCTAAAAGGAAAGATCATTTATAATCAATATATGAAATATCTATAAAGTATTGTGAGCACAGACCTCAGTATGAGATACTTAGTGGCTAAATTATGCCAAACCATTTGACGTAATATTTATAATAAATATTTCAAAATGTTTACCCATTGTTTGCAATATTTTTATATATGAGGGTAGGGGCAGGGTGGAGTGAGGTCAATTTAAGTAAGCATATATTCCAAGTACTTTATTGTAGAAACAAAAATTGCTCTGCATTTTATATTAGAGTAACTATGAAAAATACATTTAGACTCAGTTATGAGGATATATAGTAATGCACACATATAATCTAAATACAAATAATTTACTACATAGTAAGTGATAGTTCTACAAGATGTGAATTTACTTTATTAATTTATTCATTATATTTTAAAATCAGTTAACTTGTGAATTTGTAGTGGTTAAGGCCTTTTGAACCAAATCACATCCCCATATAACATGTAAACTAGATTCAAACAAGTAGATAATACATAAATTATATTCATTAGGATGTTAATGAAGTGTCTGATACGCACACACATTATATATATGCGCGTGTGTGTATATATATATGTGTGTGTGTGTATATGTATATATATATATATATCTATATCTTACAAATGGATGATATAGTCTGAACTGAACTTTTGGTGTTTTTAAAATTAAAAGGATCCAGCTTTCTCTCACATAAATGGATACCACCACTGCTACTTCTGTTGGTGGAGAGAGGACTGGAATACTTATTAAAAATAAAACAAATCCAGTTAACAAATAGAAACACCAAAAAGAAGAGAAACAGCCGAAGCATTCATACTCGTTCAGCTAGTTTTAAATGATCAAAGCAAAGTTCTGTTGCAGCTAAAAATATAGATCAGAGTTTCTTAACATTTTGTGTGTCATGGACCCCTTTCACAGAATAATATATTATGAGTGTGTAAAATAAAATACATAGGAATGCAAAGGAAGCCAATTATATTGAAAGATAGTCATCAAAATAAATGAAAAAAAAAACATGTTCACAAGACATGAGGTTAAGATGCCCTGCTCCAGAGCAAATGAATCACCTGAAGTACTGGGAACAATGGAAATGAAATTAGAAACAACACAAGATATCCTAAGGACATATTCAAAGGGATACTTCAATGAAATCAAGTAGCAGTTTGCTATGCTTTAAAAAAATAGGACCGAATTAAAAACAAGAACAAACTTCAAAGGAATTTTTTCTTTTGATCATGCCATTAAATGGAATTGAAAGTTAGGAAAAGAATTAGGAGTAAATAATGAAAAAGAACACATTTTTGCATAGAGTACTGGATTCAGGAAAACCTGAGTACAAACCCTGCCAAAGATACTTACTAACTTTGTGACCTTGGGTAAATCTGTCTGTCTGTCTCTTTCTCTCTCTTCAGATGAGATGATAAATGCAAAATGCTGTGTAAATGTTAGTTATTATCATTTTATTGTTATTACCATGAATTGTGTAATAGAAAATTCTCACAATTCATACAGGCAACTAATAGACTTATTACAGTAGAAAACTGAATTTACATAATGAAGAACAGATAGAAAGTATGGGCTCAAAAATCATTGAATTATTCAAGTTTTAGCCATATCCATCAACCCAAGCAAAATACCAACAATTGAGAGCATGATAAAATAATGACAGGATTACTGATGTCATAGAGAATTGGGGGAAGGAGGAAAGGATCTGGATACTGTATTTCAGGAAATTATTCAAGAAAATTTCCCAGAATTAAATAGGATGCACAGGACCCCAATAAGAAGGAATCCAAGATTTAAAATACACACACACACACACACACACACACACACACACACACACACACACTTTTCAGTGCTACAAGAGTTAAGAAAAATACTTCAGTCTCCCAGAAGGACAGAAATAATTTACTTTAGATCACAATGATTTTTTCCGTAGACGGCAAAGAAAGACTGAAAAAATTGGAGCACAGAATTTACAAAATTAAGAAATATGGGCTACAAACACAGACTTAACTACCCAACAAATTCAGCAGCTCTATAATGATGGGAGATGGATATGTGGGAAGTGTAGAGACTGAAAAATGTATATAAAAAGGCTGACTACTACAAGGAAGTCATTGATCAACAAACTAACTTCTCAGCCCAAAAGATAAGTAATTGGACAACTAAGGTAAAATCACAGCTGACAAAATATGAAAATACTCAGAAGGCTGTATTGGTTAAATCACTGGGTCTTCAAAGGAATATCAGAGAAACAGGGTGGGGGTAGGGGGGTGGGAAGAAACCCAAAGAAGGCAGGATATTTCCTGGGGAAACTGCTTTCTTTAATGAAGGTGAAGTCCAAGTTAAAGTTATTAATAGAAGAAGGGGAACTTCCTTTAGGGCAGTTTTGTTAAGTTTGAATTAATAATAGAAATAATAAGAATAACAAAGAATGTATTCTCTTCCAAGAGAATAACTGGAGACGTATTTATTAATTATAACATTAGATTACTTAGTAAATGTGCATTGTAACCGTGTGGCACTGAAGACCGTTCATATGTTATGGCACAAGGCCACCTTCTTTTCCAACTGTACAGTTCCTTGATGATATAATTTTCATCTTTATTTGTATGCAGGTAATACAGATGTGATCTTTTCCCTTATGTCTCTTTTTTCCTTACATAGGCAGTGAGCCCAGGCGCTCAAGTTCACAACCTCGATGTTATCCCTAACTCTCATTCCCCATATCTAATCTGTTTCCTAGTTCTGTCAGTGCTCTCTTTATAGCATCTCTTACATGTGCGCCGCTTCTTTCCAGTGACCCTGCCCTCACCCTAGTCTAGGCCTTATACTTGACTCTTGCAATAGCCTTCTGCTTGGTTTCCCTGCCTCACATCTTTCTACACTTCGGTTCTTCCACTCAGCTCTCATAGTGGTCTTCCCAAAGTACAAGTGTATGACCTGTCACTGTCACCACCACCATCCCCTCGCCCCTCTTCAGCAAACTCCACTGGCTTTGTATTACCTCCAGGATCAAATATAAACATCCCGTTTGGCTTTTAAAGATTATTCATAACCTGTACCTTTCTTCTCTTTCCAATCTTCTGCCTTGCTCTAATCTACATACTCTGCATTCCCGGGACACTGGCCTCTTTGCTGTTCCTCAGACAAGACATTCCATCTCCAGGACCTTGCACTTTTTAATGGCTGTCCCTCCTGCCTGGGATGCTTTCCCTCATCTCAGCCTCCTGACTTTCTTCAAGTCTTAAATAAAATCCCACCTTCTGTAAGGAGCCTTCCTATCCCCTTTACTGCTAGTTCCTTTCCTATTTGAATGTAGTCATTTGCATATTGTCTCCCACCATTTGATTATGATTCCTTTGGACTAGGAACTGTGTTTGCCTTTCTGGCACATAGTAGGTGTTTAATAAATGCTTCTTATTTACATCAAGTTATTCATGTTTTGCAACTTTCACTTTTCTGCTTTCTGTGAAAGTCACTGAATAGTGAAAATCAGAACCGAATAATATGCTGCTTAAAAAAAAACCCACCAATATTTAATCCAGAACAATCTTAAGTTGATTTCAAGTGAAAAGCGGATCTAAAATTTTCCTTGCTATTGCCAAGTCATATAAAGTGGGAGGGGCACTAGTATTAGACAAAATTTAACTCAAACCAGAAAATATTACAACAGATAAAGGTTATGATAGAATGCCAGGAGCTTCTAAGTACAGTACGAGTATATAAGTTTTAAATGTATGTAAATAGTGATTCCCTTTCCCCATTTATTTCCTTTATGGAAGTGTAACCATTGCTCCACCAGTTATACCAATCATGCATCTCTGCATTGTCCATCAGGTCACTTTTTGTTGCTTCACAGATCATAGTTTTCCATGATTCATAGCCATATATATCGTCATCACTGGGTGACAATGACTGTTAAAAAATTAAAATATATTAAAGTTGCTTTTGTATGTTAGGGATCATCTTAGGATCATTGGAAATGTTATATGTGTAATTTCCCAAATTCAATTCAGGCCATTCTCTTTTTCCTACTGGATTCTGGGCCCATCTCATTGCTTATCTGCCATGACTGTTCAGAGTAGTACAGAATCTCAGAATTAAAATGGATGTCAAAAACACCCATACCTGACCAAGAATTCTCTGTATGGCACATTCCAGCAAGTGGTAATTCATCTGTTTCTTCAAGATCTCCAGTGAGGGGAATTCCACCTGAGGCAGCCCATTTTATTTTTTAATAGTTCTTATTGTTGCGAAGTTTTTCCTTCACATCAAATCTTAATTTGCCATTTGCAATTTCTACCCATTTTTCCTAGTTCTGCCCTCTGGGGACAAGCTGAAAAAGTCTAGACTTGTCTAATACCAGAAGATAGCCATCATGTCCTTAAGTTTTCTCTTTTTCTGGGTAAATATCTCCAGTTCCTTCAATTGTTAGTCATATTGTATGATGAATTAGAGATCCTTTACCATCATAGTTTGTCCTTTTCTGGATGTTCCCCAATTTATTAATATCATTGCTGAGAGACGATACCTGACCTGAACACAGCAACCCAAATGTGATCTGTTCAAGGGAGAATACATACAGTAACAGGCTTCTTCCTCCGTGGGCTTTAATTTAGGCAATAAATCATCTTGGTTTTTATTGTGTGGCTTGGTAGGGTACGTCAGTCTCTTTTGCATAGGTACGAACTTCAGTGAAGGCACCCTATGGTATTTTTATCAAGTTTTGTTGTTAGTCTTTTTTTACGTCACAGACATACCTTGAGAAAAATTCTCTTCCTCTCCATTGTGACAAAGAAAAGAAAATTGAGAAAAACACGTAATACAGTGATTACATCTGATAATTTGTAAAACATTTTGTCCTAGTAGACTCCTTTCGTTACCTGTTCTCTGGGTCTCTTAGTTCACCTTCCTTTTAGTGATATTTAGACCTTTGTCATCATTACTTTGTTCTCTGGTTTCTACTTATTTCACCCTGCATCACTTCATACAAATCTTCCTGTGTTTCTCTGCTTTTCCATGTTTGTCATTCCTTATCTTTAATAATATTCCATTATATTTCTATGCCAGAGTTTATTATTTATAATTATTCAGTTGATGGACACCCATTTTTGTTCTTCTTTATCACCACCAAAGGGTTCTGCTATTAATATTTTGGTGGCCCTGTAGTATTTTGGGCGTAATGCAGTCAACTTTATGTCATCTTCAAACCGGATCCTGAAGGTCCCACCCTCTTTGAAGGGTTCTTAATCTTTGTTTTTCTGTCTTTGACCACTTGGACAATCTGAGGAACCCTCCAGACTCCTCAGAAAAAGAAATGTCCTTTTAAAATTAATAATTGAAGAAAATACTAAATATTAATTAAAAGTTATTGAAATAAAGATGTAAGTTCCCCCCTCCATCTAAGTTCATGGATACCCTGAAATCTTTCAGTAGACTCCATGGTGTTCTATAGACCTCTATGAAACCCTGATATAGAAAGAATCTCTCACTTGTATACACTGTTCTTTATGATGGTGGTAAGTACCTTTGGTGAGTGTAGATCTCCATGTTTTATGCCTCGGTTAATAATTGATTATCAGAAGTTAGTTGAACAAAAGTTCTCGGTGATTACGTGTATTAAGGAATCTTGTAAGATCTTAATACGTGCATGGGAGACACCCTTTTAGGAGAGAGCCTTTAAGGATGCATTTCGTATTTTGCAATATTGTCTCCAGTATATAGTTGTTTCCTGGTAATAAAAAAAATAGTAACTACTAGCCTTTATATAGCTCTTTAAGATTTGCATAAAATATGTTGAGATAATGTTATCTTATTTGACCTTAACAACAACCTTGTGAGGAAGGTGCTGTTATTATCCAAATTTTATTGTTGGATTGGAATTCCTAATTGTTGAATGGCTGTGGGCTGCATAGTGACTTAGAAAACCACAAATTAACATTATTTATGTTGTGTTATATTTTTATCTTGTTAAACATATCCCAGTTACATTTTAATCTGGTTCCAGTTGCACCCTTGAGTTTTGTGGGCTGCTTGCTACTAGCTGCTTAGCTCTAAACCCTGTTGGCTTTTGCTGCCTGCCATGTCCATTTGCTTGGCCAGGAAACCAACTGAAACCTAACCGAGATGATTTCCCAGCTCTGGTCTCCTTGTGGTAGTGACTACTTCCTAATGATTTAGCTTTGCTTAAAAAACGGGCAGCCTAAGTGGTAGAGTAGATAAAGCGTTGGGCCAGAAGCCAGGAAGACTCACCTTCCTGCGTTCAAAGCTAGCCACAGATACTTCCATGTGACCCTGGGCAGGTCACTTAACTCTGCCTCAGTTCTTCATCTGTAAAAAACGAGCTGGAGAAGGAACTGGCAAACCACCCCAGTATCTTTGCCAAGAAAACCCCAAATGGGGTCATGAAGAGTTTGACACAACTGAACAACAGCAAATTTGCTTTAAAATATTTACAGTCAGAATCAATGTCATGATCCCTTTTTCTGGAGTTTTAACAGCTGGTTAAACGGGTTGCATTGGAGCTATGCACCGAGTATCTTTTTTTCCTCTAGCTTTTCTTCTAATTTTCCTCCTTGTAAAAATTTTCCACAGCACTTTGATACATTTTTGACTAAAAACATTCTTATCATTAACTTCTATAAAACAGGAATTAATTTCTGCATTGAAACCATTTTTCAAGGCTAAAAATGAAATCACAGCATGTACTTGGCATAGGGACTGAGTATTTGAGTAGCGAAAGGGCACATAAAGTTACAGTTGAGCTACTTCATAGTCTAATTCCATTTACATTATTGTATTAGGCAGAGTATCAAATTATTATACTCCCTGTATGGTACCACGAGTAATTAATCTTGTATATTTACTTAAAAAAATAACCCTTGTCTTATTTTCCAAACTCGTTTATAAACTTCTCGTAGGCAGAAATAGTCTCATATTTCTTTGAGTTTTCTGTAGTGCTACATACATATTAGTTATTCATTAAATACTATCGAGTAAATGATTTAGGAGTTGATAATGGTTGCATTGATTTGTTTAGAAGTAACAGAAATACATTTTAGCTGTGGCAGTAGGGCATCCAATAATGTTTAAGGATGATTCTGAGTGATTTTCAGGGAGCCCCATAGGACTCTGTATTATAAGTGTAAGGCTTTTTTTTAATGCTGTGTTTGCCACCTACATATCAGCACATTAGGATTAAAAGCTCTGTTGATTCCACATTTGTGACCCTTCCCCTCTCTCCCCTGCTGCCAGGGGCACCATTCACTGGGGTCGCTGTCCCTTTGTTATCATTTAGTGCCCTTAGCATATACACTAGAAACTCTTGGAATATGCATGGCAAATCCAGATAAGCTCTTAGGGTATTGTAGCCTTCCTAGCCATTTCATGGGAATGGCTAGAAAGTCCTTCAAGCTACTTTGGGGAGCAGTTTCAGTTCTTTGCAAAAAGGCTGAATTTGGAGATGAATGATATGTTACACTCTCATGTTTAAGGTACAGCATTTGACGTTTTTGTACAATGTAATTGCCGCCTACTCCTGTATTAAATTTAGCTAGATGGGTCTTTTTTTTTTCCACAAGAGCAAAATGCATTTCAGCTTACTGCAATGTAGCTCTTGGGGTTTTCTCAGCGGAAAAGAATGAACAGAATCAGCTGAAATTTTATTGTCTGTTGGTAAACACTTTGTACATTATTTCAGCCAGCTCTAATTAGATTTATTTTAAAGCTCAGTTCCCATAAACTGTAGTGACAGCCAACAATAAAAATCAAATGCTGATTCTAATGAAAACACACGTACACACAATCACACCAGAACTATTTGTAATTCATTCTTGTGGCCTTTTAGCATACCTGCTGAAACATCTTGATGAAGAGACATTTTAGACCCTCAGAATATCAGGAAGAAGAGTATACCTGCCATGTAGCTTTTATGGTATGAATGATGTTAGAACTGATTTTAATTGTGAAGGCAAAAAAAATTATTTGATTTGTTTTCTGAAATCAGTGAAGTTCCAAACCAGACTGATTACATTCAAAGAGAGACTTCATTTTGAGATTACAGCCAATATTTGAGAGTCATCTGTGTTTGGGTCAATATGGTACTTCTTTAGGGGCTGAGCATTCATTTTTTATTGGTTTATAATGCCTGCCCCAACTACGTGGCATTGCATTAATGCATATTGTTTTGATGATAATGCCAGTCCATCTATTACATGAGATATTTTTTCTCACTTTTAATATTCACTTTGTTGTGCAAAATTTTCTGCTCTGTTTGAACACTTTTAAGTCACCTGTTGTCTATGTATTTCTTGATTTTTTAAAAATTGGATTTAAATACCAAATAAAACGAGCATTTCTGTATATGTAGAACAGAATATTGTACATGAAACTAAGTCTCTGTTACATAGAACTTGCTTTCCTTTTTAAGTGTATAATAAATTAAACACCTAACTCTCAAATGTATTTCGCTCATATGTGAAGCTATCTAGCTTCTTTTCTCTGCATTAAAAATATTTTACTATCTTTCCTTTTGGGGGGAGGGTGGGATGGAACTCTATCTCTAGCCCCTCTCCCTCCTACCTACATATTTCTTTCCATACTGATTTGTCTTTTCAAATTCCTTGGGTAGTATCTCTAACTAGAAACACCTCCATGCCATGAATTCAATAAATATAAATAGATGATGATAATCTATTTATTAAAAAGTGACTGTGCCAGAGCATCTGGGTTACCTACCAGCTCTGTTCATTGTTAAAACACATTGAAGTGAATATGGGCCTCAGTTCAGCTGAGGGAGCATGCATTTGAATGCTCAGCCTTTGAAGAAGTGCAGTATTGATCTAAACGTAGGGAACGCCATATATAGACTATACCCCCAACATGAAATCTCTCTGAAACGGTGGAGTACTCAGATATAGGCTGCATTCAGGTTTGTACTGGCTAGACTTGGGAGAAGAAAAGTGTCTTCAGATCACTAAGTCGCATTATGGAAAATATGAGCATCTAATATCCCATGTATATCAAAATATTCATAGCAGCGCTTTTTGTGGAAGCAAAAAAAAAACCACCCTGAAAACAAAGGGTACCATTCAATTGAAGAATGATTGAACAAATTGTAATAGAATATTATTATACAGTGTGTAATGATGGATATGAAGAAATCAGAGAAACGTGGGAAGATTTGTATGAAATGTGTTGCAAGGTAAAATAAGCAGAACCCAGAAGTGTAAACAATTATTACAACATTATTGAAGAAGATGGCACTTAAAGGCTTTGGAACTTAGATTAATTGCAGTGACCAATTCTTGTCCCAGAGGATAGATTATGAAACACACTCCCCTCCCCTTGGTAGGTAACATGTGGGACAGATGGGAAACACTGCCAACTCTTCCAGACATGGCTGTTTTGTCTCCTTTGTGCTGCATTATTTGTCTTTGTTTCAAGGGAGCATTCAATTTGGGGTGGCATACCACAGGAGACAATCATGGCATAAAAACAAAAGATTATCAGTAAAACTTTTTGAGAAGATATTATCAGCTATTTATTTTCTTGGCCATTGAGTTGAAGTGACAAGTCAGGGCAAAGGTATATGAGAATTAGACCCAGAGCCAAAGCCTCCTAAATAAATATGTTTCTGGGGAAGTTTGCCAAGGATTAGATACTCATAAATTGGGACAATTCCAGGGAAACTGCAGAGGATTGTAACCTAGCTACACCTATTCAGAGGTTAGGCATAAATGGTTCTGTCAGCCCAGGAAATGGCAAAATAAGTAGAATGTCTCCTTTCTATGTATTCCATCTGCATTTTAGTTTTTAAACATGGTCAGAACAACATTCCTTTGGAGAGAAGAATATGTTTTTCTTTTTTTAGAAGTGGTTTTAATTCATTTATCCTGGAAGAATTAATAAAAGTAAATTCCCTCTCTGTAATGAGTAACTCACTAACCAGTGGGATTGAGGTCATCACCTGCTGTATCCAGTTGATGGGGAACCAGTTTAGTGTTCTCTTTCAAGGTGATTTCATTCACGTAACCAAGATGTTTCACTCAACTTGGGTGAAACAGTTATTGCTTTAAGTGCCTAAAGTGTGAGGGTGATGGTGTGATTGTTTCTGTACACCTGAGTCTGATTGCCTCATTGAAGTTCACCATAATGATTGTTTCTCTTTGTGTTTTTCTTTCTCTCCCTATAGGTTCTTAGCATGGTAATTAATGCAGCTTACAAGCCGGGAAGGGTACTGAGGGAACTACAGCTTGTGGAAGACCCACAATGGAATTTCCAGGAGGAGACCCTGAAAGCAAAGTAGGTGTTTTTGACTCTGGGAAGCCTGGCTTTGAGTAATGTTTAATTTGCTATGTCTTATTGACCCGGTAATGAGCAATTAAAAAAAAAACTAAACGAAGTTAAATTATTGTCCAGAAGCAGTATTACTATGTATGAATATAGATTTATATGAGTTTTATTATATCCAATTACATTTTGGACAGGAACTTAGGCAATATCTTTCTGTAAGTATAGTTTGGAAAGTTGTTTATTTTGATTGTTCAGTAGCAAGCATCTGATTGGTTCATTTGAAAAGCTGACTTCGATGCTGTATCCTTAAAGTGAACATATGTGGGCTTTGGTGGATGTAAAGGAGAAAGGCTTTTCATATACATGAAGAACATGCTTCATACAAGTCCCTGATTAGTACAAATGATGAATCCCCTGAAGTGGTCATTTGTGTTTGAATTTGTACTTTTCAAAGTTATAATTATATAAAATATGGTAATTGGTTCCAGCCCATTGGAAATATGCAGCGCAAATTAGAATAATGCACTTACCTCAGGGAATTCTTTATTCGCGCAAATCTGGACCTAACTATATTGATATCTGTAGTTAAGATACTGGAATGAGCACATGGAAAAATACAGCCCTTGCTCTCTGGAAGTGCTCTTTTTTTTTAGGACAAGGGAGCCACATTTTTGGGGGGCCGACAGAGGGAGGTGGGTAGTGGTGATTGTTTCTTGGGATGGTAGATATCGTCTTATCTCCATTTATTTGCAGGTAAACTTACTAGAAGAGAAATTTTTAACGTTGCTTTCAGTTTCCTGAAATATGAATTTGAGAGCCCTTAGCCAAATGTTTTAGTGGATGTAAGAATACATAGGTGATAGAATGTACTTTTCTCCAGACAAGTTAAACAAGTGCTCTGAAACGATGATTTTAAAAAAAAATACTCAGTGCCTTAAAATAGATTAGCTCTTACTGGCTTACTTCCTCTGGAATCCATATTTCCTCCCAACTCATACTGTGCAGACACTTTTTTCGTCTTCACCCTTGGCACATTGTATACATTGAAGACAAGTTAAAAAGAGAATGAGAATCTATCTATATTTAGTCCAGGAGTTCTTAACTTGGGATATGTAAACCTTTTAAAAATATTGAATAATTTTCAGTGTAATTGGTTCCTTTGTAATCCTGTACATTTTATTTGATCCACCTACAGCATTATTCTGCGAAGAGGTCCATTAGCCTTCGTCACACTGCCAAAGAGGCCATGGCCCAAAAAAGATTAAGGAACTTCTGATCTCATGTGTGTATCCATCTTTCCCTTAGTGAGGTTGTATCCTACACAGAAAGTACCTATTCTAGTCTTTAAAAGTCCAGAGAGAGCATGCTAAAAAAATGTTAAGAGCCAATTTCTTCTTAGAGCTAACCTAAATTAATCCTTCTCCAATATAAGTTCATTATCTCATTTTGATGCTCAGTGTATATTTGAAAAACTAGCACACTGCATTACGCTCATCTTGAACATACCACTTATTGCCAGTAATTGACTAGCACTCCAGGTGTGAGTATGTTCAGGGTCATCCTCTGAATCGTGACTTCTTGTTGAAATCACTGATGGGATAATGGTGCTTTACTAGACAATACGAGATAGAAGGTATCTATAAAAAAATCCAATGGCTTTTTGGGAGTTGATTTTGTTGTTCGGTAGCATTGTAGCATGTCCATTCTATTCAATGAAAGCTTATTAGATTTTTATTTTTCCTTCTGCTCTTTTATTTCTCAGATATTAGCATCACATAGTTTCCAATACTTAAGTTTTCTATCCACTCATTTTCAAGGAAGTTTTAGGGAAAGTCTATCCACAGCTCATTCTTATGAACCTCATATATGGCACAGAAAAGGGAAATTGGAGATTTTTCTCCTCTAAAATTATCTTTTTCCTCTTTCACTAAAAAGGAAATCATCAGTAATAGTAGAGCCTTTATCACATGTGGTCAGTCCATAGTGGTAGAACATCACAGCAAGTCTGTTAATTGTTAGAAGGTGATTAATTATCTGGGCAGCCAGGAAAATCTCTTCTTTTTTTGTCCCCAAATGTAACCCCAAATTCAGTGCATTTGGAATAAATCCAATAGATACAGATAAGAATATTTTTAGTGGACCTATGATCGCAATGAGTTGGGTATTGCCTTCTGTCAGCATAGACCATAGATGCTCGTATGCCTTTTCGTTTTGTCTGACTCTTTATCCTTAGCTTCCCCTTAATCTTACACAGGGGCTCACCCTAACTTGGTGGGGCTTCATCAAGATCTCTTGATGTTATTTGGATACCCATATGACTCAGATGCTGTTGTCCCTCTCTCTTTATACATGACCCGACCACTTATCTCTTTAATAATAACGTACGCAATACTTTATTCATGTTGTAAATTATTGGTATTGTGCTGCAGCCTATTAATATTCATTTTGTATTTTTCCTTGATTTTTGGATGACACACGTCATTTTGATTTCTCAGCGATTTAGCATTTCATAATTTAAAGATGGACACCATCACCAGAAACTATTAATAATAAAACCATAGGCTTTTTATTTCAGGAAGAAGATTGAAGTCATTAAAAGCACTACACAATTTGCTTCACTCTTCCTTCTATTGAATTCTGGGCCTGGTTCATTGTCTTTTTTGCAATGTATCCAGGATACATACATGCTTATGCACATATCCACACACACACACACACACACACTCTGATGGACCAGCTCTATGTGCTGTCCATTTAATGGCCCATTGTAGTTTAGAAAGCAGTTATCCATTTGTTTTTTCTGTGTGGATGGTTAGGTTGGGCTTTTTTTTTTTTTTTGAGTGATTATAGGTCTAATCTAGGAGGCTCAACAGTGTCAGGATTGATTCTATCAGCAAAATGTCATCTGCAGATAGGAGCATCCAGAGAATTGCACTTTCCCTAGGGAATTCCTCCTCAAGTGGATTCTGTACTGAGTGTCCTACATAACAGTGGCAAAGTGTAAGGATCCTGTTCCAAATGCTAGAAAACAGAGATGGCACTTTTTGCAGAGTTTGCACTAGTTTTTGTGTTGCCGAGTCGATCACAGTTTTTATTAAATCCGGACTAATAAAATCAAAACAGGCATTGTGAAATCTGACACTGCCATATTCTAAAAGCAACGTATTACCTATTATATCAAATATGACAGTAAGTTCCATTTCAGAATCTTACACAGCAACTTATAATGAGAAAATGTCTGTCTCCACTGGGTTTCAAGTACACTAGATCACAATAGCATCTTTGAGCAGCTGCTAATGATGACAGGTTTATAGTCAGCAGGAATGTTAGTGTTATCATACTACATGTTGAGTCACCTCATTCCTTCTGATGTAGAATGACAGCTTTTTAGATCTTGACAACTTAGCTGTTTACTTTAGTGGGAAAGGAAGGAGAGAGAGCTCTTTCCCACTTAGCTGAAAGGCAGAAATCCTTGCTGTCATGAATAAATTAACTTGCATTTAATTCACTGAGCTGTCAAAGGTATATGTCACTGAATCAATTGTAAACTGTTTCAAAGAAAAATATAGTTTTGATTATCCATGGGGTAAGGTGATTACTATCACTTATCATTCATAGTTCCTGCTTTTTCACATTATTGTAAAAACCTATATACTTCAAGGAGTTTAAAGTATTATTGAAAAAAGGATCTTGATGTATCAATCTACATAAGAACTATCATATGTCTTCTATAGATGTTTTCTTGTACCTTTTTATTCATTTACATGGCATCAAAATCATTCCCATTCATCATTCCCATAAGAGATTCTTACAGTGTTTATACTAGGCAGTTTTCAGGTGTTTATCAATTTATTAATGACCATTTATCGAACACCAGTGATAAAAAATGAGCTGTTATATGACATAGTTCAGTCAGCTACTATTAGATATTCTAGCAGAAAAGACACTTATTGTATTTCCTTGCTCTCCAGTATTTTGGACATGCTGCTTAAATTTATCTCTCGACGTTGTTATAAGGATCAAATGAGATAATAATTGTAAAATTCTTAGCAGAGTGCCTGATAATTAGTAAACACTATGTAAATATTAGCTGCTGCTGCTGCTACCACTAACACCACCACCACCACCACAGCCACCATATTGAAAAGCCTGCTTTCTTTCTGTTTTCATCGTAGCACCCACCCAGAACCTAGATCCTGTCCTTTCTTGGATTGTTTTTTTTTTCATTTTAGCCATTGTAGGTTTAAAAAACAAAACAAAACCTTTTTGATATCTAGAATTCCTCACCAGTTAAAATTTATTTTGAGCTTTGGCATTATTGATAATTTCATTATCATCCATCATTTTTATTTCACTTTCATTTCTGAATGTATCTATCACTATGGCTCTACCTAGAGAACCATCCCTTATAACAAAGAATTTTTTTTAAATGAGGATATAACAAGCAGTTCGGCACAACTAGCCAGCACAAGGCAGAATGGCCCAGTGGATAGTGTTGGATTGGGAGTCAGAGGTCCTGGCTTAAAAATTGGCTTGGGCACTTATTGCCTGTGCGACCCTGGGCAGGTCTCTTTACCCCTTTGGGTTTCAGCTTCCTCACCTGTAAAATAAGAGTTAGTGTTGGCCTAGAGGGCTTCTGAGGTCCCTCACGGTCTGTCATCCTATTACACATGTCTGACAGTTCCTGCAATGAAGGCTTCTGGGTTATGTGACCAACAAGATGGAGGACTGTTTTCTCTGATCCTTGTGACCTCTCAAACCTTTCCAGAATAGGAATTAAGTACAAGTGATAAAGCAGTTTCAGCTTTCTCTGTGGTCTAGGACACTAAGAGAGAAAAAGAACTGATGAGCTAAAAGGCATAGAAGGCTAAACCTTAATGACTTAACTCACTCAGCAACCCCACCCCTGCCTCCCACCTAAATCCAGGAGCCAGGCTGTACACAAAGCAGCCCACAGGCTTGCAGCAGAACTCAACTCCCCTTCCTCCTTTTATATTCCAGGGAAAACCAAAAGGCAGGGAAGGGTGTCCTGGCTAGGTACTACACCATGGCGGTGCTCCAGTGCTGGAGAGGTACTCAGCCAGAGTACTAAGAACAGAGAAAACCAGGGCAAGACGGGTTTGTGGCTAGGTAGTACTCTACTAGGCCTAAGGCAAAGAGCCCAGCACCTGTCTGAGGCCAGTTGTGTTCTCTCAGAAGTTACTTGGGGGAGAAACTCGAGCCTGAGGCCAGTGAAATATGAATTACCCAACGTAGGAGGAGACTGAGATGGCTTTGAGGCAAAACACCATCATAAAGAAAGGAATCAGAAGGGGAAAATAAAGGTGGAGTGGGGGGGGGTGGAATCTGAAATTACCAAAGATATCAAGAGGAAGAAAACTCAACTAAGGACTCTGAGCATAAATAGCTAAATCAGTAGGGAAGATATTAATAACAGAAGAGAATATGGCCTCCAGATCAGGGAAAAGAATTCGGGCATCTCTGAATAAGTATTATAAGACAAGGGAAAAAGAAATCAGTATCTGATGAGGTAGAACACCCTGTGGAACCACAGCAGGATGTTCCTGAATGGTTTAAAAGAGAAATAAGAACTATGAAAGAATCTATGGATTGCACAGGAGAAATAATTGCCAAAATAGAAGAATTTGAATCCAGGGGAATAAATCTCACCAAAGAAACAAATGAGAGGATAACTAATTTGGAATATAAATATATGGAAGCGAAGGACATTCTGGAAGAAGAGGAGCAAAAAACAGGTGCCATTTAAAGAAAATGTGATCTGACCTCAAGGACAGGATATATAGAGGTAATTTAAGGATTATGAGTCTCCCGGAAGTTTCCAACTCACATAGAAACAGTGGCCACAAAACTGTGCATAAGGATCCCTACAGTTTGCATATTAGTTTAGAAATCACCTATAAACATTATCTACGTTGTGTTGTATTTGTATTTGTTTTGTTATATATTTCATAACTGCATTTTAATCTAGTTTAAGCAGTAAGGTGTGTTTCATACCTCTGTTCCAGAAGAATATGATGAGTTAAAAAACTTGAATACCATAAAGCAAGAAATAATATAAGAAGAAAACATAAGAAAACTGCCTAGAATTTCAGAACACAGAGAGGAAAGTGTCAATTGAAAGAATCCACTGATTGTCCAAAAGTATGTGTGCCTGTGTGTGTATCTATGTTCCATACCCATAGTCTTCCACCTCTGCAAGGAATGAAGTTGGAGATGTATTTATCTTCTCTTCTCTGGGGCCTGGTTTGGCCTTAATGATCCTTACAGGATCATGCCAAACTTCTGGATTTGTCTCTTATTATTCTTGCCCTTTGCACAATTTGTATAAATCTTTTAAAAATCTGAGTAGATTGATGAGTTCTGCATTGATCTTAATGTCCCATATTCCTCTTCCTTGGAATTTATACTTCTGAGCTACTGATCCCCACCGGGTTGAATTCCCCTCTGGAGTTTTTGGCTATAGGATACTACCTAGCCTTTTTTTGAACACCCTGCAACCTGATTTGCCCATATTGAGGTTACATATCAAATACCCTGACCAGCTTTCCTCTTCTTTTGTACCATAAATTCTAACACGGAATTATCATTTCCCTCCAAGATTCCCATCATCAACACCACCAGCAATTAGTATATCCTGGTCAATAAAAACTGTCAGATAGTAAGAGTTACCTTCATTGTTTCATCCACTTCTCAAAGATGCAAATTATCGTTAGGGCTAACAAAGAAAAGTATTAGCTTCTATGCTTTTGATGGTTCAAGGCCTCTGCTGGTTGTCTGATGAACTAAAGTCTCCCCACACTACTATGTGATGCCTCGATGTCAGACTTGTGATCTGTTTGCTGAACCCTATTTTTTTCCCTTTCTTTGCATCTATTCTGATGGCTATCTTTATTTGATCTCCTGACATCTTTACTAACAGGATAAACCTCACTGAACAAAAACAAACAAAAAAGCTTTCGCTTTCTAAAGAAGAGCTGAGGAAGGAGTCTAATAACTAGGTTAAGGATTTAACTACAGCAGCCTGTTTGGGAGCTGCCTGGCATAGATGCTCTCTCTTCATGCAAGACGCCTTTCTGACCACCTTCTTTCATACTATCTTTGCCATTCATCAGCTCTGATACAGGGATTTTTTTTCCCTTTTTTTCTTTCTGAGATGATTTATAATGGCAAGGAATTTTCTATTGTGTACCAACCTTGTTGTCTCTTTTTAATATCTCCCTGTTGCTTTTTCTTTTCCTTACTTGTAAGGCACGCTTTAAAATCTTATCTCCATGTTTACAGTAGCCTTTCTGGGCCATTTAATAAATTATATAGCTAAGGATTTTTTTCTTCAGGTTCATGTCTGTAACAGGAAATAGAAAATGTGAAACCATGCTTTTTCAGCAGTATCTCTTCATAAACTCAGTGTACAAAACAAAGGAGTTATTTCTTTGTCGTACACTTCTCCTCACCCTGGGGAGAATTTCACTGGGTAAGCCCTACAATTGATTTTAATGTTCCTTTGCAATATAATAAAGTATGATTAGGAATCAAGAGTTCTGGATTATAGTCTTAACATTACCTGATAAGTTAGATGACAACAGAGACCACTCCTTCAGGACATTCGCCCTAAATAAGTCATGAAAGTGTGTTGAGTCATAGTTCCCTCATCTGTAAAATGGGAATATTTGGGGCAGCTAGGTGGTGCAGTGAATAGAGCATGGCCCTGGAATCAGAAGGACCTGAGTTTAAATCCAGCCTCAGACACTTGACACTTACTAGCTGTGTGACCTTGGGCTAGTCACTTAACCCCAATTGCTTTGCCTTCCCCCCTCTAAACAAACAAACAAAAAATAAATTGGGAATGTTTTAATAGCTTTCCTACAGGGCTAAACAAGAAAAAATATATGAAGGTATTTGATAAACTGTAGAGGCAGGGAGTGGTACATTGGTTAGAATGCCAGGCCTGGAGTTAGGAAGACTCATTTTCTTGAGTTCAAATCTGATCTCAAACCCTTACTATCTGTGTGCCTCTAGGCAAGTCACTTAACCCTGTTCACCGCAGTTTCCTTATCCTTGAAATGAGCTAGAGAAGGAAATGGCAAACTCCAGTATCTTTGCCAAGAAAACTCCAAGTGGGTTCACGAAGAGTCAGACATGACTGAAATGACTAAACAATTTGAAAACCATTTATCCACATATACAAACTATCATTGTTATCATCTTCATCAATCAAATTCAGCTCCTTAGCGCCCAAAATTCAATTGCCTTGGCCTCTCTTTATTTACTGTCCTTCAAGCTTCGGCCTGTCTCTTTAAAGACATTTCACACCTCAAATGGTGCTGCCTTTTTTGTGAAGTCGTCCCTCAGTCACCCCTTTCCCTTCTCCCAATCAGACCTCACATAATGTTTTGGACTTTGTCTCTCTGTTTTTCATATCCTCCCATTAATTATGCACATGTTTTCTAAGGCCCCTTGGAGCAGGCCTGACATTTTAGTTGTCTTTGCATTCCTGTTAGCTGACAAACATAATAATAACGATAATGATAATACTGTTTCTACAGCATCAGAATTCTGCCTATGTTAGGTGCTTCATGTTTATTGAAACTGTACTGATGTAAGAAACAGATTATGATTAATCTTCCTTCTTCTTAGGTTTTTGTAGTACTTTCCAGCCGAATCCTAAGTAATTACCTCTGCACCCCCCCAAAAATTTGTAATACACTTTGGGGGACTTGCTGTCTCCATCTTTTCTTGTAGAGACTTTCACCTTTACCCTATACGCACATTGGTTGTAGCCTAACTCGTTCATCCATTCTGGGCAGCCAGAGACACAGTTGTTAGAGAATTCTGTAAACATGCATGTATTTGTGAGCCCCAGGTTCTCCACTTTAAAGCCCTGACCTGGAATTCACCCGGTGCTTCTGCTTCTTTTTTTCATCCGTGCTTCTGCTTTTCTATTATTTTAAAACATTGCCGGAAAGCTTCGTTTTTAGCGATTTAGTACAGAACCCAAGCATCCCGAGGACTTTATGAATTGTAAGGGATGATAACAATAAAGGACAGATATACAGATTGGATGTTATTTTAACCTCATTCCCAGTGCATTTGGGTAGTTCTGCTACCTACACAATTTGATTCCGTTTTCATTTTGAAACACAGTGAATGTCATGGGTGAGAGCCACCCAGGACTGAATTGTAGAACTCCTATTAAAGCTAAAGTAGAAAGTTTTGGATTAGGAAGAAAAAAATAACTTTAGAGAAATTTAGGACTTAGAATGTGGTCTTATCACCAAGGATTTAAAAAAGCAGTTCCTGTTCCATAGAAAGTCAAGTTTGGTGTACCAGAGGGGTTGATCAGAAAGGAAGGCTATGTGAGAAACGTGGTTTTGGGGATCACTGGACTTCCCCAAATTGTGAGAACATGCAGCTTTGGGGATCACTGGACTTCCTAGACAGGGCCAAAGTCCTGAGGAAGAACCCTGTGATAATCCCTAGGGAAGGCTGTACAGACCACAGGACTCCCAGAGGAAGACCAAGTGGTAGCCCCCCCTTAATCTGTAGGGATCACAGGGCCTCCTAGGGGTCAGACCCTAAGGAAGACCCAAGTGATGGCCCCTTAGGATGGCAGTAAGATCACAAGGCTCCAAAGACAGGGCTGGGAAGTCCCAAATGATGTCCCCTTAAGAAGGCTATACAGAGCACAGGGCTCCCCAAGGGAATCCAGAGTGATAGCCCTTTTAACACTGCAGTGGGGGTCACAGAACACCCTAAGGCAAGATCTGGGAGTAAGCTTAAACAAGCTTCCGCTGCCCATTGCTTCCCTTCACTTGACATTAGGAATATCCATGTGATTTGCCCATCCTCACCCAAAGAACTCAAGACCAGAGTGCTCGCTGGAAAACTCACACACTGGTATAGCTGCAGGAGCAGGGGTAACCATTCCCTCCACTCCTGCTAGAGTTATGGTTAGTTTACAATCTTTATTTTTTACATAGTTTTCCTAGGTTATACAGTTTATATAGGTAGGATAATAAGGATACAGAAGCAAAAGTGAAGTTAATTGGATTTTCCTTGTCTTAGTTTAGGATTAAACTACATTCTTTTACTTTCTCTACTTTCCCTCTTTAACATATGCAAATTATGCAAATCAGTAGGCCTGGATTCTTAACCAAGACCAGACCCTAGATAAGCTTGAACCGGTTCAAGCTGTTTGGCTTCTAATTCCCCTGACTGCCTTCTCAAAAAGCATGCTCACAAGCCTCTGACCTCTCACCTGACTGACCTTGAGGCCTGGTTTCTGCAAAAGCTGGGCTGGGTGGGGGGGCAGAAGTAGACCTTTAGTTCTGTGGAAACAAAACTCGTCCTCCCATTTCTTACAGCTAGAATTGAGATTCTAAAGAATAGTCGCCGAAGGCAAATCTTCTTTTTTTTTTTTTTGCCTAACAATGTTGGGAACTAAAGAGCGTCAGAGGAAAGCATAGCCCTGTGGCACAGGGTAAATGGGACCTTGATGAGGAATGATGGAAAAAAGGCAGAAGTATCCAACTCTTTATTTTCCTTTCTTCATCTGCCAAGGAAAATAATCTTTGGACTGAAAAGAGCAACACAAAAAATACCTGATGGGGAGTTGAAACACAAGATGATAACTGTATCCTAAAACGTAGAAAGAAATGGTGGATATAATCACCGAATCCCTTTTAACGGCCTCTTAAAGAAGATCGTAAAGATGGAAGAAGGGCACGTAGTCTCTAGAGCGTAGGGCACATCTTCCATCTACTTAGGAAAGAGAACCCGTATCCGCAGCATCATAACCAAAGATATGGGTGAGAGCGAGGAGTTGCTCTTTGTCACATGGTAGGTCATGTGGTTTCTTTGAGGCAACAGCCGTATTCTTCAACAAATAGCTCTGGGCATCAAGACGGGGTGGTCACATAACCTTTTAATTAATGTTTCCCTTTGTTAGAAGAGATGACCCCAAGCCTTGCTATTCCACTACCGCGCTCCAGGATTGAAATGAGCGGATGAACGTTAAAAGGGATCATGTCAATAAAAGGCATTAGAATAATTTCTTGAGTCCTTCCATCCTAGGTCAGTGACGTTGAGATTGAATTTCAAAGGATGGATAACTTCTGACGATCAAATTGCTGTGTATCGAAATAAACATTTAGGAAAGCTTGGATACCAGAACCTTTGTTGTCACCCTCGGGGTATTCATTGAAATTTCTTCTAGGTAAAAAAAAAAAAAGATGATACCTTCACTTCTAAGAAAAGAGGAAAAGGTCCTGAGGATGACCTTAGGAAAAATTATAGAACTGAGACCTTAAAAGGTCCTGACTTGTTAGAACCACTAGTCACCGTCAAGGGGAGAAAACAATTCATCTGTTTGCAACATCACTCCATTTGTTCCAGAAAGAAATGAGAATAGTGATTTAACAGGCATGATTTGGGCTCCCCCGGTCTCTGGCAATCTTTTCCCCTCAGAGTGAATCTGGGGACTTTTGGAAGGGAATTTCATTTGGAATGGATGCATTAAATATTTTCTAAAAGTCTCTTTTCCTTCCTACCCCTTATTAAAAACAAAAATGTCATAACAAATATAAATAGTCAAGCAAAACAAATTCTCATTTTTGCCACGTCCAAAATGTCTCATTCTGTACCGTTAGTCCATGACCTCTGTTGGGCGGCGGGCCTTATGCTTCATCATAAGTCCTCTAGAACCATGGCCAGTCGTTGCATTGTTCTGAAGTTCTTAAGAGTTTCTTAAGTCTTTCAAAATTGTTCAAGGTTTTTGTTTCTTTACATTATTGTTACTGTCCACATTGTTCTCCTCGCTTCACTTTGCATCACTTCCTACAAATCTTCCCAGGTTTCACTGAAACCATACCTTTCATCATTTCTTTTAATTAATTAAACAATTAATACTGTGACATTCATGTACCATAATTTATTCAGCTGTTCCCCAGTAGATGGTCACAAAGCCCTTCCCCAACTTTGTTTCTAGTTCTTTGCCACTACAAAAAACAGCTACTGTAAATGTTTTTGTGCAACTGGGTCCTTTTCCTCTTTCTTTGTCCTCTTTGGGGCATAGGCCTACTAATAGTATTGTTGGATAGAATGGCTGAGTTTTAGAGAAAAAGTAGAAACACTGGGACAAACTTAAGGAGCAAGGAGGCGAGAGAGGGAGATTACCTGCTTCTCCAGGCTATCCTCCTCTTGTGGGTAAATTGGGACAAGTGGTAACCTAAGAGGTAGGCTTTCCTATTAGCTTCTGCTGTAAAGTGACAAACTCAGATCAGAGGAAGATTTCTGGCTTTCCCAAAGTTGTATCTTCTTGTTTAAGTAGTTCCAGAAATCATGACTGTCTCTGAATTACCTCTCCTAGCTTTAGTAAATAACCAAGTGATCCTTGAACTGTAACACTAAATGAGAGATCCAAATGTAGAAATGTTAGCTATGGCCATATGTCTGTTCAGAACTGATGCTGGGACTCCCTCATTGCTTTGTTACTCCTCACACTTGAGATTTGCTCTGGGCCTTTTCTTTGGTTTATTTCTTCATTATGTTTTTCTTCTTTTAAAAAAAAGTGACCTTGCATTGGAGGTAGTTCTCCCTGTCACTTTTTTGCAGAAATACCATTTTTGAATAATACAAATCAATTGAATTTCTAGAAGATATGCAATTTTTACCAAGATAAGATTTCTTTGTCCTCAGTTGCATAGTTTTCAAAATTATAACATAATTACTTATGTACTTAATTTTTCAAAAATTAAATGTGATGATAAAAGCTCAAGTTTCATTCCATAACATTTATTTTTGGTACTAATGTTCATTAGTTATGCACCATGTATTAAACTGCACATTACCCAATGAGAACATACTTAATGGAAAATTTTATTGTAGTGGATTATTTTAACATTTCCTTCACATCACCAATCATTTATAAACAAAATTCATTGTTATTGTGGCATAAAAATACTTGTTGATAAGTTTGCCACTCACTCATTTTACATCCTTCCCTTATCATGCTTTTTCCTGAAATAAAATTCCCTCTGCTTCCATTCATCACTGATGTTAGAAATATTTCCCTTCCTTGAAGGCCTAATTTATGCAGTTGGACATCTCTCCCACATAGCTTTGCCTGATTCCTTCAACTAGAATTGATTTCACCTTCTAAATTTCTTCTAATATTTTGCACTGCCCTAGTCCTTTGTACTTAATGACTAATGTATATTCTGGTTATTTTGTGCATGTGTTACCATTTCTACTATATTATAAAATGTAAGCAAATGTCTGATTTTATCTTTATTTCTCCAGGGACTCACACTCACATTTGGGTGGGAGCAGGTAGAAGGTTCCTTGTACTTAATAGGCGCTCACATGGTGGTTGAACTTAATTGAATTTACTAAGAAATATGAAACCAAATAAAATAAACCACTTTACAAATTGCTTTATTATTTTAAAATATGATATTATGATATCTGTGGAACATGATTTAGAAACTGTCCCTATGAATAAAAGTTGCGTTTTCAAAATTTTTTTTGTTTTCTTTTGCTAGGTACAGAGGTAAAACGTACAGGGCAGTTGTCAAGATTGTACGAACGTCTGACCAAGTAGCAGATTTCTGCAAGAGAGTTTGTGCCAAGCTGGAATGCTGTCCAAATCTGTTTAGTCCTGTTCTGGTTACTGAAATCTGCCCAGAAAACTGTTCCATCCACACCAAAACCAAATACAGTAAGTCCTAATTGTGGAACTAGCGCAAGCCAATATCCCTGCCTCTCATCCCTTCTTCCTTTTCCTCTCCCCCTCAAAAAACCCCCCCTACATGCTCCATAATCCACTTTGCCTCTTTTTTCCAATAAGTTTCACAGGAATGTCTGTGAGATAATTCTGTGGGAGTATCTGTTCTAAACAGATACTAATGTTTCGAGTTGGGAGGAGGCTTTAGACCAAAGTGGTGATTTTATTATTTTGGTGAACTTCCCGCTATCATTAAAAAATCAACACCTGCTTTGGGTACAGAGAAGAAATCAGAACTTGAGCCTAAGTCTTTCTGACTCTGGGGCCAATTCTTTATCCACTAAACTACACTGCCTTTTAGGTGGGTTCTGTTAAATAGAATAGAAAGTGAAACGGATGATTGGCAAGAGGATGGAAGTCGTTCCAAATCAGGAGGTCGAATGATTTAGAAAATTCTTAAAGACACAATGTATATAATAAGAAAAAGAATACTTTTGTTGGTGCGTGGATTAAACTTGTTTAACATACTGAGTGGTGGTAGTAGTAGTGGTTGTGTTTATTATGTTTGTCAAAGTGATCCAGTTTATAAACTACTTGGCTAAATACTTTGAGGGACGTAGATCATTTCAGAAGCAGTAGCTCAAGTGGAAGAATGTGCTACCCAGAATGGCTGGACACTTGCACGGATGTGTCCGCCTAGTGCCAGGTGTTCCCCTGCAAAGACCACCTCTTGTCTTGGTTCAAAGAGATATCCGTCACAAGGCCAGGAGCCTGGGAACCATGAAAATGTCATGAGTCAGCGATGCTTATAAAACTGGATGGGCATCAGATAGGGTTTCTAATTGAAACTGCCCCCTGCCATGGTTAGCCCACACCCAAGTCCTGCTGACTTCCAGCTCAGCCAGTCCATCCTGGCAGATGAAGGAAAGCAATCTTTATCGATTGCATTAAGTATCACCTTGTGCAGGATCACCATACAGCATTACTCCTTCTACAACACTACTCCTATCTACTATGTCTCTAAGCTTTTCTTCTACTCTTCTTTGAATAATGTATATTCCATCTGTATTGGGCTACTTAGAGTTCCTCAGACATATCCCTAAATATCTTACCTATATGCCATCATTCACATCATCCCTGACTCATGAGAGACCTCTCTCAACCCTCCAGGACTAACCTAAATGTCTCCTTTTCAGTTAATCTTTCCACTGTTCCTCTCTGAATTCTCACAGCACGTTGTACCTCTTTTAGGCATTTATCACATTCTGCTTTATGTTATAGTTATTTGCGCAGCACCACTGAATGGTGATGCAGAACATACTCTCACTTCTGTTCCCTCTTCTCTTCTAAAAGGGGCAGAGCAGAATCTCACCCTTGCCTCACCTATTTTACCTTTGTTGTTACTGTTCATTTGTGTCTGACCCTTCATGACCCCATTTGGGGTTTCCTTGGCAGAGATACTGAAGTGGTTTGCCATTTCCTTCTCCAGCTCATTTTGCAGATGGGGAAACTGAGGCAAACAGGGTTAAGTGACTTGCCCAGAGTCATACAGCTACTAAGTGTCAGGGGCCATATTTGAATTCATGTCTTTTTAACTCCAAGCCTAGCACTCTATCCCCTGTATCACCTAGATGTTCTTACCTACCCTTACATATCTTACATATGCCTTGCCTATTTCCACCAGGCCCTCTTTCCTTTCTAATATCAGAGGCTGATTGTTTAATGAGCCAAACTGATTACAACTTCTAGCTCGCTTTTCTCCTAGGGGCAATATGATGTCTCTCTGATCCACATAGTCTCTTTTTCTGCTGTTTTATGGATTTTTGTATCAGATGAAATGTATTAGTGCAATCACCATAGCTCAGAGCCCCCAGTTTAAAAAACAACACCAACAAACCTAACCATCAGATAGAGGTTTGGCTCTCTGTTGTAATTTAAAGTTTTGTGCATCTCCAGGTAATCCGTACCATCTTTATGTTTGAGGTAATATTAGGACTCAGGAAACATTTAGGTAAACAGAGTGAGCAGAGTATATTATAGTATATTACTGAACAGTCACAGAGAGGGGAAGTTGGGGAGAAAGCAGAACTCATTAAGAATGTCCCTTGGGCCTTGAAGTAGTCAATACAAACAGCAGCCTGAATCCTATGTTCTGAGATGCTTACAGGGCCTTGTGTCCCACCTCCATTTCTCCCTTTTCTGACACAGCTCAGGCTTCCTTTCAATTTTTCCTTTAAGTTGTTATCACTCTGCTGGCAGATCTTTCCAGCTCAGCTCATTAAGGACTGTGGACACCGTTCCCCACTGATGCTGGTCTTCAGTGCTCACTACCCCCTTTCCTTCCTCTCTCTTTGTCGTCTCCTGAAGACTGTGTGTATCCCTTTAAGTACTGCAAGGCATGACTCAGATGGGCCTTCATTTCAAAGATCGGCAGTCCTAAGCTTCTCTCAGGGCTGAGAAGGGATGCCGGTCCCTCCTCAAATGCAAGAATTCCCATCAATTCACAAGCTCATGTTATATGCACACGTGCATGCACACACACATACACAGAGTATGTATGTATGTATGTGGATATATATGTGTATATCCACATACATACATACACACGTATGTGTATGTATATATAAAATATGTTGTCTGTGTGAATACACATATATACACATACATAGTATCTTATGTTATTTGTATACATGTAATAATTGTTTACATGTCTTTTTCCCCTATTGAATTATAATGTGTTCTAGAGTAGGAGCCATATTTTATTTATCTTTAGATTCTTCTCAGAACCTGACATGATGGCTTGTATATAAAGGAAGCTTAATAAATGTTTGAATTGAACTGAATGTCTATAAAACTTGGACTCTCTCTGTAAGATTACAGTGACTTGTAAAAGGGTTTAGTACTCATAGTATTGTGGTCCACTCAGAAGCCACCATTAGTGAGTACAGCAGGACGTGACTGAACACTAAACTTGGCCTCTGGTGTTGAGAAGAAAAACAAGCCACTCTTTCCTCTCAGGCTTAGGGGGAAAAAAAGTAGGCAACTGCAATTAAAATTAAATACTATTGAAAGTGAAACTAAAGATTTTTCTAGGTCTGGCATTATAAGCTGCAAAATCTTTTAACATCCCTTGGGTCAGCTCACAGTGAATATTGCTGATGGCTGAATTGAATTTATAAAGAGCCAGAGGGAAGATGATAAAACAATCTTTGGATGGAATTTTGAGCATTAAGGTACAACAGTCATTGAAGCCAGTTCAAAAGCTTTAAAAGATGCCACATTTCTTACTTCATTCTGTAAAACCAACCCCGATTTCTATGGTCCTACTTCCAAAAATCAGATTTTAACAGACTTTGCCTGCCCAGTTTGGCATTTCCCAACATAAATAGATACTTGTTCGTTTGTATCTGGTACATTCAGCTAAATAAATATGAGGTACTGTTTGTGTAGCAGTAGTTTATGCAGGCTCAGCAACTTGTGTACCAGGAGAAATAGAGAGAGAATGTTCTATAATAATTCCAGGTTCTTGAGGGGTATTTTGCCTCTATTAAGAATCTGATCCAAAGATGATGATAAATCATATTTATATAATACTTTCTTTAGAATCTTATAAGCACAAAGACCATCCATATGAAATTTTCCATTGTAACTCATCTGAATCATAGGGGTTGGTCTCATTTCCCTCCTTAAGTGATGAATATTGGCCATTGAATGACATCTGTGTGGATTAAATTCTGCCTTATTAAAGAATCATATAAGTTAGAAAGAATATTAGAAATCATATCGTCCTACCTCATCATCTTACAGAGCAGGGCTTACAGAAGTGCCGATATTAAGGGCAGATAATTGCACGAAGTTGAAATTTGGAGAAAGACTTGGGTTCTTCTCTTGTGACTCCCCCATCCACAAAACTTCCTTTGCTCCATTTCATTGTTCTTTTATAGAATGAGAACCACATAGTGGGACAAATGAACTTCTGATTAATTAATGAGCTCTCTTGATCATGACCATAAGTACTTCATTCTGAGTAGTGATTTTAATTGAGTAATTGATTATGAATTTAGTTCATACTGATGAATACATTATTCATCAGCTGATCTAAGACACCTATTTCTCCCTGGAATGTTGGCATTTATACCGATAACTACTCCTCACTATTTAATATGTCAGAGAACTGAATTCTGTATTCTGTTGAGTAGTTGAGTTGGAAGAAAGCCAGAGTTTCTAATAATAATAGCTAATATTTTATAGCACTTTAAAGTTTGCACCATGCTGTACCAATATTATCTTATTTTGTCCTGACTAACCCTGTGAGGTAGGTGCTATTTTTATTCCTATCTTTTCAGATAAGGAAACTGAGGCAGCTAAAGGTAAGTGATTTACCCAGGATCTCCTAGCTAGTGAGCGTTACTGAAATCAATACATTTTTGCCTTGCTCAGATTAGGAAATGTAATGGAGGTCCCTTTAGGGACACATATATCTGTCCTCCAAAACTGAGACCTAGGTACCAGTGGTAAGAACACTCCACTTGATAGAGATTTCTGTCACAATAAACAGTATAAAGAACTGAGCTTGTCTAGATACTGATGACAATTCTGAGCCTTTCACCATCTGATCAAAACCAATGAAAAGATATGTCTTATATCCTTTAAGGTCTTTTAAAAGAATGATTTCTTATGAAAAGATGGGGTTTTAGTTGAGATTTAAAGGAAGCCAGGGAAGTTGGTAGGCAGGGTTGTGGAGGGAAAGCATTCCAGACCTGGAGGACAGCCAGAGAAAATGCCCAGGAGTCTCTATTGAAAGCAGAACCAATGGCATGTTAGTAAATAAATTATTTATGGAAACTTTCTGTTCATTAAGTTTTTGATTTTACTTTTCCTAATAGCTTATTATTATGGAAAGAGAAGAAAAATTGTCAAACCTCCAATTGGAGAAAACAGTACTGACATTGGGCCCCCTAAGCCAGCAAGGCGGAGGAAACGACGGAAATCCATTTTTGTGCAGAAAAAAAGGCGATCCTCCACAGTAGACTTTGCAGCAGGATCAGCAGAGGTGAGTGTCTCTCCAAAAAAAAATCCTATCAGCCCACGTTTGATAAATGTACAGATACAAGCCTACATTTGCTAAGTGCGATTGCTTTATTGAAGAAAGGATGTTGTCTGTTATGCATAGAGAGTCAGTGATGACATGAGCCAGAGATCATGAAGACACATTACTAGAATATTAGGGATACTTGGTATTTCCAGCCCATGCAATGTCCCTGTTGGAGGTACGGTTAAAAAATTTAGAACGCCTCCCTGAAAATGAGAAGAGGAGTTATGATGAAAGCTCGGGTTTTTAGTCTTCTGTCCCATGTTAGATATGAATTCTCTCTTTGTGTCAGGAAAGTGAAGAAGAGGATGCAGATGCCATGGAAGAAGACACAGGGAGTGAGGAAACCAGCTCAGAGCTTCGGGATGACCAGACCGACACTTCCTCAGCTGACGTCCCCTCTGCCCGACCCCGCAGAGCCGTCACTTTACGGAGCAGCACAGAATTAGATCGGCCCCCTCCTGTGGAAAGGGCCAGGAGAAGCCGCAAAGCACAGGTGTTCTCCTGTGCCGAAGGAGAGAAGTGCACCCAGGTCAAACAGGAGAGACCAGAGGTGAAGTAATAGCCCCCAACGGAGGCATAGAAAAACCTTCTCCAAAAGAGTATTTGACATTTGGCCTGGAGAAGAGGAGGCTGAGGGAGGACAGGATAGCAGGCATCAGGTATCTGAAGGACTGACATGCACAACCAAGGCCCATATGGCAGAATTAGAAGCAGGAGTTGGAAGGAGCAGAGAGGCAGGTTTCACTTCCATGTAAAGGACAACATCAAAGCGACTGGAGATGTCCATAAGTAGATTGGTCTGCCTCGGGGCGGGGGGGTCTTCAGAAGGATGCTGCTTGGCAGGGATGTCACAGAGACAATTCCTGTTCAATATGGGCTTGATTAAATGGCCTCTGAAGTCCTTCCAAAGAACAGGATTCTGTTTGGAGGTCTCAAACATCAGAACAAGTGAGGGGGAGGAGTTACAGGACTTCCTTTTGAGGCTTTAAAAATGGAAGAGAACCCCATCAGTCTGCAGTGGGTTAGATGTCCCAAGCACCCTTTGAAACTGGGATGACAGAGTTTTTTCTGGCCCCATCTCGATATCTTTGTTTGTAACCACTGAATTTTGGGTTCTGATTTTGTACATATAGCCAAGTGGTAAATCTCTAAGTGGTTTGGCATACCACCTTTTGACATATTTCAGGGAAGTGGAATATCAGACTGCAGAACAGGCACTGAATAGGCCTGGGCACACATCACTATTTGTTGTCGTCCACAAAAACAAACACACACCCCATGGCTTCTGCCGCCATCAACTTTAGCAAATCATCGATCTTCTTTGTGCCAAAATTTGCTTATTTATGTAGCAGAGCTAAAACTTCTTGCCTTTTTATTAATGTGTGCTACATTAAATAGCCTGCCAGTACTGGTTTTTTTGCTCCTGTGTGTCACGCTCTGAAACCATATCAACCCCTAAAGGCATGACCTTGACCCTAGTTGCTGATAGTGTACTTAATAAATTGCTAAATTAAACTTTCTGGCTCTAGGGACTGGAGAGAGTTAATGTAGCTTCCAAAGGTATCTTGCATACCACCAATGTCTTATATTTGAGAGGGTTTGGTTCAGTGGTTTTCAAAATTAATGAAGAGTATTGCCACAATGTTTATCATTTCCTTTCACTCTTTTTCGCATTTGGATTCCTGTAGGAAGTAAAACACGAAGAGGAGGAAAAGCTTGTTCTGGAGAGTAACCCATTAGAGTGGACGGTGACAGATGTTGTGAGGTTTATTAAACTGACAGATTGTGCTCCCTTGGCCAAAATATTTCAGGAACAGGTACTCTACCTTTTTTTTTTTTTGCATCTTACTTGAACACAGGCAATTCTTAATAAACTTTTTAAAAATTTAATTTAATCTTATTTGACCATTTATCAGGTATGTTGCACTTGGAATTAATACTCAGGTGTGAGTTGGGCAAGGTGACTCCTAAGGCCTGTGTCCAACTCAGATTTATTTCATGAATCTTTATTTCCTTCTCCTGCCAACATGGACTGTGGTATTGCTGCAACTTTTAGTGGTTTATTAGATCATTACAGAAAGTGTGAGTCAGGTATGTGTGAGGACCTTGCTAAAAAGTTGTAATAATGTCTTCGAAGATGGGCATTTTCTCAGCATTTCAACAGAAGAATCATAGAAGTTTAGGGCTAGAAAGTACCTTCTCCTTTTATAGATGCAAAAAACTGAGACCCGTGTTTCTCCTAATTTGTTTTGTTTGTTGCATTTTCCATCTAGTCCCTAAAAAAAGATTAAGGTTTTGTTAGTTACCCCCCAACAAGAAAATAAGGAAATTTGCATTCCTTGAAGGCACATTTTTTTTGCGTGATTACCACCCATGATTGACTTGCTAGACTTATGTAAACATTCAAATTTAAGCAAATGAGTGCTTCCTTTCACAGTGCATACCCACTATAGCACATTATCTTCATTTTTGCAATTTTTCCCAATATAAAAAGTAATTTTTACTTGAATTTTCATATTTTAAAAGCACATTTTTAATTGTCCTTATAGAAGTAAATCAGAAAAAGCCCATTATGTCTCTAATTTGTCAGTATGGACATTTAAACAGTAAAGGGGGGAAAAGCTTCCAAATTTTTCATAGAGACTCGTGTCTTTTCTCAAAGGACACCATAAAGTGGTTGTGGATCCTTCTATCTACCAGTGGGAAAAGTTTTGTGGTTTCATACAGAGTCCTAACATTAGGCTAGGAAAATTAAGGAATGGAATGGTCCATAGTGGGGACAATTTTTGTTTTAAGGAGAGAAGAATGTTATGTGTTTTCTTCCCCTTCCCCTCAAATTTTCAATTTTGAACAAAATGAGTTATTTTAATCTATTTAATTTAGCAGCTGGATATTAAAGCATCAATTTCTTATTTGTCTTAATTGCTGCACACAGTTTTCTATAGGTTGTAAATCAGTACAGAGTTACTAGTTCCCAGCCCTTCACCTGACCTGGAAAGCAGCCCTTCAGTTTGCAGTTTTCTCAGTGGTGTTCTGCCTGAGTAGTAAATGTTTCTCCTTCTTTAAGTCCGGTAGGGTGGAAATAGGGGAAAGTAGTGTAGATAGCACTAGTTTCAATATTGTTAACCCTGATGCATGCTTTAAACAAAATTGAGCCTGCCATACTTGGTTTACTATTAAAATGGAGAAGAGTCTATATACCAACAAACCTTAAATCAGATAGGCTCTGACATCAGCTTTTTGTTGATTGTGTTTTCTCACTTCTTCTGCCTGGAGTGTTCTACACCGGTAGAAGTGTTTAGTGTCTGCCTGTTATAGAAACCCGTTTCTAAATCAAGGGCTCTTAAGTTGGTGTTCATAGCTACATTTCAAGGGGATCCATGAACTTGGATGGTGGAAAAAAATTACATTTTTGTTTTCACTAATCATTGACCTCTAATTGAAATGTAGTATTTCCTTAAATTATGAATTAAAAAAATAAACAAACGTTATAGGGTCCATAGGCCTCATTTGCCAGACTGTCAGAGGGATCTAAGACACAAAAAAAGGTGTAGTCTACTTTGTGAAATTTGGGGCATGAAAATGGAATAGAAGGTTTTGAACTTTACTAGGCTTATCACATACAGCTGAGTTCATAGATCGTGATTTAAGAGACCTTATGGAACTCCATCATTCATATACTCAAATCCAGATTCTCTGATTCCAAATTCAGAGTTCTTTCTACTTTGCTACATTGTCTTTATTTTTTCCCCAATTCTACTTTTAGGGCCATTACTCGTTAGGTTCTATGGATTCCTTGTCCCCCATGCTTCTTCCAGCTTCAGTTAAAATAGCTTTAAGGGATGGTATGTTTATTCATATTTAGAATCAAATTTAATATTAAGCATTTTGCTTACCATAGTAGAAAGCTGTTACCTACTGAGCTTTTAATATAAGTGGACAATTTGACCCTTTTTTTTGTTTGATTAGACCTTTAATTACCTTACTTTAACTAATTAGCTAGCATTAAGGCAAAGACAATTATTGGGCCAAACACTAAGACCCTGATTGCACTGAGGCTTCCAGCCGGTGACCCTCAGGTATTTTAAATGAAACACACGATATCTTCCTAGGCCTTATTCCCTGGTAGACAACACAGTTTTAAAAAGTAGGAGAGTCATATTCATTTATCATTCTTGATAGTATAAACTAATGAATTGTTATATACAAAAAAGAAGCATTTGCAAGAAGTACATATTTTCTTTTTAGCCCTGAATGGTCATGTGTATCATGTCATACTCCAAATGTGTATATTTATATGCCAGCCCTCAGAAAAGCTAAATAGCTTAATCCTGGGAGGCCCACTTTCTAATATATTTTAATAGGAAAGATTTTTTGATAGGGAAGTTAGCTGAATATCAGATATTTAAAAGGGGAAGGGGGGCAATTTCTACATCCTCTACACAACTATATACTAATAACTGATGTTCAGAGTCCTCGCCCTGAGCCCTTGCGAGGCACCGAATAGCCTTCTGAATCCAAGATTGCATTTCATTTAGGTCAAGCCACAAGTCATTTAGTAAGTGTGCACAGTGCAGCAGGAGCTGTGCTAATAACTGTTGGAGATACAAAGAGGTCCCTGCCCTCAAGGAGGTCGCATTCCAAAGATAAAAATAATTATATACACATTAGATATATTCAGGTAGAAAGGATCACATTCAGCAACGGATTAGATGTGTGGGATGAATGAGAAGTGAGGAATTGAAGATGACACCAAGATTATAAGCCTAGGTGATGGAGAAGATGGTGATTTCTTTTGACAGTAATAGGGGTGTTTGGATGAGGCAACTGTCAGATCATTTTTAAGTTTTCCATTCTTGGCACCTAAGGGTAGTAGGCAGAGTAGACACATAGTAAAGACACAGTTCAGACACATGGGAGACACAATAAACCAGTCAGGTGGCACAGCAGTTAGAGTCTGGAAGATCCGAGTTCACACCCTGCCTCAGGGACTTAGTAAGTGTGTGATCCAAGACCAGTAAGTGAACCTCGTCTGCCTCAGTTTCCCATATCTACAAAATGCAGATATTATATATTTCTAATGGCTCTTGTGAGGATAAAATGATATAATATTTGTGAAGTGCTCTGCAGACATTATACAAATAATAACAAAATTTTCATGGTACTTTCTTTGAGGGCTGTTGCTGGAGAAATTAGCCACCCTAGGTATCATATACTTGCATCTAAAGTCAGGTGACACAGGTTGGTGCTGTGTCATTGAATTACTGTATAACCTTTTGTAGATGACTATACCTGTCTGCTAGGCACTAATAGGCGTGTTATGAAAATAAAATTAGATACTACAAGTACAAAAAAGCATTATAAGACACGATGTAAATAAGACGTTGAAATTTCCAAGAGTTTAAGCTTATCAGATTTGTATTTGGGCTGGTAATTTGTAATCTCAGATGCAGTCATATTTGAATCATAGAGATAACTAGACCAGCCCCTTTATTTTACTGATGAACCAGAGCACAATAACTCCCTAAGGTCCCTTGTAGTTTGAATAATCTACGACAACCCTGCATCTTTAGTGTTAGGATAGTGACTTCTTGATATGTCATTCCTAGTGTTTGTCAGCAATCAAAAAAATTAATAGACAACATTGCAACCTTCTGGTTTGTTTATAAATCTAGCCATTTTCATTATTATAGCATATTAGCACATAAAGATGACAGTTTTGAGCTAGACCTGGTGATAAAATGATCCTTGAGTTTAGTGTTTTGTTCCCAAGGTTGACAGACCTTTGTTTTAAACACCAGCTTGTACTAAGGATTCGGACCAGTCAGTTAAATTCACAGACCATTACTTTGAAGACAGAAGTCTTCGCACAGGCAAAATAAACTAATAATTTCTGTTTATTGGTGGACAGTAGCCATGTCTTGTATGTTAATTGCACTTGCATGATTCTAGCCTAGATCAGGGGTGGGAAGCTTGTGGCCTCAAGGTCACAGGCTCACCCCTGGCTTAGATCACATTGCCCCATCCCTGGGATAAGCTTGGAAATTTCAGAAGCTATGAAGTTCTAATCACAATTGGATCACTGGTTTCCTCTTATTTCTAGAGGAGCAACGTAAAATCTCTTTGAGACTCGGTTATGAAGAAACCATGTTTCAAAGATCTTAGGGCCTCTGTATTTAAAGGGAAAATCTGTATTGTCTTTACCATGAATTGTAGCAGCTTCTTGGCTTGTCATCTTCATAATCTGTCTTGACTACAGTCCTATAGGCACCAGATAAGTGTCATGGAAAGGGAAGCTGATAGCAGGACTTATGCTAGACTTTGGCATTTGTTCACAACAGTGCTTATCCAGTCAAAGAGTTAAAAGAAGGTATCTCTTTATCAGGGGTGTGTGTATGTGTATGTGGTTGTATGCATACTGGCCCTGACAAAAGTTGTGAGTAGGTGAAATCTGTCTCTGGTATCTTCCTATCTTCCATTGCAGCCCTCCCTCTCTTCCTCCCTCCTTCCCTGACTTTTGGCGCCATCATACCTCTTCTTCCTAGGCCCTTAGTCCCACCTTTAGTCTGCCTTGCTTCCAGCTAGCTGTTAAATTAATCCACCTTCAGCAAATACTTAGGAACTTCCCCCTCCACAAAAAAAAAAATTCCTTTAAGACCCAAAGTACTGATCTTCCATGGTGATAACTCAGGCCTTAGCATGCAGCCCTAGCAGCAGCTGCTAGGCCTTCCTTGTGTGTGTCAGGCACATCTACAGAAGCTGTGTGCTGTCTTCAAGAGGTGGAAGTAACTAAATGTGTGACATTTTAGGTTTTCTATGACAGCTTCCCATGACAAACCTTTTCCCCCATTCACCTCCTTGGAGGTATTCTTTGTTTCAAGGCACACAAATGCTATGGAAATAAGAACGTTACAGCTGATGAATAGGTTAAAATAAGACTTTTTTTAACCTGTATCCCTAAATAAAGGTAAAAATTCAAGCTAAGTTCTCATGTAATTCCCATTGGACTCAGAGTGGCCCAGAGCTCTCTAGACCTTCTGTGAAGGAGGAAGCATTCTAACCTGGACAGGGACCTAGCTTTCACAGCATTGCTCCAGGTGAATTAACCATTCTTCTCTCTAATCCAGGAGTTCATAACCTAAGGTCCAGGAACTTTTTTTTTCTTTTTTAAGAACTATTTCAGTATAATTGGCTTCCTTTGCAATTAATTTCATTTTGTGCATTTAAAAACATTCTTAGAAAAGCATAGATTTTTAGCAGACTGCCAAAGGAGTCCATGATACAAAAGAATTTAAACCTGTATTCTAATCCTTGTTTTCTTCTGCCAGGATATTGACGGCCAAGCCCTCCTACTGTTGACACTTCCCACAGTGCAGGAGTGCATGGAGCTGAAACTGGGGCCTGCCATCAAGCTTTGCCATCAGATCGAAAGAGTCAAAGTTGCGTTCTATGCACAATATGCCAACTAACTTCAGCCCTTCCCATCTTGCTAGCATGAGGGATGGACCATTTGGGGACAGGCTTTCTTCTGCCTGCAAACATTTGAAATTGAAGCACTAAGAAAAAATCTCAGTGTGAGAAAGACCCAAACTTCTCAACCAATCTGACCCCTCCCTGCATTTATTTAATATGTCTCTGTTTTTAAAGCACACTGAAATACCACAGCAACTGCTTTCTGAGAGCTTACCTTGCTGTTTTCTGTTGTGGCATCCCATGATATAGCAAAAGCTTAGGGAGCTTTGCTCCCCTTTCCCCACTAAACCCACAGCGCCTCCTGACCAAGGTTTCCTACACTGTTCAAGAGAAAGGTCAGGAGTCAGTAGTGTGTTTTCCTGTAGTTCTGTGGGATACCTACCAGGCAATTAAAAAAGCTGCGAATCAGCCTCAAGCAAATTTGTCCATACTTCTTTCATATTGAAATGTGTGTGATCACATCTTCAAGTGACTTTTGCCATTGCAGTTTGATCCTAGTGATCAACGCATTTCTGTCACATTTATGACACGTGTTGACAAATATCTACTAAAGCAGGATGTGGTTATGAAAAAGACCAGCTAATCCTCTAGTTTTGTCAGTGCTCTTAGGAAAAGCATGAGCACGGGAAAGGGGAGCAGGGATCTAGAAAAAGTCTGCAGAGACTTAATGAAATAAAACTTGGCCCCTTTAATCTGTCTGTAACCAGAACAGGAAAGGGGTTCTTAGAATTGTCCTAGGGAAGCTGAACTACAGGACAGCATATTGAAAGGAATTACTTAAGCATCCCAAAATAAGGAAACGGAACAGTTCAGATAAGGCGTCATTTGAGACTTCTGTCACAGACAACCTGAAATTCCTTGGGGTGGAGTTCCATAGTATGTTACCTGCCAGCTTGGAATGGCTTTGTTTCAGTTAAATAGCCCAGATTTCACAGATCGCTTCAACACAATGAGTGGCAGATGTAACAATGATTACTGTGAACCCAAAGCCCTCTGCTCTCTACTCACTTGCTGTCCTTTCTCTTAATGCCATTATCTGGGTAGACAAAACTGGACCCCCATAACCCATCCCCCAGTAACGCTGTGGCCACAACGCCATCCACATCCCCAACCCAACCACTTGGAACGTTTTGCAGATATTAAGATTTAAAGAAGTAGACCACCTCTGTAGACCTCTGTGTGGCTCCAGGATAAGAGTGCTCTCGGACCAAAAGAATCATATATGAGATCCGATCAATAACTCAAGCATTCATCAAGATGTGGAAGTTTCTTAAAGAATTATTATAACCTGTTGTGATTTTAATCCACTGATTTTTTTAGAAAAATATTTGAAATTAGCAACAAGTCCTAAATTATTCAAAAACCGAGCTCCACAACGAGGGCTTCACACCTTCAGTTACTGCCTTATCCAAAATAACTGTTTTGATCTTTTCCCCACCCAGAATTTGGTCTCAGCACTGGCAGTGAACGTAACTATGATCTGGGCTCGCTCCTCTGTCTGCCATGGGAATAGTTGATTGGTTAAACTTTCTCTGGCAAGTCAGATTAGAAGTGCTGGCCTTTATTCAGCATTTTGGGACTGGCATAGACAAAAGTGAGAAATTACACGTATATCTTCTGCTTTTGAGATGTGTTTGTCTCAGCCTAAAGTTAGTTATAAACCTTTAACTAATGGACTTTTGTGTAGAGAACCCTGATGGAGCATCATGTAGAACAATGCTTGTTGACATCGTAACGCTAGAAAAATGCCTTGTGATGCATCATTGGTTTGTAGTAGAGTTTTACTGACTTTTCCAAGCTAGTGTTGATCTCTCTGGGTTTCCTAGCCCTGTGTCCTCAGCCTTTTTGTCTCAAAATACTGTATCATGCAATTAAACATTGCTGAGAGATTTCAAGAATCCCGGCCTTTCTTCCGTGGCCTTTTCTAACCATGCCATTTGTTTTTCATTTAAACTGATATGAAGGAATGAGCCGTCTGCACTACATTTTACTTTTAGTATTGATTATCAACTTCTTTTGCCCTTTCCAGGAAATGGAAAGGGATTAGGGAGGGAAGGGCAAGACCTCACCCTGACCAACAAGTGTGTTATTGAATCAAAGCTAGGCTGGTCTTTAACAGGATGCTCAGCCTTGGTTTGGCGCTACATGCCACTGATTTTCCTTGTCCTTATGACTTACTTTCTCCCCATATTCTCTCTGCCAGACAACAAGAAAAGAATATGATGAACGTATCATTGTCTCAACCTTTTTGTGCATATAAGAGGAGGAGGTGGACACAGACCCAGAGTCAAGCTCATGATCGGTTTAATTGGTGTCTTCCATTGTCACCATCCTCGCAGTCCTTGGGAAAAGCAACTCATTTTAGGACCACAATGTTTACATCAATAAGTGAGGGATTTTTGAAGCTTTTTTCCATTTTGTTTGTGATGCTACTGTATAGCACTGACCACTCCCCTACCCCCCATCTCGGTGAAGTTGCTAACATCCAGAACTTTTGATTCTTGAATTCAGTGTGTATGCTTTAGTTTCCCCAAATTCTAACACAACTACCATGACTCCACCCAAAAAAAAGCCACCATGTACACAAATACATCTTTAGATATGGTTTTTCCCTGTTTCTATTAAATCGATAAAAGTTTCTGAAGACCAGTTACATTTTTCCTCTCTACCACTGCTAATTAGAAAGATAGTAAAACTCTTGAGTCCACCACCATCGCCATCCTGGCTCTCTCCCAAACTTCTAACCGTAGTCTTTTTTTTTTTTGCCCCTCTTAAGCTAATAGGTACAGTCTCTTTTTATTCAACTGCTCTCCAAAGAGTGCTTTAACTTAGTTCCTCCACACCATACTTTTGAGACCAGGTTCTCCCAGATACTTTGGTCCTATGTACATTGCATGACTTGCTACCCTTAAAACCTGATTTAATTTCCTTCCTGTTCCATACAAAGACTTCTATGCAGTTTGGTAAACAAACAAGAAGTCATAGACTATGTTGGTATACCCCACCAGCAGGATTCAGTTTCCCCTCCCTCCTCTCCAATACATAAATACGCACGTGCCCAAACACACGCACATATGGTATATATATTATATATATGCATATATAATATATATATGTTTCTTTACTATAGGTGTAGACTATAGCTGTACAAAGGAAAATTAAGGGAGTTGTAATTTTAAAAAAATAATGGGAATGATGTTGTCATGATAAAAGATTCTTTACAAGAGAATTCACTAATTTTTTTTATAAAATAAACTCCCATAGTGTGTTTAAAACATAATGTGAGTTAACAAAACTTAATATAGACATAAAGTTTAAAATATCCTGTTTCTTTTTCACTGTCACCCCTCCCCCACCCCCGCCCCCTGACTACACTAGAAAATTTTACTTCTCAGTTGCTCCTCAGTGAGTTATAATGATCGAAGCCTGTACTTAGCTTTAGGAAATGAATCGTTTTCTGCCCTTCAAAGATTGAGTAGAATTTCCCAATCTTCCTCTTAGAGCTGTGAGGGTTAAGTCAGGCAGAACACTCGGTCTTGCCTTCGTATCTTGTTGCAAACACCCTATTCTAAGACATTTTTTCTTAAGCTGCCACATTTTGGAAACCCTAGAGGCTTTCATACTTTTTAAAAAGAACAGTTTATATTTGTGTCCATATAACTGAAAATGAAAAAAAAACAGTGTTAAAAACCACTGTGCTGTGATTTGGGTCATCAGAGTCACTTTTTCACAAGGTCATGAGACTTGATTGTTTCCATATTTTGCAAAATTATTAGAAGCTGCAAATATTTGAAGGGACAAGATAAAACGAGACACCCATAGTTTCCAAAGAAGAAATCTTTGGAGAAACACAGATATTCTCATTTTCTCTGGTGCAATAGTAATTCAGAAGCAAATGAAAACTGTAGAAAAATGGCAACGATGTTAATGTAAGATGTTCTCATACTAGGAATGTGCAATTTTTCTTATAAAACATGCTCAAAATTAATCTATGTCACCCTCCCTTTAAATTAAATAACATTTGCTGTGGTTAAGTTCTGCAGACCCTGTATTTTCCCACTTTCAAACATCAGAGTCATAGCACGCTATGTGCCCACTAAATATTTTGGTTTGAATCCTAATTAATCTGGTTTGAACCACTTACGTTACCCAAACATCTTTCTAACACACTAAAAATGCCAACACATGATGCTACTTTCAGTTCTGGCCAAGGTTTCTCACATTTGTTCCTTTATTTAAAATACTACTTAGTATTTTTTCCAAGTTATTTCCATTTAATTTTTCTTAAACTATCAGTGAAAATAGTTAAGGTCAAAGAACAATGAGAATTATAAGCAGTGCCAAACCTTAACCAGGAATTACAAGGTAATATGGGTGGAAAAAATGTATTGAAGGAAAAAAAAACTTGTAGGATGACAATCTTTTGCTAAAAATAATAATAACAGTAGTTTGTATTCTGGGAAATTGAGACAAATGAAAAATGACAGAAAAATTCTCTCATTTATTGTCCAAAAATGGGAAATAGCATGATATTTAGAAGCATAAACTCTTTCTAGTGGCGAATGTTGAAAGCCCTTTTGCTGTTTTGCATTCCAGTTTGAATAGTTTGTATTTTGAGATTTGATTCATATGTTGTGTACTTTTTGGTGTGTAAAAGAAAATTGATGGCGTTTTTACTTTTGAAATTTGCAGGACAAAGGGCATGTTGTTAGTTTGCTGTAAGATTGTATTCTGTATATATGTTTTCATGTAAATAAATGAAAATCTATATTCAGAGTTATATTTTAATTTTTATTCTAAATGAAAAAAATCCCCTTTTTACTTGAAAAATTGTAAGCCACATTGTTAATAAAGTAATAATGAATACTACATTCACTGTTTGTGTCTGACGTATGTCTGGAAGATGAGTAATGACTGTACTTCTTGCCTTCAAGTGACTCATCTCTTCATGATAGTTTTTGTTTTGATATAATACTATGTAAAAGTTAAAGCAAATATCTGGAGCCAGAATTCAAGGATGTTAATTTCTTCTGCCAAAGCAAAGTATATGAACGGCCTTTCATGATTTCATATCAATTCTGGTCCTGATTTGCCAACAGCATGAAACCTAAAGAAGTTGATATACACAGCTCTTTCTGGTGTTGGGGACATCAATGTATATAATTAGATGATTCTGCTGCTGCCTGTTAACATGAGAGCTGGAATAAGGGTGAATCAGGTAGGCATCTGGGTCTAGGTCTACCACCACCACCACCATTGGCTGTCTTCAGATTTGGCATTTCACTGCTGATTTTTTATTGGCTTCTGAATTATTGTACGAAAGAGAAAACGAATGTCTGTTTCCACAGATTTCTTCAGAAACTATACATATCTTACCAAAGAATGGCAGCCCATTTGGAAGTATGTAGGTTTCTAGGAGATAGCTAACTAAGATAACCTTCTCTGAAGTCAGAGCCAATAATCCTAATGATTTTGAATGGCTCCAATTGTTTCAATTAGCGCAGGATTTGTTGGCCACTTTACATACAGATATACATCCAGTGTGTGTGTGTGTGTGTGTGTGTGTGTGTGTGTTTTCCAGAGGAAATCATAGGTTGAGAGTCAGGAAGCCTGGTGTAAGACCTGCCTGTACATCTAGCTTATTTCTTGGGCAAATCACCGACATTTTTCTGTATGATGGAGATAACACCTGCTGCATTTCATCCTGGTTAGGATTCATCCTGGTTAGGATTCCTCCTGGTTTTTCTTCTAGCAAATGGGGATAGTTTTTTTTTTTAATTTCTGTGCTACCATTTTCGTGATTCTATGTGACATTTATCATTAATATCTATAATTATCTAAATCGTTGTCAGTATCCATTATCAGTATCCAAAATTAGACATTGCATTATGTGCATCACTTCATTATGGTTAGGATTAGATAAGGTAACAAAAAGGTAGCTAACATGATGTGGTGGTTAGGGGACAGGCTTTGGAGTCAGCAAGGCCTGGGTTCTAATGTGACCCCTAAATCATACTAATTGTATGATTAAGAGGACATCAACTTTTCATGGGTACCAGGAAACTCTCCAAGTCAGTTGTAGATAACCACTGATCTTCGTGAATGAAGGGAATTTCAACACAGGGAAATAAAATCTCACGGCCAGATTATTTCAAAAGGAAAACTCTTAAACACTGAAGCAACTATTTTAAATGTGAGGCATTCCCCCCCCACCAACGCCCTTTGCCTTAGTCCAAAAGGTCTCTTTCCACGTTGATCAGTTATTTAGGTTATCTGCCTTATCCACATTCACCAGGTCCTTGCCTCTCTTTGTGTTGTGTAGTTTAACAGAGTGGACAAGAAGAAAATCCGTGCTTCTCCTACTGTTATTTTACCCGAGTTCTGGCGGAGAACATAATCAATGTTTAGTAAGTGGTTCAAAGACCACCTAAAATATATGCTTATAAGAACACAGCTTTCACCGAGTATGATGCAAAGATGTCAGTAAAGAGAAAATATAGCTGCAACGTAATAGATGGGTTGCAATGATTTATAAGGAAATAATTCCATCAAGGGTGGTGGTGGTTGTTTCTAATGTCAACCAAAGCCAGTGTTAGAACTCATACAAATCATTTTGGCTTTGATTTGAAGGATGGAGCTCGTCATACTTCTATAAGAGATGTGTGTAAATGATGCTTTAAAAAAAAAGCCAAAAACCTCAAATCATACACAATTTACCCCTTCAGGTTAATTTGATGATGCCATTTTGGTATTTTCTGGATTATGGCTTATTAGTGCTATCACCTTTGTGATCTATCAAATGATAAGTGTTCAACTATGTCTTTTTTTTTCCTTTTTATTTTAGTTTTCAACATTCACTTCTATAAAATTTTTAGTTCTCAATTTTCTGCCCCTCCTTTTCGTCTCCCCTCCCCAAGACAGAGTGCAATCTGATATAGGCTCTACATATTCGTTTATATTGAACATATTTTCACATTAGTCACATTGTAAAAAGCGATTAGAACCAATGGGAGGAATCATGAGAAAGAAGAAACGAAAAAGAGAGAGCAAATAGTATGCTTCTATCTACATTGACTTTTCTGGAACAACTATGTCTATGTAAATAAAAAGGACTCTAATGGTATAAAAACTCACCAACAGTTTGGATATGCAAAAGTAATATTCTAATGGAAAATTAATTTTCCATATTGTCTTTTTTGGGTGATTTTATTGTTAATGTTGCTCCTTATTTTATGTTGGTTTTTCCACCAGCAAATGGGAATAGTTTAATTTATATGCTCCTACTTTTCATGATTCTATGCAACATTTATCATTAATAGAGTATTCAAAATTAGATATCACATTATTCACATCACTTCAATATGGGAATTTAAGTATTATGAAAATTGAGATTCAAATCAGTTGGTACTGTCAAAAATGTTCAGATATCTCTAGTATTACGTGGACTTGATTCTGTCATTTCTTTATTATTTTAAAGTATATTAACTTCTTTGTTCACTGATAACTTGGTGCTTCCTTCTACCTCCACCTGAATCTTGGGTCTCTGATGTCTCACTAAGGACCTATGAATGGACTAGGAACCTATGCCTTAGAAGAGTGTACCTTATTCAGTAGGAGCAGAGTATTATATGTATGTGAACATATATGTTTAATATATAAATATAGACATGGATAGCTATAAATCTATATCTACATCTCTATATATATATATGTGTGTGTGTGTGTGTGTGTGTGTGTGTATATATATATATAATATATATATATATATATATGAAGGTGAGAAAAATCCCTATATATATATATATGAAGGTGAGAAAAATCCCTATATATATATATATGAAGGTGAGAAAAATCCCCAAACCACAGGGTATGTATGATGGGGAATATTTGAGTAAATATTAAATGGAGGAGGAATAAAAGCTATTTTCACCAAAGTATCTGGGAAACAGATCATAAGCCTGGCACAGAGATGAGACATTGAAATAGTAATGATGGGAATGGGGAAGGGGTGGGGTGAGAGAAGCCTTCAATTATCCAGACATCTGCTATACTTCTCTGCCAAAACAGAGCAATTAATAATTTTTTGACTTGCCTTAGTGATAACTTAATCCTTCAAAAAGTGGAGAAACCAATAAAGAAAACTTAGATTTTGGACCTTAACCTCAACAAAGAGAAACTGGTTCATAGGAAAGGGACCTTGAAGGTAAGTGATTACATCTTCTTGGCATTTGTGATATATAGTAGGGGAAAATGAGCAGTTGTCTATTATGTGCCATAGAATTGTAGGAGAAAAAATTTCAAAGGGTTCCATTGTTGATTAATGAATAAGAATTAATGAAATACCTACTCCAGTAAGCATCAGGTATTGCAAAGACAAAAGCAAACCAATCTCTGTCCTTAAGGACCTTACATTCAGAGATGCACAGGTAAATGTTTGACAACTGGCTTGGAGTCGGTATGACATACTTATAGTTTAATTTGCTTTATCAACATTTTCTCCATCACTTCCTTAAGTCTAGATAGTCAATGAAACAATGAACACCCTGATTTCTAAAGTTTACTATAAAGTGTGAATACGCTGAAAATTTAACAATTGGCTCTGGAATCCAATATGAACTGGTTTCAGCACACTGCTATCTTGGTAATAAAACAATGACGATTGGATGCCAGGGGCATGGGGCAGGGGGTGGGGAGGAGAGGAGATCAGAAAAAGCCTTGCGTAGATGGCAGCACTGAATCAGAAGCTTAAGGAAAACCAGGAAATAGGAAAATATGGCAGATAAGGAGTTGAAACCCAAGTAGGAAGATGGCATGAAAATGTTTGGCTGTTCCTGAAGAGTTCAAGTCACCTGGTCCAAATGAACTACTTTCCAGGACCTTGAGAGACCCTGGAAGATCACTTGGCCTTGGAAGCTCACTTCACCCCTGAACTTTAAACAGTGGAAGTACCCTACATCCATGCAGCCTGCCTCTCTCTCTGATTGGCTAGTTCCTCCAGCACTGACATTTTAAGGAGGACATCTACACCAACAATGTCTTCTTTCCTCCCCGGGTTGTACTTCTGACTCTCCTAGACTTTCTCTACCATGCCCCTAGAAATGTTCATCTTCTCTGTACCTCCCCTCCACTCCCCTTTTTAAGTTTCTTTCTATGGCTCTTTGAGAGCAGGGACTATCTTTTTGCTTGTGTTTTTGCCTGGCACATAATAAGCATTTAATAAATGTTCCTTGACTTGGCAAAGTTCTAGGATATATTATTAAAAACACAGTGACTATATAAAGGACAGGCAAAGCAATAACAGAACCGGCATGACTTCATCAAGAATAGATTATGCTGGACTAACCTCATATCCTTTTCCATGGAGTTATTAAGTTCAGGAAAATGTTATTGGTTTAGTTGATCTAGACTTTTGAAAAAATTTCTTGAGAAATCCTTGCAAACAACTCCCCCCTCCAAATATATATGCACATATATACATGTCATATATGGACACATACATATATGACATGTATTTGCGCAGTATATAACTGCATATGTTTTCCTTCATTCCACAGATATGTAGATAATATAACATAAAAGACACAGGATTACAAAGGAAACCAGGCATATTGTAATAATATAGTCACACTTTGTGTGTGTATCTCTTTGTGTGTGTGTGTATATACACACATTTTAGACAGAAGACACTTCTACTCAACAGTTAATTTGGCCCAGAATTGAACAGGAGGAAATAAGTAGGTTGGATTATGTTTGAAAAATTATACTGTCTTTTTAATGCACTCAAAACTTCTTTTTGAAACCAAGGCCCATTTTTATATCATTATTTTGTGATGTTGAATACATTTATTTGGGAGGTGTTAGAGAATGATGGTAGAAGATTATGAACAGCAGTGCCTCATAAAAGCAATGTTATATATAAAGGATAGGGATTAGATGCTTATTTCCCTAACACAGGGAGAAAACTCCCTCTACCAGTGAAGGTCAGCCCTACTCAACAACACTAAAAGGCCAAGAAACTTGCTCAGGGTTACACAACCAGTCAGGGAGGATCGGAGCACAGCTCTTCTTAACCCAAGGCTGGCACTATCTACTACCCTGTGCTGCCCCTATGAAATATAAATGGATAAATAGATAAGAAAGAAAGAAAAAAGAAACAAATACACATATACACACATGGGTGTATACATTTGTGTGCGAATATAATGTGCATATGTGTGTTGCATTTGTTTGTGCTGTATAGACAGAGGTTTTCTTGACCCCAAGGCTGTAACTAACTATTCACTACACCAAGTTACCTCTATGTATTTCATATGGAGGTAGCTGGTGGTGTCACTGGAGTTAGGAAGACCTGAATTCAAATCCAGCCTCAGACATTTACTATGTGATCCTGGGCAAGTCATTTAACCTCTGTTTAACTCCATTTCCTCAACTGTAAAATGGGAATTGTAATAGTACCTACCTTGCAGGAGTTGTTATAAGAATCAAAGGAGATATTATTTGTAACAAGCTCCTATTAACACATTGCCTGAAAAAGGCCTTAGCCCAAAAGGGCCAGGGTCTCACACTGCATCCTGGGCCATCTCCAGTCATGCTGATGAATATCAGGCCACCGAACCCAGATGGCTCTGGAGGAGAAAGTGAGGCTGGTGACCTTGCACAGCTCTCCCTCACTCAAATCAAAGTCAGCTACAAGTCATGTCATCATTTCCCTGATGACGTGGTGCTCTTCAAAAACAAAAAACAAAAACGACCATATTAACACATTATCTAACACATAGTAGACACTTAATAAATGCTTCTTCCCTTCCCCCCTTAAATGAGATGTTGGACAGAAAGCTAGAAGCCTGTCTACTGGTTTGTGTTATTTGTTCTGTTTATATTGTCTCTGTTTGTAATTGCTATTTGTATTTGCCCTGAAGTTCAGGGTGCTGGCTTTTCCCCCTGAACTAAGCGAATGATATATGTATGTTTGATTAAAGTGAGATGGTTAACCCCTTAAAGTTACTTTCCTCAGAAAAGCAGATCAAAGAACCTGTCCCGGCAGCCTTCTGTGTGCTCCTGTTATTGGCCTTACACAGCCGCAGTAGCTGCTAACAACATTGTTGTTATAATGTTGTTCTTCCATTTCCATTCTTAAAAACCCTGGAAATGGTTTTGTTTAGTTAGGTATCTCATTAAGCTTTCTTTAAAAACTGATTTTTCCCTCTACTTCTCACTATTTTATAAGGCATTGCTGTTCATATTCAGACTGACAGATATCTATCTATCTACCGATAGATAGATAGATAGATAGATAGATAGATAGATAGATAGATAGATAGATATAGAGAGAAATACATATATGTGCATTATACAGATATGATGGTGAAATGTGTGTATATACGTATATACATGTGAGAGAGAGACGACCAAATACTTTGAATAGCTTGGATGCACAATACAACTAACTCTACTAACCTCTTGCCCAAGGAAAACCTGAGAACCATCCTTCCGTTCAGGTGCAACTTCCTTTTGTCTTCTGACTTCGTTTATAACAACATTTTGGCCTAGTTATGATTCAGTTCCTCCAGCAGTATGTCTTGTGAATGGTTTTTGGAAAAGATGCTCACGTTTACAGTAGCAGCAGCTGAGTTAGTGTTTATTGACAGTCTAAAAGCTGAATGATTCTTGACAGCTTCTATCCCCTTTCTAGCCACTTTGCTACTGCCACTGCAGAAGCAGAAGAGGCCTCTGTGGCACTAAGGAACATCTGGTATTTTCTTTGTTTCACGGTTTGCCATGGTCAATCAATGAAATTCAATACATTTATTCAGTACCTACTATGGACTAAGCCCTGGGGATACAAAAAGAGGCAAAAGATAATCCCTGCCCTCAAGGAGCTTGGAATCTAATGGGAAGACAACATACGAATATATAAAAAACAAGCGTATATGGGATAAATAGGAAATAATTAACAGAGAGAAGGCACTAGAATTAAAAGGGGTTGGAGGAGTAAAGTGGAGGAAGCCACAGGTGAAGGTGCCCTGGCTCCAAGATCTGCTTCCCCAAAAAGGACTTGTTCTTTTTAAATCAAAGAATGAGGGCATCTTGTGTAGTAGGAAGGCCGAATTTACGATCTCAAATATAATCATGTATATGTTTGAATGGTCCGAAACCGCAAGGTATGAGAGATTCTCTAAGGAGGAAACAACAAGAAATTTATTTAGGCCCCACTGCAGCAGAACCGTGAACCAGCCTCCCCATGCCAACATCTTGACAAAAAGACTCCAGGCCCAGAAAGCCCATCTCACAAGGGCAACCAGGAAGCCACAGAAAAACAAGATAGTATTTAGCCAAATCATGTTCACTGGCCTCACGTTCCTGCTCGCACTCAGGTAAGCCCCGCCTCCGCAGCTTCCTGCCTCCGCAGCTTCTGGCTTCCGCAGCTTCTGGCTTCCACACCTTCTGCCGCAGCCGCCGCTGCTGAAGTTGTCCCCCGGCTCACCCCTCCTCGCAGCCGAGCTTCCGGCGTTCTCAAGCCCCGCCTCAACGACCAGAGACCATTGGTTCCCCAGCTGGCCCCTCCTAAGTCACCAATCCACACCCACACAGGTTTCACACCTGACAGGGCCCTGGGCCTGGGGCTTAGCACTTAACAGCTGAAAGTACTTCCGCTCAAAAGAAACAAAAGCCATGCTAATGAGACAATTTTGCTTAACAACGCACCTTGCTCCTTCCTTCCCCCTTTCCATCATATCATATATTTCTAACAGAAGAAAATGTGATAGCACATGGATAGCCTAGGCAGTGGATGAATATGTATCAGATGTCTTCTTATAGCAAGGGTTTATATGTCGCTGTTACTTTCTCTCTTATACATTTTCTGAATGTTTATATTCCAATAAACTTCTACGTCTTCACACACAAAAAAGGAGGGTTGGGAAAGGCTTCTTGTAAAAGATGAGATTTTAGTTGAGACTTAAAGGAAGCCAGGGAAGTCAATAGGTGGAGTTGAGGAGGGAGAACATTCTAGGTATAGAGGAAAGCCAAAGAAAATGCCCAAAGCTTAGAGATGGAGTGTCTTGCTCATGCAACAAGCAAGAGGCCAGTGTCCCTGGATTGAAGAGTACATGGTGGGGAGTAAAACGTAAGACTGGAAAGGTAGAATGGCTATAGGTTATAGAAGAGGCTTTGAATGAAAAGCAAGAGCATTTTATATTTGCTCCTAAAGGTAATAGTGAGCAACTGGAGTTAATTGAGTGGGAGGTGGGAAGGGGGGAGGGGAGAATAAAAACTCAATTTTATATAGCCTTCTAGGGCTATCAAACATATTATATTAAATATCAATTTGATCCTTATAATATCTCAGTGTAATAAGTAGTGCTTCCATTTTTCAGAGGGGAAGACCGAGACTCAGGGTATAAGGGACTTGCTAAAGTTATGTAGCTAGAGGTAGTGAGAGTATTACTTAGTGGTAGTCTAAACAGAATCTCAAATTTTCAGGTGAAGGGTACTTCAGAGGCTCTGTGGTCCCACGTGTAAGAGATAAGGAACTAGATCTGTGAGTTCCTTGGTTTTGAGGACCCCTTAATGATGGAGTTTCCTCTAACAATGCAGGTCTGCCATAATCTTAGAGAAGTCCTAGAGTAATTGGTAGTTAAGTGACTTGCCGAGAGTCGTACCAGGCAGTATGTGTCAAAGTTAGGTCTCGAACCCAAGTCTTCCAGGCTTCAAGGTCAATTGTCTATGTCACTATGTCATGCTGCTTCCAGGAATAACCCAAAGAAAAATCTGCTTGTTGCTTAGGGATTTACAAATGTCCTGGATATTTTTTCTTGTCAAAAGAGTTCCTCTTACGGTTAATGGATAAAGGGAGTATCCCCAAATCAAAGCATTGTCTCAGGAGCAGCTTATTCTGAGAAATTAAAAGGATACTAACCTTGGACTACTGGGAGGAAAGGATACTCTGAGGACTTTGATATAAAAGTTCCACATGTTTGTAACTAGTGGATTCTGTAACCATCCTTTGTCGTCTTGGTATCTGAATGATATCCCGCTAGCAACTAAATCGGAAGAGCCCTATAGTTTGTATTTTCATTTTGTTGCCAGGTATCACAACAAAATCGCCTAAACACAAAGGAGATAAGATGCTGGAGAGAGAGAAAGAAAGAGATGATGAATCTGGAGAGAAATCCCATTTCAAGCTCTGAAACATCAACAAGTGCTCCATGTACCCTAGAATATTCCATTAAAAATAAATTATATTCTTAATGTAAATACTAATGTACAGGGGATGGTTATTCTGTGCATTGAATAATGCTATTAAAGAGTCTATTACAAACACACATTTGCTAATATCCACAACTCTGTAACTCTAAATGTGTAATAATAACACTGTTCGGTGCTCCTTTACATCAGCTATGCAATATCGTAACGTGGAATAGGATAAATGTTGCAACGTTTTTTGAATTTTTATATGGGAAATTGCACAAGAACATTCTTGTAGCAATTAACCAAGGCCACTCAAAGTTAACAGAGGTCTCCAAACTGCAGGTGAATTAGAGTAAAATTTTAATTGGTGCTCAGTAACCAAAGAAGCATGGAAGACCTTGGAAGGAGAGTCCACTCACTGGCTTGTGTTGCTTGACCCCTTTCTGTGGGAAGGTAGCTAGTATTTAACTAACATGCTTGTTTTCAAGTGTCCTCTGCTCAGCATTTGTCATGCTTCTTTCTTAAGTGAGGCTGAAACCCAACCAGGCCTATAAATGATTCTCTGAAGAAGCAAGAAAAATTTAATTTAAATGGGCTGATCTGTACATTCTCGGATATTCCTTATGCTACTTGTATTCATCATCATTGTAGCGACCTACTCAATGCCAATATTGCATCTTCTCATGGCCCTTTGTATCATCTGTAGTTTTGCTTCATCAGAGATTGTGGTGGTCAATGATTCATAACATAACGGTGGAGCGTAGGTACTAGAGGGAAATTGCATTCATGTGATGCAAATAAAAGTTCACGCAGGAAATGTATGATTTAAAATATTATGTAGCAAGCATGAGGGGTAAACAGGTTGATGATCTGAATGCTCGCATTGCTACCCAAAGAACGAGAAGATCTCCACCATGCTTTGTTGCTACTCAGTGGAGGATTTATATGAAGTCACAGCCAAGAATCAAAGATGATGTAAAGGTATGAATTGCTTGCGATTTGCACTAGAATAGTACCTATACCCAAGAGGTCCAGTGATGAACTGATGTGTGTTAACCAAAAGAAAAGACAAATAAAAATATGTATTTAGCCACCCCAGATTCCTACTGTTTTTCCCCAATATCATGCCTCCAATATTCCAACCGAATGTATTTTCTTCCACTGAGTCAAACTTCAAAATTCACATGGGATATTATGTATGTTGAAGTCTCCAAGTATAAGGCAGGAACCAAAGTAGAAAGGAAGACTGTGAAACAGGTACTGAAGTCCTTAAGGGCGCTCAGGTGGCACAGCGGATAAAGCACTAGGCCGGGAGTCAGGAAGACCTGAGTTCAAATCTGACCTCAGATACTTACCAGCTGTGTGATCCTGGGCAAGGTCACTTAACCCTGTTTATCCCAGTTTCCTCATCTGTAAAATGAGCTGGAGATGGAAATGGCAAATGATTCCAGTATCTTTGCCAAGAAAACCCCAAATGGAATCATGAAGAGTCAGACATGAGTGAAATGACTGAACAACAACACTGACGGCCTTAAGAAAAGAGGGTCATTAGTGACCTTGTAAATGACTACAGCAAAGCTCTAGAATTAGTGATATGGGCAGATAGAGATATCTGAGGAAGATAAGTTGCCAAATGATTGTATCGAAGGGTTAATCTGAATGTGACTCTGAGGAACAAGGAATTTGCCCATTCCTGCTCTTAGCCCAATATGTTAGAGGCAAGAGAGAAAAAAAGTACTGAAGGGCTACTATGTTTTCCACAGGCAGAAAGGTTTCTGCAAACACCAGAAGCTTTAGGAGGAAGAGAAGTTCGTTAACAACCTAAGAAGGATTCCAAAGGACACAGTGGAATGTAAAGGGAAATCAGACTAAGGATCATGATGGGCGAAGAGGGGTAAGGATGAGAGTACAGAGTAAGATAGCAGGAGGAGAGATTTTTGTCTGAGCAGGTGGCAACTGAATTATAGGGAGAGAAGAATCAGGCGGTATGAATTTGCCAACTATGGGATTTGGATTCTATTTACACACTGTCTCCCCTACAGGGATGTAGTGTGTGTTCAGAGGAGACTAGCACCTCTGGTATGAGGGCTGCTGAGCCCTTTTCAGGGCTGCTTTCTTTTTTTAAATTTTTTTTTATTTTACTAGAACACAAATACAGAATAGAGAAAAGAAACAAAAACATATCATAGACTTAAATATTGAAATGAATACAAAGAAAGGAAAAAAAACATGTCATGTGCATAGCAGAACATAAGAAAGGATTCAAAATATGTAACAATAAATTTGCATTTCAAGAAAGCCTGTATGATAAATAATACTCTTTTGTGTTGAGAATTGTCCATCTTTTCTTTGCTTCCATGTGTTTTCTTTTGTTCTCTGTTGTATACTTTTAAACTTTGTTCTTTTTTCCCTCCCCCCGCCTCCCCAAAGGTTATAATATAGTTTAGATATGTTTCTCAACATATACATACACATACAGATGTATACATATATACATGCATATATAGACATAAACTTTCCCAAACCTACTCTACTCCTTCCTGATCTTTGTTTTTATGTTTGTACATATCTTGTTTCCTATCCCTCCTGCCTTCTCTACTTTATTTCTACTCACTACATCTCCCTCCAATTACTTGCCTACCCCCCTCCTCCAACAACCACCCTGCCCTCCTATTACTTGCCTTCCCCCCTCCAAGAATCCCTCCCCTATCCTCCCATTCCCATTAATCTAAACACCCTTTACCTATTCCCTCATTCTCCCCTCTAGAAACCCCTCCCTTTTCCGTCTTCTCCCCCCTCACTATACGCCTACCCTTTTATTTCTTCTAAATTTAGAATACTTTTATACTCTTCTAAATATATATGTATTGTTCCCTCTTAATCACATTCCCAATGAAAGTAGTTCACAAGAACTACCAGCCCTCCTCCCCCATCTAAATCCTCTGTATCCTTTCTTCCTCTTGCACCTCTTTTATATAAAATAACTACTCTTTTTAGCTGTTTCTAGATGGTTTTACTTTTTAAATTCATATCATAGGCAGGTTTATCCTGCTCTTTCTTATAAGCTTGACAATTATTAATTAAATTGTTAGACATACATTTTACATTTTATGTTATGTAAAAGGTAAGCAGTCGGTTCTTGTAAATCCCTCATAGTCAATCTTCGGTACGTACCTTATATTTCTCTTGGTTCATGTATGTCAAATCTTCTATTAAGTTCAGGATTTTTTTAAAATAAAGTCTTGAAAGTCTGAGGTTTGTCAAATACCCATTTTTTCATTCAAGATAATACTGAAATTTGAAAGGCATGATATTTTTGGCCAGAGCCCCAGGTCTTTTGCTCTTTGATATATTGTGTTCCAAGACCTGCGATCCTTTAATGTCTCTGCTGCTGGGTCTTATGTAATTCTAGTTGTGGCACCATCACATTTAAATAGTTTTAATTTTGATGCTTTTAATATTTTGTCCTTGTGCTGGGGATTTCAGAATTTGACTATGATATTCCCATGAGTTTTCCTCATAGGATCTCTTTTAAGTGGGGTTCAATGGATTTTCTCTGTTTCTACTTCCCTGCTTTGTTCTAATGCTCCAGGACAATTTTCTTTAATTATTTCTTGTATTATTGTATCAAGATTCTTTTTTTGACCATGACTTTCAGCTACTCCAATTATTTTTGTATTATCTCCTCTTGATCTATTCTCCAAATCTGTTGTTTTTCTGGTTTCACTTTCTCTTCTATTTTTCATTATTCATGTTTTGTTTAATTATTTCTTGATCTCTTATAATTCCACTGGCTTCACTTTGCCCAATTCTAATTTTCAAGGAAATCATTTTCCCCCTTGAGATTCTGGATCTCCTTTTCTAATTGGTTGACTTTCCTTTCATAACCTTCTTGTTTTTCTTGGATTTTTTTTTCTATTCCCGTAATAGGTTTCTATGGTTGGATTCTTTCTAATTTGGCTGTGCATTTTTTTCTGTGGTAATAACGTGATTTTTGTAATCACTTCTCCCCCCAGATCTTCAGTTCCCTCTAGCCTGGAACCAAACAAACCTCTAACCTCCTGTAAGTTCCCACAGCCAGGAACTTTCTGCCCCACTGCTTCTGCACTCACCGGATATGTGCTGGTTCCCTCTTGCCCCCACCATTCTTCACAGCACAGCTGGGTCTGGTGTTCCTCATCAGCAGAGGTTCTCTCAATCTTCCTGGGCTCAAACGCACGGCTCCCCTCACTATCCTGGGGTAAAAAGTTCCAGTGACTGGGGCCGAAGCAGCCTCTCAAACCAACTAACCCCAGGGCTTGCTGCTTGCTGTTAAAATGGAACCTAGCCTGGAGGTGTTTACTCTGCTCAAGGTCCAAACCTGGTACTGGGATTTTTCTTCTGATCTTCTCAAACTGTCCCAGGAATATCCCATTTGTGCTCCCATTCTTCTTTGTCTCCACCCACACTTTGTTCACCCTAAGGTGCTATTTTAACTCTTTCATGGGGGAAAATCTTGAAAGCTTGGAATTTTCTGACCTACTATGCCATCTGTCTTCCCAGAATCCTCTCTCAGGGCTGCTTTCCACCTTTGGTGTCCATGTATTCCACCTAAGTCTCACAAGAAGCTGTAGCATTGTAATGTTAATGAGATATGAAGATCTTCCCTGCCCCATTAATAGGCCTCCCATGGAACCCATTAAGGGAAGCTTGCTTGTAGGAAGGCTTTCACCCTTTTTGGTATTAAATTGATTAGGGCACGGTGTCATAAGGGTTGTGATGTCTTCTGACTCTGAGAAATGTATATATAGTCAGAGTTGGTATTTTGCTTTGGGGGTTTGCTTATGAGAAGGATCTTTTGATTTCCTGGTCAAGATTCTGAGTATCTCTATGTTCAGACCTCTCAACTGCTCAAATGTAAAGGTTCTCTTGATCCAGCGATGTACGTAAAGTGTATAGCAATATTGCTTTGATCAGGCAGTTAAGAGCCCTGTCAGTCTTTATGCTAATTTCTCTGCTTATATTTTCTCTGACATTGAGGGGGCTGACTTTTCCCCTAAACTAGTACTGTAATTAAAGAAGATTGTTGGCTCCTTTAAAGTTGCTTTCCTTTAAAAGCAGATTAAAGAACCTACACTAGCAGGCCACCCTGGGTATTCTGGGGTACTTGCTGTTCCAAGGATGCACAGCAGGTGTACCCCAGTAAATCATTTTGGCAGGCAGGCTAAACTAGGTTGAGTGTAACTGAGGGGTCTCAAACCCATTGGTGAGTTAGGGGGATGTCTACCCCAAGCATGTGAAGACTACCCCTGATAGAATGGGCAGATGAGAACAATTTGTTCCAATGATCATGAAGGCAGCTGAAGGAGGTGCTGTGGAGCACTGAAAGCTGATTAGATGTTTGTAGATCTGATCAAAGCCTTTGATACTGTCAGTCTTGAGGGCTCATGGAAAATTGTGTCAAAAAATGGTTGCCCAGAGAAGTTCATCAGCATTGTATTTCAATTTCATGATGGCAGACTTGCCTAGGTTGTGGATAATGGACAATGCTCTTGTGCTTTCCCAGTCCCCAGCGGAGTGAAACAAGGCTGTGTGCTGGCTCTCATGGTTTTTTTTAGCATGATGTTTTCAGCCATGTTGTCAAATGCCTTCAATGAGGACAAATATATAGCATCAAGGCCAGCTATCGCACTCATGGTAGATTCTTCAACTTGAAAAGCCTGCAAGCCAAAACCAAAGTAGAGGGAGTATTGGTGCGTGATTTTCTGTTTGCAGATGATTGTGCTTTCAACTGAGCCTCTGAAGCTGAGATGCAACAGAATATGGATCGATTCTCTGCTGCTTTTGCTAATTTTGGCCTAACAGTTAACACCAAGAAAACACAAGTGCTCCATCAGCCACCACCACACCATCCATGGTTGCAACAATTGGTTGCAGCAAATGAAGAAGTTCTGAATTCTGTGGATAAGTTCATTTACCTTGGTAGTATACTTTCCAGGGATGTACACATTGATAATGACATTGATGTGTGCATTGCCAGAGCCAGTTCAGTGTTTGGGAAGGTCCATGGAAAAGTGTGGGAGAGAAGAGGTATTAGACTGACCACCAAACTGAAGGTCTATAGAGCCATTGTGCTGACCTCATTGTTGTATGCCTGTGAAACGTGGATAGTATACCAGCGCCATGCCAGGAAACTGAATCACTTCCATTTGAATTGTCTTAGAAAGATTCTGAAGATCACCCGGCAGGATAAAGTCCCAGACATTGAAGTCCTTTCTCAAACTAAACTGCCAAACATTCAAACTCTGCTTCAGAGAGTGCAACTCCAATGGGCTGGTCACGTTGTTCAAATGCAAAACATACGCTTCCCAAAAAGACTATTTTATGAAGAATTCACACAGGGCAAGCGTTCACATGGTGGTCGGAAGAAGCGATACAAGGACACTCTCAAGGTCTCTCTGAAGAACTTTGGAATTGATTGTGTGACGTGAGAGACACTGGCACAGCACCGCTCAGCATGGCCTGCCCTCATCAGAGAAGGTGCTGTGCAATTTTGCTGTGCAGAATCGAAGTAGCTGAAAAGAAATACAGGATGCACAAATTTAGAGCATCCACCCAAAATGTTCACACGTACTATTTGTACCCAGGCTGTGGTAGAGCATTGCAAGCTGGTATTGGTCTGATCAGCCACAGTTCAACACACTGTAACTTGACTCTAGCATAGTGATGTCATTTTGGTCCTCTTTGAGAACGAAGGACAACAACCAATCTCCCCCACACATTGCCTTCTCTTTATTTTCACTGCTATCCCTCTTGTGCTTATGCTCTCATTATTATATATCTGGATTATTATAATAGGATGCTTAACAGAACTTCCATTCGTTCTCCTCTCTAGTTCTTCTTTAACAGCAATGCCAGATAAATCTTACTTACCACAGATCTAGTTATTTCACTCCTCTACTTAGCCTTCAATTACTCTCTAACCAACTAAATAAGACAAACTCCTCAGCCCTCCCCAATCTGGTGCTGTCCTAATCTTGTACAATTTTTCTTCATACGCTCTGGACTCCAGTAAAACTGGCTATTTGCTGTCCATAGTACTTAGTGCTTTATTCTTGCTTGTGATGTTCCTTATGCTTGGAATTTTTTCCCCTTCTGTCCCTATTTTTTTCGGCAATCCTTTCGATCCTGTAAAGCCCAGTTCAAATGCCGCTTCTTCAATGGAGCAGTCTACAATTTCCCTTTTCCTCACCAAGTAATGCCTTTTCTACCTTGGATTTCTCATAGTACTTTGAAACTCCCTAATGTACTCATGTGTCATTTTGTATTATGCTTGTTTGTGTGTGTCATATCCTCCTCTATTTATTTAAACTTTTTATCTCTCTTTGTATCTCGCCTAGTGCTCTGCACACAGTCAACATTTAATAAATATTTGTTGAACTCGAATTGGTACCCCATCCTATTTGGGAGAAAAGAGAACTATGTAATGTGAAAGTACAGGCAGCAGTGGAGAACATTGTAAGAACAAATACCTTTTGAAGCCACATTATAAATAAGCTTATCCTCCTTTGAGGTTCACTTTATCGATCTATATCAGGTCCAGATTCTTGTTGCAGCTATCTGCCAGCCTCAAAGTTGTTTTCCCTCCTTTCTCAAAGAGTTCAGTACCTGGCTTATAGTTTTCCTCTTTCTTCCAAACCCCGGCCTCATGCTTAGAGATTTCAGCATCCGGGATGATGTCCTGGCCTCCCAGTTCACCAGCTACCTTAATTTCCTTGATGGACATTTTCACATCACCTCAACCACACAGAACTTAGATCTCATAATGGCACATAACATTACTACTTTCATGATCTCGATCTTTAAGATTTTTCTTTCTGACCTTGTCCTGTCCTTCCATATATTCCTCTGCCTCTGTCCTCCTAAACCCATTATCTGTCCTCCCTAGGAATTACTCTCATTCTATCCGTCCCTGTTCCCCTACATGATCACCTCAGTTCTGGCCTCAATTTCCTCCATTCAGTCTTGACTCCATAGCTGACCAGTATAACTATGTGCAGCATTCTACTTTTAAACCCCTTGGGCCCATATCATATCCCCAGTCATGTTCTAGAAAATTCCAACTTGGGTTGATTACACTCTACGTATTCCTTGTTTCTACTTTTTTTTTTTTTTGCTTCTGAGTACTGGTAGAGGAAGTCACATATCTGTCAAATGAGTCCACTGCAATTTTGTTATCTCAATTAGGCTCTCAGTGCTGTGTGGTCACTCTTTTAATCTTTAATTTACTCTCAGAATCCCTACAGCACCTCTTCCAAATTCTGCAGTCTGTAAAATCGCCTTTTCTCTCTCTCTTAACAGAAGAGTTCACCTGCCACTTTACTAACAAAATAGAAGCTATTTATTACAAGCTCCCTATTCTCCCTACTCTATACCTAAACATTCTTTATTATCCCTTATTATCTTTTCCTTTGGCACATACTCTGATGAAGAAATGGCCATTCTCACTGCAAAGACCAACCCTTCTCCTTGCACCCTTGATCTATTTTCTGTTGTATAATTTATTTTTTATAATATTTTCTATTTTGAACTCAACTTTGTCTTATATTAGTGCCACTTCCACTTTTCATAACTTGTCAATAACATAGTAAATTTTAGAGTTGTCTTTTGTTTTGAATCTACTTGGATCTTTCTGAATTAAATGTGTGTGTGTGTCTGTGTGTCTGTGTGTGTAACATATTATTAGATTCCACCTTCCAATCCAGTTTGTGACTCTTTTGTATCGTATTAGAATAGTGAAAGTCACAAAAAAATGACTTTAGGTTGAACAATAAGAAGAAACAATTTTTTTAAAGTCCTTATGATGTGCTAGGCATTATATTAAGCACTGTGGATACTTTTGTTGTTGTTTGGTTGTTTTTCGATTGCGTCCAATTCTTCATAATTCCATTTGGGGTTTTCTAGGCAAAGATACTAGAGTGGTCTGCCATTTCCTTCTCCAGCTCATTTTACAGATGAGGAAATTGAGGCAAACAGGGCAAAGTGACTTGGCCAGAGTCACACAGCTAGCAAGTATCTTAGAAAGATTCTGAAGATAACCTGGCAGGATAGAATACCAGACACTGAGGTGCTTTCTCAAATTAAACCGCCAAGCATTCAAACTCTGCTTCAGAGAGTACAACTCCGATGCGCTGGCCACGTTGTTTGAATGCAAAACATAGGCTTGCCAAAGGCTATTTTATGGAGAACTCAAACAGGGCAAGCAATCACCTGATGGTCAGAAGAAGCAACAAAAGGACACTCTCAAGGTCTCTCTGAAGAACTTTGGAATTGTGTGACATGGGAGACTGTTACAGGATGGCTCAGCATGGCATGCCCATATCAGAGAAGGTGTTGTGCTCTATAAGCAAAGCAGAATTGAAGTAGCTCAAAGGATTCTCAAGATGCGCAAATATAGACAATCCACCCCAAATATTCTCACAGACTATTCGTGCTCAACCTGTGCAGAGTATTCTGAGCTCGTATTGGTCTGATCAGCTGAGTCTTCCTGATTCTAGACTTGGCACTCTAACCACCAGACCACCTAGCTGCCCCTACTGGGGATACAAAGAAACACCAAAGTAGTCTCTGCCCTCAAGAACTCACAAGTCAGTGGTAGGGACAACACATAAGCAACTCTGCACAGACATTATACATAAGATAAATTCGAGGTAATCTCAGAGGAAAAGCACTAGAATTAAGATCTTGCAGAAAGTGGGATTTTAGGTGAGATGAGGCTAGGAGGCAAAAACAGGGAGAAAGAATTTTAGGTCTAGGAACAACTAATGAAAATTCATGGAAATGGGATATGCAGTATCTTGGGCAAGAAACCTCAAGGAGACCAGTGTCACTAGATTACAGAGTTTGTGGAGGGTAGTGGTGTGTAAGAAGACTGGAAAGGTAGGAAGGAGCAAATCTGTGAAGGACTTAAAAAGCCAAACAGAAGGAGAATCCTTAAAACCTTTCAAATTTAATTTTGGGAGCAACAGGCAGCCACTAGGGTTTTTTTTAATAGGAGAATGTCAAATCTGTGCTTTGGTTACTGCATTTTGAAGACTGAACAGAGGAGAGATTGTAGAGGGAATAATAGATGAGGCAGAAAGACCAACCAGAAGCCTATTGCAATAGTCTAGACATGAGGTGATAAGCACCTACATCAAAGTCATTGCAGCATCAGAGGAAAGAAAAGGGGCATAGAGCAGAGAGGTTGAGTGGGTAGAATAGAAAAGACTTAACAAAAGATTTGAAGCAGGAGGTGGTGGCCATAGAGGAGGAAGATGAAGATGATAGCCAGGTTGGGGATCTAAGCGACTGGGACAATGGTGATAATTGTCAGTAGCAATAGGGAATTTGGGAAAGGGGGATAATTTGGGGAGAAGATAATGAATTCAATTTCAGACATGTTGAGTTTAAGCTATCTTTGGGACATTCGGTTCAAGATACTGTATCCCATAGGCAGTTAGAGTAGCAAGACTGGAGGTCAGGAGAGAGCTAAGGGCTGAACAAATAGATCTGGGAATCATATGCAAAGAGATGATAATTGAATCCATAAGTCTGATGGGATCACTAAGGAAATAATAACATATAAATTAAAAATATAATATATAAATAGTGTGGTATGTAAATTCAAGATAGGGAGATTGCTCGACTCGCTGTCTTTTAGAGGCCTTCATTGACATCTAGGATACCAACAGAGTGTAGGCCATCCATCATTTACCTATTACTCTCACCATAAAAAACACCCCATCTTTATTTTTGATTATACATTTATTTAACAGTATCTTTTACATCATCTCCCATTTGAATCACCTTGTTTGTAACATATTGTGACATGCTCTCCCTCACTATGCAGAAGAGCCTTTCTATTATTCTCTGAGAATTTTAACTATAGTATAAAATATGTGATGAGTGTATAATAGAGAGGCAAACCAAGGGCTATATGTTAGCCAACAGGAAAAGTCATTATTGATTTGGGAGATTATTGAAGACCTTATGGAGGGGAATACCTAGGTGGCACAGTGGATAGAGTCAGGAGGACCTGAATTCAAATCTGGCCTCAGACACTCACTAGCTGTGTGACCCTGGGCAAGTCGCTTAAGCCCGATTGCCTCCCTCCCCCACCAAAAAATCCCCCAACCCTACTTTATGGAGAAGATGACATCAGAACTGACTTTAAAAGACAGGATTTCAACAGATTAGCAGGTAGGGGAATTGAGGAAAGGCATTCTAGGGCATATGAAAGAACATCGACAAAAGAGATTGCAAAATGTAGTTCAATTTTAGCCAGAACTTAGAGTATATAGAGGACAACAATGAAGTCAGGTAGTAGAGAACCTTGAATGTCAGGCTAAGAGTCCGGATTTTATTAATTAGGATATGAGAAGTCATCGCATAAGGTGAGATTTGACGTGTTGAGGTATATGGTTGAGGAACCTGCTTAATCTGGTAGCCTTATAAACATGAGTTGGAAAGGAGAGAGAATGGAGGGCAAGGATGTACTGGACCTGGCTCAATCCTACTACTGAGAACTGATAATTAAATTTTCAACGTGAGCACTTGTATCTCAGAAATCAGCAAATGCTACAAATCAGGTCTTGATTTATTATTTTGTTGGTTGTCTAGACTTAAGGAAGTAATGGCAAAGTATGTCAATAAGGTAGATTCAACTTCAAAGTGTGTTGAGGATATATTTTCTTTTTCATGAGAGCTGGTTGTTAAGCATTTCCAGCATGCCCCTGAGATGGAAGGAACCTATTAACCCACTTCAATAGTCCATATTGTTAAGAAACAGTTAATTACCCCTTGATCATTATCAAATAGGAAACCCAAAGAACTGTGGGTCTAACAGGAGGAAAACAATATGAAACAAAATCCTCAAGATTTTAATGACAGCTGAAGCTCTGTTAAAAATTTTTTTTAAGTTGCTTACTTTTCTTTTTGGGGAAAAGAATCCACTTCATTTGAGTTTGTGGAGTGAAGGAAAGAGAAGTACACCTTGCTGCCTTCAGAATACAATAATGAAGTGTCAAGTCAAAATTAAATATTGAAACTAATTTCCACACAGGGAAATGCATTTGCAATAAGTAATCAGGATGGAGAACAAAATGAAAAGGCCCCATTTCTCACCCTCACCACAATGCATACAAATCCCCAGATTTGCCAGATGAATCTTTGAGTAGATTGGGTTGTTTGGGTGTTAGCACAGAACTGACAGGAAGAGAAATTTCCACAGACTATAGTTGCCCCAGTGGCCTAAATCAACTTGAATAAAACTTGGATAAGAAGCATTCTTAGTAAACAAGAGTTATACCTTGGAGGTTTCCTTTTGTAAAGCCATGTAACAAACTATATACTTGTCCTCAGACCTAAAGAAAATGATCACGAAAAGCATCTTCTGACCTCTATCTGACTTAACTTTCCTATCTAGAACACAGAATTGAGACTAGGACACAGTAATAGCTCACATTTATATCAGAAGACCTGGGTTCACCCCTATTACTTACTATCTGTGTGACCCGTCACTTCCTCACTCAGGGCCTCCATTTTATCTTATATAAAAGGAAGGGTTGGCCTAGGTGATTTCTAAGGGCCTGTTCTGTTCTAAATCCTACGATTTCTATATAATACCTTCTGTTCACAAAACACATTGCTTTGTTTGCTCCTCACAACCATACAAAGGTGAGAATGAAAATACCGTTACCTCCACTTATGGATGAAAAAATTAGGAGGAGGAATAACTTAGCTCACATGGCAGCTCTTGAAATCAGGTCTTCTGACTCCAACTTTCATGTTCCTTTCTATCATACCATTCTCGCATTCTCTCTCTCCGTCTCTCTCTCTGTCTCTGTCTCTCTCTCTCTCTTTTTTTCTCTCTCTACTTTCAGATTCCCTCATCCATTATATTTATCCTCCTCTGTCCCACTCTATATTGTAGGTCAAATATGTCAAGACAAAGTTAACTCTGAAATCAATTATGTCAAAGAGCAAAACACAGATTGGGTCATAAGATCTTAGAAACATAGATTTAGAGCTAGGAAGGGGGCCTCAGAGGCCATCTATTCTAAGACCTTCATTTTACAGTTGATAAAACTGTCCAAATTAACAGAAGTAGTTAGCATTAGAGGCAGAATTTGAATAGAGTCCTCAGATTCCAAGAGTATACATTTCCATTGTACCAAAGCTACCCATTAATTTTAAGTTTTAATGATTTATATTTGTTCTACATTATGCTATCGTAAAACATTTTCATACTTTCATATCATTTTAGAGTCAATCCTAGACTCACTACCATTTAACCAATTTGAGAAGCTGAGGAAAAAGTTCTCTTAGTATGCTTACTTGAGATCACACAGCAACTCACTGGGACAAATAATCTAAGAATTGAAAACAAATAAATGTAGATTCTACATGATTTTCTGTCAAATATGGATTCTGAGGAGTTTTTCTTTTTTTCCAGAACTGTATACCTATCACTGTAGTCATTTTTTAAACAAGCATAATCTGTTAGGAGCTAATCATGCTTATTTTTCAAAGTCCAGCCAACAAAGTACCCTTTACTTACTGTTAAATTGATAAAGCTGCGTCTGTGTTTCTATATAGCCACTGGGCATCCTGCTATGTAGCTCAAAGTATTTTATTGACTTTTCAAAAAAAATCCAGCAATCCTTAGCAACATTTGAAAGAGTTATAACAGACTAGAGAAGGGGGCTGGGAGTGGAGCAAAATTTAAGCAGAACAAATATATTACCACTGAGAAAGGGTTGTTGGCAAAATTGAGGAAAATCTACCAACACCTCTTGTCTCCCTTGACTACTTAAAAACATTCTTCGGAAGGCTATGTACAGACATCTTTAATGTCTTGGAAGGGTCACAAATCTTCATAGACTAAACAGTCCATTCTCTGGTTAAAATATCATCATTACCATCCTGAAGTTTATTATTTCTTGTTTTGTTCTCCTCCCAACTCTAGCCCCACACAAAGCCTACGAGAATAAGGGGAAATATTCTCACAAAGGTGAATAGGTGGCCACCAGAAGACTGTTCTGGACTGGGCATGATTGACGTCTGTGATAGTTTGTACAAAATCTCTCAGACACAAGGCCCTGATGCTGAATTGACTAGTTGTGTGACAAAATTGGCAGCTCAAGTTTGAGTAGAGATATTAAGATATGTAAAAGAAAATAAATTATGCTATAGGCATCAACAACTTGGGGGAAAACTTCATTAGCAAGGAGAGAAAAAAAATACAATTTCCTACTTGCAGTCTTTTTGTTGAAGATATTGACAGAAATTTTAGTCATTAGTCTCCTTCCAAAAAGCTGAAGTTATTGTCGCAATGGTAGCCAAAAGCACACTTGGAATTTCTAAAACTAGAATAAATGTGTTCTCCAAATGCAGGACTGACTGCATCCTAAAGTTGGAGGCTAATTAAAAAAGCAGTCAAACTTTGCTATGAGTGTCATGGTGTAATGCAAAAAGCATTCTTCTTCCTTTTTGGGGGTAATATATTTGTTATAATCTAAGGACTTCCAGGAAAGGTGACTGTGAAAGGTACAGAGGAGCCCAATGCTCCCATTTTTATAGTCATGGTTTAAAAAAACAACACCAGATTGAACCATGACCAAAAAAATCCAAAGAATTTTAGTAAACTCATCAGTACTGCCAAGTGTGAACAAAGGGGTCTTGATAAAGAAGCCAGCACAAATGTTGGCAAATAGGCTGTGTGGTAGGATGAGGATCCCTCATTTCCACAATAAGGATTAGTTTTCCCCCATTTCTCGAAACTGGGATTAGTTTTTCCTAAAAATTATCAAAGCTATCCCTGGGACTTGATTGCCTCCTGCCTCTTTTGATGAAGCTTTCTGGGAACCTAGGAGCTAAAGCCCCTCTGATTTGAGAGATTTCAGACCTCTTGAATAACTATATGCTGCTCTCAAGACCAGACACATTTCTTTTTTTTTTTTTGAGGGGGAAAAGCAGGGCAATTGGGGTTAAGTGACTTGCTCAAGATCACGCAGCTAGTATGTGAAGTATTTGAGGCTGGATTTGAACTCAGGTCTTCCTGACTCCAGGGCTGGTGCTTTACTCACTGCACCACCTAGCTGCCTCCAGACACATTTCTGTATGGAGACAAGGGGGACTGAGGACAATACAAACTAGTGTTACAGTATCATTGCTGCATATCCTCACTGATTTACCACAAAATAACTGTTCATTAACCATTTAGTGACTTTCCAATGTCTCATGTCATCCTAACGTCAAACTTGAATAGGGAGCTAGTGTTAAGCCCGTTCCTAATAGACTACAAACTCCAGCATAGGAGTCTCCGGCAAAGCCTTAACTGAGAAATCCTCAGAGGAGCATCTTGACCAGGGAACACTGAAGCAGCACAGAAGGGGCAGTGTTCTACTAGGAAAGCCCCAGTGGTTCAGTAGATCTCAAAAGCACCCTGATTAAGTGGACAGAAGACATAATGCTCTTCATCTTCTACATTAAAAGACCAGAGGGCTTGGAATATGATATTCCTAAAGGCAAAGGAACTAGGATTACAATCAAGAATCACCTACCCAGTGAAACTGAGTATAATCCTTCAAGGAGAAAAATGATATTTAATGAAATAGAGGAATTTCAAGTATTCCTGATGAAAAGACCAGAGCTAAACAGAAAATTCGATTTTCAAATCCAAGACTCAGGAGAAGCATAAAAAGGTAAACAGGAAAGAGAAAACATAAGGGACTCAATAAGGTTAAATTTTATATTCCTATGCAGGAAGATGATACTTGTAACTGTTAAAAACGTTATTAGGGCAGTTAGATGGAGTATACAAAGAGTGTGTGGGTATAAGTTAACTACTATGGGATGATATCCAAAAAAAAATTAAAGGGTGAGAAAAATGGATTATACTGGGAAAAGGGGGAAGGGAGAGGTAGAATGGAATAAATTATCTCATGTAATGAGGTGCAAAAGAGCTATTACAGTGAAGAAAACACAGAGTGGGCAATGTTTGAACCTTATTCTTATTGGAAGTGGCTCAAAGAGGGAATAACACATATGGGTATAGAAATCTATTTTACCATATAGGAAGTTAGAAGGGGATGTGGTTAAGAGAAAGGGGGAATGATAGAAGAGAGGATGGATTGGGGGAGGTAGTAGTTGAAAGCAAAACACTTGTGAGGAGGGACAGGGTGAAAGGAGAGAAAGAGAAGGATAAAAAAGGAAAAATAGAATAAAAGGAAATGACACAGTAATCATAACTGTGAATGTGAATGGAATGATCTCACCCATAAAACAGAAGTGGGTAGCAGAGGGGATTAAAAAACAGAATTCTGCAATATATTGTTTACAAGAAACACACTTGAAAGAGAAAGACACAGACAGTGAAGATAAGGGGCTGGAGCAGAATCTATTATGCTTCAGTTGAAGTAAAAAAAAGTAGGGGTAACAATCATGATCTCAAACAAAGCAAAAGCAAAAATTGATCTAATTGAAAGAGATAAGGAAGGAAACTACATCTTGCCAAGAGGCACCACAGACAGTGAAGTAATAGCAATACTAGACATGTGTGCACCAAGTGGTATAGCATCCAAATTCTTAAAGGTGAAATTGAGTTACAGGAGAAAATAGACAGAAACAGAGGAAATAGACTATATTCTAGTGGTTACCTCAACTTTCCCCTTTCTGAACTAGATCTAGCCACAAAATAAGTAAGAAAGAAGTGAATAAAATTCGAGAAAAGTTAGATATGATAAAACTAGGGAGAAAACTGAATGGGAATAAATATGCCATTTTTCCCCCAGCAGTACGTTGCACCTTCATAAAAAGTAACCATATATTGAGGCATAAAAACCTCGTATTCAAATGCAAAAAAGCAGAACTATAAATGCACCCTTTCCAGATGACAATGCAATAAAATTACCTGCAATAAAGGACTATGGAAAATAGATTTAAAATTAATTGGAAACTAAATAATCTAATCCTAAAGAATGAGGGGGTCAAAGAACAAATCATAGAAATAATCAATAATTTCATTAAACGGAATGACAACAATCAGACAACATACCAAAATTTATGGGATGCAGCCAAAGAAGTACTTAGGGGAAAAATTATATCTCTAAGTGATTAGATCAATAAAATAGAGAAAGAGCAGATCGATGAATTGGGCATGCACTTGAAAAAAACCTAGAAAAAGAACAAATTTTAAACCCCCAATTAAATACCAAATTGGAAATCCTGAAAACAAAGGAAAGATTAATAAAACAATTGAACTAATAAATACAACTAGGAGCTGGAAAAAACCAATAAAATAGATAAACTATTGGTTAATTTGATTTACAAAAAAAGAAAGAAGAAAATAAAATTACCAGTATCAAAAATGAAAAAGGTGAATTCACACAGAGCTATTTTGCTCATTTACATGCCAATAAATCTGACAATCTAAGTGAAATGGATGAATGTTTACAAGAATATAAATTTCTCATATTGTTGGAAGAGCAAATAGAATACTTAAATAGTCCCATCTTAGAAGAAGAAATGCAAAGTCATCAATGAACTTGCTAAAAAAAAATCCCTAGAGCCCAATGGATTAGCATAATCCTCACAAAGACCCTGGGAGGTAGATGCTATTATAATTCACATTTTTTTCAGTTGAGGAAACTGAATCAAACAGAGTTTAAGTTTACTATGTAAACTAATTGAAAAAAGGCAAAGAAGGAGAACTACCAAATTCCTTTTATGATACAAATATGGTGCTGATACCTAAACCAGATAGAGCTAAACCAGAGAAAGAAAAGTATAAACTAATTTCTCCAATGAATATCGATGCAAAAATTTTAAATAAAATACTAATAAGGAAATCACAGCAATACATCACAAGGATCACACACTATGACCAGTAGGATTTATATCAGGAACACAGGGTTGGTTCAACATCAGGAAAACTATCAGCATAATTGACCATATCAATAACAAAACTAACAGAAGTCATATGATCATTTCAATAGATGCAGAAAAGGCTTTTGACAAAATATGGCACCCATTCCAATTAAAAACACTAGAGAGCATAAGAATAAATGGAGCTTTCCTTAAAATGATAAATAATATTTATATAAAACCATCAGCAAGCTATGTCTGTAGCAGGGACAAGGTAGAAGCCTTCCCAATAAGATCAGAGGTGAAGCAAGGATGCCCATTATCAGTACTAGTAAAGTGTTAGCCACAGCAATAAGAGGAAAAAAAAGAAACTGACAGAATTAGATTAGACAATGAAGAAACAAAACTCTTTGCAGATGATATAGTGGTATACTTAGAGAAATCTAGAGAATCAACTAAAAAGCTAATTGAAAGAATTGACAACTTTAGTAAAGTAGCAGGCTATAAAATGAACCCACCTAAATCATCAGCATTTCTGTATACTGCCAACAAAGTCCAGCAGTAAGAGATAGAAAGAGAAATTCTATTTAAAATAACTGTAGACAATATAAAATACTTGGGAGTCTACCTGCTAAGACAAACCCAGAAACTCTATGAACACAATTAAAAAACACTTTTCACATAAATGAAGTCAGATCTCAACAACTGGAAAAATATCAATTGCATGTGGGAAGGCTGAGCTAATATAATAAAAATGACAATTCTGTCTAAATTAATTTACTTATTCATTGCCATACCAATCAGACTACCAAAAATTATTTTGTAGAGCTGGAGAAAAGAATAAAAAATTCATATGGAAGAACAAAAGATGAAGAATATCAAGGGAATTAACCTTTAAAAATGTGGAGGAAGGTAGCCTAGACACACCAAATCTTACACCATATTCTAAAGTGCTAATCATCAGAACAATCTGGTACTGGCTAAGAAACAGGGTGGTAGAGATTAGTGGAAAAGATTAGGCACACAAGAACAGTAGTAAATGACCACAGTAATCTAGTGTTTGATAAATCCAAAGATCCAAGCTTTTGGGACAAAAAACTCACAATTCGGCAAAAACTCCTGGGAAAACTGGAAAACAATAGGGCACAAAGGGAGTATAGGCCAACATCTATAGTGTTAATGTGATTAAAGATCTTCCCTGCCTATTTGATAGGGCCTTTACATACTAGTTGAGAGGCCCCAGGCCCACGTCCTTTTGCTATTTAGGTCAGGAGAGGTGTGAAACCCTCAGGTCCCTAAGAAGAGGTACTAAGACCAGAGCTAATTGTATGTGCATTGAGTTGTAGCCAATCAGATGTGTAATGAAAAGCCAATCAGAGACCTGAGTTCTAGCCAGTCAGATGTGGCTAGGACTGTATATAGAGCCCAGAGTGTGAGAACAGAACTGAGAGCAACAGGACTGAGAGCAGCAGGACTGTGAGAAGGAGAATTGAGAAGCAGATATCAAGAAGACATTGAGGCTTTGCTGTCATGGCCAGGGTGCTGAAGAAGACCACAGGTCTCGTTGGACTGGCAGTATGTGAGACCCCGCGGGAGCGGCTAAGATTATTATATTCAAAGATTCTTGATGCTCTTGAGAGATTGGAGAACTGAGAATCCAGAGAATTCAGGAGACTACAAGGACCCTGAGAACTGCAAAGGCTTTTGGGACTGTGGGACAGGATACAGGCAGTTAGGATTCATGAGTGATTGTTTACAGGAAGGCCTTAGGAGGGGGGAAGGTTACAGGATTATTTGGTTCCTTGCTATAATATTGTATTATAATTTCCTTGTTTTTACATTGAGGTGGGCTTACTGATTTTGGAATATAATTACTACTATGTCGAATTGGAGGCATTGATCTTGGGATTGGATCCTCTGGTGTCTAAATAAATGTTATATTTCCTCTGCCTTCTATCTATAATTTTTCATACTTTATGATTCTGAACCATACAGCCATGTTCATGGTCATCCTCAAGGTCATGAAACTTGCCTTACTGATACAGCATTTTAAACCATACACCAAGATAAGCTCAAAATGGGTAGATGATTTAAACATAAAGGGTAATAGCATAAGCAAATTAGAGGAACATGGAATATATTACCTGTCAGAACTATGGAGGGGGAAGAATTTATGACCAAACAAGATTATAGAGGGTATTATGAGATGTAAAATGGATAATTTTGATTATATTAAAATAAAAAGCTTTTGTACAGACACAACCAATGAAACTAAGAAGGAAAGCAGAAAGCTGGGGGAAAATTTATACAGCAAATATCTCTGATAAAGCCCTCATTTTTCAAATATAAAGAGAATTGAATTTATAAGATTTATGAGATTATACATCATTCCCTAACTGATAAATGGTCAAAGGATATGAATAGGCAGTTTTCAAAAAAAAAATCAAAGCTATCCACAATCATATAAAAATGCTCTTAAATCACTAGATTAGAGAAATGCAAATTAAAACAACTCTGAGGTACCACTTTGCACCTATCAGATTGGCTTATGTGACAAAAACCAAAATGACAAATGTTGAAGGGGATGTGGGAAAACTAAGCCACTAATGCACTGTTGGTAGAGTTGTGAACTAATCCAAATATTCTGGAAAGCAATTTGGAACTGTGCCCAAAGGGCTATAAAACTCTTGATCCAGAAATACCACTACTAGATCTATATCCCAAAGAGATAGGAAAAGGAGGGGGGACCTATTTGTACAAAAATATTTATAGCAGATCTTTTTGTCATAGCAAAGATTTGAAAATTGAGAGGATGTTTATCAATTAGGAATGGCTGTACAATTTGTGGTATATAATTGTAATGGAATACTATTGTGTTATAAGAAACAGTGAGTAGGATGATTTCAGAAAAATCCTGGAAAGACTTACATGAACTGATGCAAAGTGAAGTGAGTGGAAGCAGAACAGTGTACACAGTACACTGTACAACATTGTATGATGATCAACTGTGAATGACTTATTCTTAGCAACACAATGATCAAAGACAATTCCAGAGGACTCATGGAAAAATATTATCCACCTCCAGAAAAAGGCCTGATAGAGTCTGAATATAGATCAAAGCATGCTATTTTTAGCTTTATTTTTTTCAAGGGGTTTCTTTTCGGATTTGTTTTCTTTCACATGACTAATGTGGAAATGTTTTGCATGATTGCACGTGTATAACCTATGTCAAATTGCTTACCATCTCAGCGAGGGGCTAGGGGATGTAGGGAGGGAAAGAATTTGGAACATAAAATTTTAAAAATGAGTATTTAAATTTGTTTTTACATGTAAATGGCAAAATTCTTTTTTAAAAGAAGATTTAGGTTCAACAACAACAAAAGACACAATGTTCTGACTATACAACCCATAGACCACAGGAATGCTCTGAGTAGGAGGGGGGGAAATCCAAAGGGCATAGAAGAAACAATGCTCTAATGAAGGAATGGAGGATTGGGGTGACACAGATGACCACCCAGTCCCCTCATAAGGATTACTCAACCACAGAGCTCTGAGTGGGAACACTAGAATCTATCAGACTTTTGAGCACAGAAACTCCAAAGGAAGTAGAAGCCAGTAACAGGAACCCAGGACCTAATGGGGTCTGGTCATCCCATTCAAGAATATGGGATGAGGTAGAGCTTGATCTAAGCACTAAATCCCAAATCATAGAAATATATGTAAAAGCACTGAATAGTATGAAGAAATATGAATTAAGAGTCACCCAAGAAGAAAACATTAGAAAAGAGAAAAGCATCACAACAACTATAAGAGGAAGAGGAACCTTAGAAAAGAAAATGGGTTGGCCACAGAGACTATAAGATAACCTAGAAAAAATAAACCAAAATTTGATATCATAAGAAATGAAAACTTTGAAGGAATGAAAATAAATAATTCAGAAAGAAGGAGCAGCAGAGCAAAAACAGATCATTACAACTTTAGCTCACTAGGACTAGTCACACTCTTTTTTCACCATCATCTTTGAAAAGAGATGGTTGGGGGAAGTGGAGTACATAGAGGAAAAGCATAAAAAGAGTAAGACTGAAGAAAATATACAATTAATAAACATAACTGTACATGTAAAATGGAAAAAGCAGAATTAACTAAAACTCAACAATATGCTGTTTACAGGAAACACACTTGAAACAAAGATTTACACAAAGTTAAAATAAGGGGCTGGAACAAAATATATTACACTTCATGTGAACCATAAAAACAAAGGCAGCAATCATATCCTCAAGCAAGGTAACAGTAAAAGCAGATACGATTAAAAAGAGATAAACAGATAAACTACATCATACTGAATGCACCATTGATAATGAATCAATATTAATACTTACTAGATATATACTAACTGGCAGAGCAACTAAAAAGGCAGTCAGCTGAAGAAAAAGTAGACCAAATTATGTAGAGAGAAAAAAAAAGACAGTAAAACTATAATAATTGGGTACTTCAAAATACCACTTTAAGACCTAGATAAATCTAACAAAAAGGTAATCAAGAGTGAAGTTAATACCTGAATAGAATGTTGGAAAAGTTAGATGTGATTGATTGCTGGTTATTATTAAAATGAAATAGAAAAAATTTTACTTATTTTTGTACTGTGTATAATATTGCATCTTTATAAAAGTTGTATTAATGTATTAAATATCATAAATGCAAAAATAGTAAACATCTTTTGCTGACAAAAATGCTATAAAATTATATTCAATAAAGGTCCTTCAAAAAATATCAAAATCAATTAGATATTAAATAATTTATTCCTAATGAATATGTGGGTAAAAGAAGAAAGGTAGATGGAAAGTAATCTCAGAGGGAAGGAATCAGTATTAAGAAACCTGGAAGAAGTTAGGATGTTAGCTGGGATATGAAGGAAGCCAGAAAGTAGAAAGAAGGAGGTAGAACATCCCAGACATGGAGGACAACCAACAAAAATGCATAGAATTAAGTGAGAGGTCTTGTGTGAGGAACAGCAAAGATGTTCACAGGATCATAGAATATGTGAAATAAAGTATGATAAAACTGGAAAAGTAAGAAGGGGGTAGGTTATGAAGGCCTTTAGAAGTTAAATATAGAATTTTATTTTTCATCTTAGAGATAATAGAGAATCACTGTTGTTTATTGAATAGGGAAATGACATGATTAGTCTTACACTTAGATCATTTAGGTAGCTGGGTGGAGAATGGGCTACATTGGAAAGATATTTGAGACCAGAACAATTGTTTTATTTTTTAAATAATAATCATAAAATAGATAATTTGTCTTTCTTAAAAAGAGAGAGGAAAACCAAATGTCCAGTATCAAAAAGGAAAAAAGGAGAATTCATGAGAAATAAAAGAAAATATAAAAAGTGTCTATATGTCAACAAAACTGCCAATTTAGATAAAACGAATGCATATTTACAAAAATATTAAGACACCCAGATGAACAGAACAAGAAACAATGAATTTCAATAAAACCTAGCTTAAGAAAATTAACTTAAATGAGACACATGTAAATTCCCAGGGAGAAAAAGAAAGGGACTGGATGGATCTCCAAGCAAATTCTATCAAATATCAAGAGAACAATTAGTACCAATATATGATAAACTATTTTTTTAAACTAGGAAAAAGGGGATACTTCCAAATTACTTGTAATGATGCAAATATAATTTTGATACTTAAGACAAGGGGAAAAAGCAGATAAAATACCAGCAAAGAGATTTAAACATATCATATTTAAACAATATGATAAAGTTGTATTTATAATAGGAATTGAAATAAACAAAATAGATATTATAAACAAAAATAACAACCACATGATTGTAAAAATGATGCAAAAGATGTCAAAATATTTGGCAAACTATTTGACCAAACAGTTACCTATCAAAAATCCAATATATACGTAGTGAAGAAAAGTTAGAAAATTTTTCCAGTGAGATCAGGAGTTAAAGTTGTCTATTATTATACCTATTATTTGTAAAAGTGCTAGAAATGCAAATTACTGTGACAAAACAAGAAAAAAATCAATGAAATAATCCCAGGCAAAAAGGAAACAAACCTATTACTTTTGCAGATAATTTGGTGTCTATTTAGAGAATCCTAAAGTGTCAACTAAAAACCAATTAATATAATTAGTATCTAAATTCAGGTAAATATTCAGTATATCTGTATATTATCAAGAAAAAATTAGGTAGATGGAATAGAGAAATTCCATTAAAAATAATTATAGAATGTATAAAGTCTTTGGGAATGTAAATAGCAGGAAACACACAAGAACTATATGATTCCAACTACAAAATTGTCTTTACAGAAATATACATAATATACATAGAGAAATATCAATTGCTCAGTATTGGTTTTCCAAATAATAAAAGAGATGATATCACCTAAATTAATTTCCTTTAGTACCCTACCAATTAAACAAGCAAAGAATTACTTTATAAAGCTAGAAAAATGACCACAAAACTTGGAGAAGAGAGGGTAAAGAATCTTAAGGGAAATAATGAAAAGAACTGAGAATGAAGGATACCTGGCATTTCTAGGTCTCAACATATATTACCAAGATATAATCATCAAAATTCATTGGTACCGGCTAAAAATAGAAAGATCAATCGATATATATGATTAGGTATGAGTAGGATATGATTAGGTATTAAGTATCGGTTTCATGAACTCACAGACCCCAAATACTAGAGTAAGGACTCCCTATTCAACCACACCTGCTGAGAAAACTGGAAAGCAATCCAACAGAACTGGATTTAAAGTAATAACTCACCCTATATACCAAGATAAGTTTCAAATAGATAGATGACAACTATAAAAGATTGCACCATAAATTAGAGGATCAAAGATTAAAGTCCCTTCAGCAGTTATGGATACAAAAAGTGTTCATGAACAAACAAAGGATAAAAAAATTAAAAAAGATAACAGACTAGTTTGATTGTTGAAAAGCTCATTAATTTTATGCAACAAAATCAAACAAGCTAACATTTGAAGGGAAAGAATTAATTGAGGAAAAAGTTGCAGCAAGTTTCTCTGATAGAAGTCTCATACACAAAGTACATATAACTCCAGTTTAAATTTATGAGAACAGTCATAATCAAGATGGTAGAGTAGGAGAAATACAGACTAATAGCCCTGCAAACACTTCAATACTGTATAAGAAGAATACCAGACCAAGCAATGAACAGGAAATTGAAGGAGAAAATAGAGTGCATCATCTTTCCAGCCTGAAAGAAAAAAAATCAGACTTTCAGGCAAATCACTAGAGCAGAAATTAAAGAAACAGGACACAGGTTCTCAGTCCAGAGCACCAGGTTAAGCCAAAAGTTTACAGATGCACAGAGCTGATTGTTGACTAAGTTAAGAGCCCAAGGAAACAGCAAAGGTCATCCACGGCTGAAGGCACCAACATGGAGTCTTCCAGAGGGGCCAGAGGGAACAGAGATTCAACATATAAGCCCCAAGTGTAAGGGTTGCCTGGAGCAGATCATGAACCCCAGCCAAAACATCAGCATAGATGGGGTCTGCCAAAGGATCAGGGTAGCAGATACCCCAAGTACTCTCAAGCTAGGCCAGAAGAACCATCTTCTGGGTTGCTGTAACAGGAACTACCCTAGCATATTCAGGATGGCCCATTAGCACAAGGTATTTGATCTACTTTTAAAGGAAAAATAGCTTTTAAAGGGGTCAATAATCTTACTTTAATTAAACATATATATCATTCATTAGTTCAGGGAAAACAGGTCAGTGCCCTGAACATCAGAGGGAGCAGAGAAAATACAGAGAAGATACAAGCAGAGAAATTAGCATAAAGACCAACAGACAGGTCTTCTAACTGTCTAAGAAATTAGCACAGATTAACGGACAGGGCTTCCAACCATCTGACCAAAGCAATACATACATAATTACCAGAGAGAAAAACACCACCATGTGGGTTTTCAAAGCCAGAGGCCTCCTTAATGGCTACCCACAGTCTCGTCTGGACAAATCACATGAACATTCTTCCAAAGAGTGAGCCCCAACCTCATAATATACATATATATATATATATATATATATATATATATATATATATATATATATATATAGCCAGAAGGCATAATAACCCATGTGCTTCAGTGCCTAATTACCAAAAGTTGTGAAAGCCTTCAAGCAAGCAAGCTTCCCCTTTAAGCAAGTTCCTCCCCCAATTCGCTCCATGTGCTGTGGGCTGGAATTTTAAAGCAGCAAAACACATTTAACACATGGGGTCACATTAGCCTATTAATGGACAGGGAAGATCTTCCTATTCCTTCAACATTACAGTTTCCTAGAGCAGACCAGTAAAAGAATTACTAAAAAGAAAAAGACAAAAAAGTCATCATAAGGACAGAGATGCCCCAAACATAAAACCAAAAGAAGAGAATAACTATAAAACACAGCTCACTTGGGAGATCAATTAGAGTTCTCAGAAGTCACAATGTAAAAGTTTTTTAAAATAAATTTTTAAATGTTATTATAGATAAAGCAAGGACAATAGAGGAAAAAATTAGAAAAGAAATGAGAGCTATGGAGGAGATATTTGGAAAGAGAATTAACAAACTGCTTAGTATAAAAGGTACAAAATCCTACAAAACTCCCTGAAAATTAGAGTCAACTAAACAAAAGTTAAAGACTCTATGAGACAGCAGCAACAAAATATTAAGACAGTCAAGAGACCAAAAGAATAGAAGGAAATATAAAATGTCTCATATTTTAAAAAAACTGACCTTGAAAACAGATCAAGGAGAGAGAATTTGAGAATCATGAAGCCCTTCTCCCTTTGTTGAGGTCCTCCTGAAACCTCCATTTTGAGGAAGGGCACAGGCCAGCCATTCTACATTCCTTTCATACTTCTCCCTCTGACTCTCCAGACTCTATCATCATGTCTCAGTTGCCTTCTCACTCTGGAAACTCCCTCACTCTCAGCACCTTCTTAGCATAGGACATCCCTTTGTCCCTGAAGTTACCTTCTCCCATTAGTGAGAACGTCCTAGAAACTGTATTTTGACCAGTTAGACTTCGTTCTTGTCCCAGCTCTGCTTCTGCTTCTCTGGACTTCCTCCCTACTTTCATGTTTCAGCTCCATTTTATGTATTGCCTCTCATTAAAATACATCTCTTATATTCTAAGGGCAGAAACTATTTTTCTTTTAGCTTGTATTTTTTATCCCTGGTACCTGCAAGTGTCTAAAATATTGTAAGCTCTAAGCTTGTACTAAAGTTGCCAGAAACAGAGTGCAAAGACTGGAAAACCAAAGTCAGTATCACACAAAATTTAGCAACTACCACAATAAAAGAGCAAAGAACATGGAATATAGTATTCTAAAAGGCAAAAGGTTACAACCAAGAACAACTTATCTAGCAAAACTAAGTGCGATCTTACAGGGGGGAAAATGGACCCATAATGAAGTACAGAACTTTGGGATATTCTTAATGAAAAGACTACAGCTGAGTAGAAACTTTCAACTACAGACAAGGAAGTAAAGAGAAATATGGAACAAAGCAAACGATCAGAAAAAAAAGAGTTTATAAGGATAAAGTCTTTGCATTCTAATAGGGAAAGCAATACCAGTATCCTTTAAGAACAATGATGTCAGCAGGCATTATTGAAGGAGTCTAATAAGATGGAGGATCCAAGAATGAATTTGGTAATGTTTTGATGATCCTAAAAGAATAAAGAAAAAGTTGTGAGAGGGGAGGATGGCTATACTTGGGAAGGAAAAAAAGAGGAATAGAGGTAATAAAATTTATTATTTTACAAAATTATGGGGGTACAAGTATAGGTTTGTACAAACGAGAAAAGGAGAGGGTGGGAGGCACATGCACATCACTTTGAACCGATGCAGGGCGAAGTGATCAGAAGAACAATTTATACTACCACGAAAACGTTGTAAAAATGAACAATTTTGAAAGACATAAGAAATATGAACGCCATGATCAACAATTAAAGGGGAACGACGATTTATAATGTTTTTCACCTCCTGACAGAGATATATGTAGAGTGATATGTGCATTTTGGGATATGATCAATGAAAGAAGGCATTTGGCTTAATGATGCTTATTAGTTGCAGGGCTATCCTCCCCAATCTGGGAGTATGGTGGGGAAGAGGGAGAAGGAGAGGTCAGAGAGAAGACGCTTTTGAGTTGAAATATATAAGAACAAGGTATTTCTTAATATGTAAATGGTCAAACCAATGAACAGGAAGTTCTCAAAGGAAGAAATCCAAATTATCAACAGTCATGTGAAAAAATGCTAAAAATTGCTACTAATTAGATAAGATGAAATTAAAACAACCCAGAAATTCTGCCTCATGCTAAGCAGACTGGCAAAGATAAAAAAGGAAAACGATGATTATTGGAAGGACTGCAGGAAAAAAGAAGCATTTATTACTAGTAGGGCTATGAGTTGGTCCAGCTATTCTAGAAAGCAATTTTGAACTATGCCCCTACGATCACCAAATTCTGCCTACCCACTATACCAGGATTAGGCCTATAACCCTAAAAAAGATAAAAGAAAGAAGAAAATAACACATAAGGATAAAAATAATAATGACAGCTATTTTGTTGTGGCAAAGAACTGAGAAATAAAGGAGTAGGTACCAACTAGGGAATGAACAAATTATGACATATGAATGCAATGGAATATTATTGTGCTATAAGAAATGATAAAAAAGAGTTTCAGAGAAAACTTGGAGACTTGAAATGAGCAGAAACTGGAAAGCAATTTATATAATAATAACAATGTAAAGAAAAAAATTGTTAAGTTTGAGATTTCTGATCACAGTAATAACCAACCACAATGCTGATTAAGCATGCTCCCACCTTCTAACAGAGAGGTGTTAGATTCAAGGTGCTGAATGAAACATGTATTTTTACACTATGCCAACGTAAGAATATTTTTGCTTGATTATACAAATTTGTTACAAGAGTTTTGTTTCTCTCTCCTTTTTCATTTGGGGAGATTGGAAGGGAGGAAGGTCAATATTGATGGGGTTGTTGAGGAAAAAATGGGGAAAGAAAGCAGATGAAAACAGAAGGAAAGTCTAAAGGAAACAGACAAGCAGGAAGGCTTTAAAAGTTTTATGTTGAATGTATTACATAACTAAAAGGGCAAACAAGATGGATATAATAGATATTAGTGGTTTCACGTATAATCCTCTTTTCTTCTCAATAAGATAAAATTCGGGGCAGCTAGGTGGCACAGTGAGTAGAGCATGGGCTCTGGAGTCAGGAGGACCTGAGTTCAAATTTGGCTCAGACACTTGACACAATTACTAGCTGTGTGACCTTGGGCAAGTCACTTAACCCCAATTGCCCTGCCTTCCCCTCTCCAAAAGAAAAACAAAACAAAAAAAAGATAAAATGTTTGTTTTATTTAGTGGTTGTTAATCAGGATAAAAATAAATATTTAACAATGTATTTGATATATTTTACATTACTTTTTATGTTTATAAAATTTTTTATGTTTACATCAATCATTTCAAACTTGCTGCCTTTTAACCTAGCTGTAGGCAATGATGATAGAACACTAGAACTGGAGTCAAGAAGACCTGAGTTCTAATTCAGACTCAGACACTTACTATATGTATGACCCTGAGCAACTTAACCTCTGTTTGATTCAGTTTCCTCAACTGAAAAAAAAATGAGGATTATAATAGCATCTACTTCCCAGGGTCTTTGTAAGGATTAAATGAGATAATGATTATAAAGTGCTTAGCAAAGTGCCAGGCACATAGTTGGGACTGTATAAATGGTTTCTCTCTTCCCCTTCTTTTTCCCTCCCCTAATTATCCTTTGTGGTAAAGAAAAACAATTAAGTGAATATATGACATAGAGACCCCCATCTGATAATGCATTCTTTGTTCTGTCCTAATAGTCCTTTGCCTCTCTTCTATGATCAGCCAGTCTAATTAGCATTTTATTATATGCCAGATCCTGTGCTAAGTGCTAGGGTTGCAAAGAAAAAAAAGCAGTCCTTTTACTCAAAGGGCTTACATTCAAATGAAGGAGACAGCATGTACATGAAGGGTAAATGCAAGACGTGATAAATATAGCTAACCTATATACGTCTTTACACATGTGTATATATGTACATGTGTTTATATATTTGTAAATGTATACTGGATATATACAGATATATATAGTCCTCTAAGGGGATATACATATATGTATGTATATATGTATACACATATGTATATATACACTCATACGTATACATATTGTTGTTTGTCTTTCGTTTTCAAGGAGGACCAATGACAACACAGGTGACTTGACAACGAATTAGATTTAAGTAAGACAGAGTCATCAGCCTCACTCTTTTCCAGAGTCATCAAAGTCCAGTGGCAGGACAAAAGTCAGGATGACTGGCAATGGCCCAGGATGCAGTGGATGACCTTGGTGTCTTCAATGCCTGACCAAGCTTTAAGCATTTCAAAGCACCTGCTTCAGTTGCCTTCATGGTCATTGGAACAAATTGTTCTCATCCACCCATTCTATGGGGGGAAGTCTTCACATGCTTGGGGTAGATACCCCCCTAACTCACGGATGACTCTGAGGTCTGTTAGTTACCTTCAACTTGGTTTAGCTTGCCTGCTGAGACCTTTATTGTGATGTGGCTGCTCTACAGGCCACAACCTTGGAGCCACAGGCAAGAGTTGAATGACTGGATATCAAAGGTGAATGGAATGGCCCCAAAAAGAGCTCAGGAAGTCCTCTCGCCAGAGGCGCTAGTCTTCCTTAAACATTCCATATACCATTGTGGTGTCTATATACCAGAAAGTGATCTATGGCCCAGAAAAGCTTCCTCCAAAAAGTAGCACTTGAGCTGAGTCTTAAAAGAAGCCAGCTAGTCTAAGAGGCAAAGACAAAGAAGGAGATTATTCCGGGACTGGAAGATGGTCAGTGAGTGTATCTTGTGTGAGAAACACCAAATAGGTGAAAATTGCTTAACTGCAAAGTATGTGGAGAGGAATAACCTGTAAGAATACTAGAAAGAGAGAAAGGGGCCTCTTAATACCAAATAGAGGCATTTATACTTGATCCCAAAAGGGCTGAGAGTTCATTAAATGTGAGGGTGGCATTGTCAGACCTATGCTTTAGGAAAAATCATTTGGTCAGCCTCTGGGAAGATGTATTGCAACCTCAGTATCATACTTGATTCTCCTCTCTTACTCACCCTACATATACAATCTATTGTCAAATTTTCCCCCCTCTACTTGCACAACTTCTCTAATATACATTGACTTTTCACACTCACCCACATCCCTCAAACTTTAGTTCAGGCTCTTATCTCTTGTCTTGACTACTGCAATAGATTTAAATTTAATCTCTATTCCTTGTCTTTTCCCATTCCCGTCCCTTTTCCACACAGCTACCAAAGTGATTTTCCTAAAGCATAAATCTGATCTTGTTACCTTCCTACTCAATAAGTTCCCGTGCCTCCCTATTATCTCCAAATCAAATGTAAAGTCCTTTGTTTAGCATTAATAGCTCTTCACAACTTGGCCCGTTCCTTCCTTTCAAGTCTTCTTACACTACACTTCCCTCCATATACTCCACAAGATTGAGAAAATACATGGCATTCAAGAATTCAGAGATCTTTGGTGATTTTGGAAAGAACAAATTCAGTTGAATTATGTGGTCGGAAGCCAGATTGTACCGAGTTAAAAAAGAGAGTGAGAAGAGAGAAGAAGGCACTGAGTGTAGCTGGTTTTCTCAAGGAGTTTAGCTATAAAGGAAAGGAAAGATATGAAAGAATAGCTAGGAGGGATGGTCAAGGCAAGTGAGGATATTTTAAGGAAGGAGGGAGATATGGCCTTGTTTGTAGGCAATATAGAAGGACCCAATAAATAGAGAGAAACAGAAGATAAGAAAGCAAATAGTAATGATAGTGGGGACAATCTAACGGGGAAAAATGGCATAGAGGAGTTGCAGTTAGCAAGGGGAAGGGCCATCTCTTCATAAGAAACTTCGATGAAAATAATGATAGTGGAGATGGTAGTCTAGTGATGTGAAAAGAGAAGAAAAGAGGCAGTTTCCAGGAAATGACTTCAATATTTTGAGATAATTCCCTCACATGAGAGGATGGGAGAAGGGGAGGCTTTAATAGAGAAAAGAAGGTTTGGAGCAGCTGTTGCAGTAAGTAGGATGGGAAACTGATTGGGGAAGAGAAGAGATTACCTTGCAGCAACAAGGGCCCAGATGAGATAGCATAAATTTATAGTGGACCCAGTGAGGATGGTTTCATGATTTCCATATGTTCCACTCCAGTTCATTTCAGCAGCACATGAGTAAGAGTGAAGGTGGTAGATGGTGGGATAATCTAGGTTTGGAATTCTGAGCAAAGCATGATCCATGACAGTTCAAGGGATACGAGAGCGTAGCACAGTATACATTTGAACTGGCTGGTTCGTTAATGGATTGAGATTGGAAAGAGGAAAAAAAGGATATCTGGAGGAAGGTGGGGGGAGAGGTGTTTTTCATTATGATGTTCTCTGGAACCTTTATTTGACTTTTTCAATGACTAGAAATTCAGCTTGTTTTTAGTCTTGTTTTTTTTTCATTTACATTGTCGCTTTACAGTTGTGCCTGTTTTTCCATAGCCCCTCCAACATTTGCTATTTCAATCTCCCAGAACTACAAGAAGGTGAAAGTTTTGTAAGGGCTCCTTGCTGCCACTTCTAGCTTGAGAATGAAAAGCAGAGGGGGCTTTGCAGCTACTTTCATATCCTGGTGAGCTACTTTAAAGAATCAGCCTGAATTGTGCTTCTCTGAGCTACATTCTGATTGAACAATGCAGGATCCAATTGAGTGAATAACTGTCAGGCTGGTCTGTATAGTTCAGAGATAGCTAGTCTGATGAGCTTTGTACTTCTCTGGCTTAAAGACAACTGCTATTCACATTAAAAGCTAACATTTTCTAAAAGATCCTTTAAAGGTGGTGGTTAATTGAAAGAACTTGTAAAACTATGTTTGAGTAGAAGAGATAAAAGAATTCCCCAGCTGAAGAGTGGTAAGGATCAACCGTTAAGCAGTGAGCAGAGAAGCAGTTTCTTGTGGTGCAGATGTTCTTCAATGGACCAATAACATTGAAGCCTGCTGTCCAGAGTTGTGAATTACCCTAAGCACATGAGGTTTTTCCTTTCAAGTGTTTCCTTGCCAGATTCCTGTAAATGCGTGCTTACTCTTCAGAATGGCTATTGAGTGCATCGATGAGAAAGCCTAATCCAGGTTAAACATGGGTATTGTAAGGTACTTTATTACTTGTTTTGCTTTACTGTCATATAAATGGTTATTTTTAAGATCCCAGAAATGTCATTATTGTGAGTTGTTAGTTGTATCAATATCATACACTGTATGAATGTGGTACCTTATGAGTGGCTGGTTGTCTGCATAGAAAATGCATTGGATAGGGGCTTCAGAGCTAGTGTACTAACTAGGGGAAGTCCATTTTCCCTCCAAAGGGTCATGCTTATGACTGTTAAGTAATTTGGATGTACCTATATGAGGTTGATCTATCTCTCGGAACTTATACCTGCTTGTGTGAAAAGAGGTTAGAATAAGGAGAGATAAGTGGGGTGTCTAACACACTTAGATGTGAGATCCTTATATCATATAAAGTAGTGTTTAGACCCAAATTGCAGCACATACAGGGTGCTGCATGGTGGAGGCATCCAACTAGACTGCACTTTTTACTGATGTTTCACTAGCAAGGTTTCATATACACTTAAAGTCTGAGATTAAGTGGACATCTTTTTGGTCCCAAGATTTCTAATCACTCTCTTTACTATGTAAAACTGTGTGGTGATGGTTTCCAGGGTCAGGTAGCAGGCAGAGGAAAAGAGAAAGGTAGGGCATGAGTTGCCATCCTCATAATTCCCCCTCAACACCCTCTGAAGGCCCAGGCAGAGGAGATCTGCCAGAACCTCCCAGAGGCTCCTCTCACTCCCTACCAATGGAATGAGGATGCCAGCTAACCTAAGATAATTTTTAGAGGAAATGATACAATAGATGGGTTGATTAGTCTCTTGCCCCTATGTCCAAGTAAGATTATCAGTTTCGTATTAGGACAGGTTCTCCTCCAACGTTTCACCTGGCTTTGCCTACCCAGACAGTGCACGCTGACATGTGGATCAGCTGACAATATATGAGAAACATACGATCTCAAGGCTGTAAGGGCTCTTGAAAGACATACTGTACCTGAATGTATCTATCTCATACCTGAATGATCACATCTTCTACAATACTTCCAACCAGTGTGCTCCATCTAGCTCAGGGGAAACCTATGCTGTAACAAGAGGTAGAGCTCTAAAGATTTTCATTCTCAGGCAACTCCAACACACTCTGATAAGGTTGCTAAGAAATGGACCTTGAAAGAGCTATCAATTTCATAGCTGTTACAAGACAGCTAAGGAGCATTACTTTCTGGTTTCTCTCTAGATGTCCTGGCAAAGAGAGCCACAAGCTTTGAGAGAAGCTACTGAGAGAAGAAAGCAGATCAGAATCAATGGAAATGCTAATGGGACTATCTGACAAATACAGCATACCAGGACTTTGTTAATACTGAGTACCTATAGGGAGAACTTAATGGATCCAAGAATGCCCAAGCATTGGGCAAAGATTACAAGTAGAAAACTTTGACAGTCATTGATTCACAGGACATCAAAAGAAGTATTACAAGTCCCCTAAGCTCGGCCAAGGAAGATTGACAACTCCCACCTGCCTTAGGTTAAAGAAGGTCTTTCTGTCTAGGGTCTTCCAGTCTAGCAAGCATTGCAGCTATGTTCTGTCTACTTCCTAAGCTTTGGTAGAGGCTCCAAACAGAAACAGAGGCTGAACAAATCCTAAGATCCTAAGGAATAGAATGTTAATCTGATGCCGAATCTGATGCTCCCACCACACAGCACCCTGTATGTGCTGCACATTGGGTCTAATCACTACTTGTATGATATAGGAGTCTCACATCTTTCAACTACGTGTGTTAGACACCCTACTTATCTCTCCTTATTCCAACCTCTTTTCACACTCAAGGAACTTAAAATCAACTCTAAAACTGGATTTTTGCCTCACCCTTGACCCTGAAAAAGGTATAAAACCAGGGGTTGGCTTTCTTTTTTTGGAGCTCTGAGCCACAGCAGGCTCGTGACTCTGGGCCAGCTGTTGTTATGAGCCCAGCTGAACTCAGATGTTGGTAACTATGAATTGTATTTGGTCTGTCTGTTGATGTTTGTAATTTGTTTGTGTTTGCTCTGAAGTTCAGGGTGCTGACTTTTTCCCCTGAACTATGTGAATGATATTTGTATGCTGGATCTAAGTAAGATTGTTAACCCCTTAACATTGCTTTCCTTAGTAAAACAGAACAAAAGAACCTGGGCTTGCAGCATTCTGTGAACTGGTTGTTGTTGGTTTTACACCCCTGCAGCAGCTGCTAGCTGGATTGTTGAAACAGGGCTCCATTCCTGACTCTTCTGACTTTCTCCATCATGCCACAGCAGCCTTCTCACCCTGGAAGTTTATTTCTGTCTCATGGCTTCTTTCTCTGACTAGTAGGTTTTTTCCATAATCTCCATTGTAAGGAAAGTGCTCAGGTCATATCTTCATTCCTTTCTGGGCTCTACTTCTTAACTTCCAAGATTTTGTCCAACATGCTGCAGCAGCGTTCTTGATTGGGAAGTTTACTTGCATAACTCCTTCTGATTGGTTATTCCCAACATTACATCTTAAGAAAAGTGCGCATGACAGCTATGTCTTCATTTCTCTCCAAGATCTACTTCCAGCTCTCAGATTTTCTCTGTTATGTGCCATACGGGTACCTTTCACCTCCTCCCTTTTTCAGCTTATCTTTATGTCCTGGCTTCCAAAATTAGTATTTAAGCTGTTGGATAGCAAAAAAATTGTCTTTGATTTTACTTATTTTTGTATTCCCAGTATTCAGCACAGTGCTCAGATCATAGTAACATGTGATGCTTGGTACTGACAGTGGAACATACTGGATAAGTAGGAAATAAAAGCAATAGATAATGGCAGCCCAGGATTTGAATGGAACTAATACTATATCCTGGGAGAAGTCTCTCTTTTTGAAAAAAAAAAGAAAGTAGTTTGAAAGAAAATCCATTTAGACTGACATCTTATACCATATGCCACGATAAGTTTGAAATGGATACTTGACAAACAGCATTAAAAATGCACAAGAGAATAATCGAAGACTCTTCACAATGAGGCATGAGGGAAGGGGGAAAAAATGTTTAACTAAACAAGAGATAGAAGAGATTAAAAACAAGCCATAATAGATAATTTCAATTGCATATAATTAAAAGATTATGCACAAATAAAATCAGTGAAGATAGAATTAGAAGGGAAATGGTAGAAGAAACAAAAATTTGCATCAAGCAATGCTGCTAGAATTCTGATATCTAAGCCACGTGGGGAACTAACATAAACATGTAACACCAGTAGCATGCACCAATAGGTAAAGGATGTGAAGAAATTGCTTTCAAAAGAAGAATGGCAAACTAGAAGCCTGGAAAAAATACTCCAAATCATTAATAGTAAGAGAAATTTAAACTAATTTTTAAAATTTCATTTTATTATACACTCAGCAATCATGAGCATTTTAAAATACAAAGAAGAAAAAAAAGGATTATATATGAATCAATATGCTTTTCGCACATATAGTTTTTAAAGTGCACAATAATTTAATGTTACAGCAATGAAATGGCACTGCTTGCCTGAGTCCCCTTCTGAAATTTTCTCCCCTTTTCTGTGTATTTTTAAAGGTTTCATTAATTCTTTTTTTCCATCTCAGTATTATTACCCATCATCTCTCTTCCATAGAGTTGCAAAAATATCCCTTACCTTTCTGCTGCATTTTTGTGATGTTTTAATATCCAGATTTGTATTCATTTAGGGATTATTTTGTTATATGGTGAGAAGTTAGTCTAAACCCTATTTTGACAATAATACTTTCCATTTGTTCCAAGAATTTTTGTAGAATGGATAGTCTTTAGTCCAGTCCTTTATGTCCTTGGGTTCACTTAACACAATGATATTGTATTCAATACTTCTGAGTCTTATTTGCCTAATTTGTAGAATTAATCAACTTTTCTAATTTTGAACCAGAACCAAATACTGTTGATGATTACTGCTTTATATTATCCTTTGAGATTTAGTTCTGGTAGTAGACCCTCCTTTCTTTCTATTTTAAAAAATGAACTGACTTGAAGTTCTGTATCTTTTGGTCTCCTAGATAATTAAAAAAAATTATTTTGACTGTTTCTTTTAAAGCAATCTTTTGGTAGCTTGATAGAGCACTACATTCATAACTTATTTAATATTGTCATCTTTATTAGTATTTATTACTTTATTAGCATGACCCAACCATGAGCAATTAATATTTCTCTGATTATTTGTCTTTTTTTCTTTTGAGTATTCTGTAGTTATATTCATGTAATTCCTATGCATGCATTGTTAGGTGGAGTCCCAGAAATTATACATATTCTATAGTCATTTTGAATGGAATTTCTTTTTTCCAGCTCTTCCCGCTTTTTTATTGGTAACATACAGAAGAAAGACAATTGTTTATGGGTTTATTTTTTATCCCGATACTTTACTGAAGTTGGTTTTTAAAAACTATTGTTTAGCTAAATCTCTGTTTTCTAAATAAACTTTCTAAATAACTTCAAAAAACAATAATTTTATTTCTTCTTTGCCAGTACTAACTTCTTTATTTTCTTTACCTAGACCTATTGAGATAGCTAGCACTTCTCGAACCTTATCCAATAACAATGGTTTCAGTGTACATACAAAGTTTACCCTTGTTCTGACTCTTGCCTCAAGAATTTCATCACTTAGTAATGCTAGGATTTTGTTTTTAGATATACTCTCATTTTTAGGGAAAAGTCCATTTGTTTGTATGCTTTTTCATGTTGTTTAAAAAAAAACATAAATGGGTGGTGTATTCTTTAAAAAGCGTTTTCTGTATCTATTGATATACCTGTATGGTTTTCATTATTTGTGTTTTTGGATTTTATTTGACCTAAAATTTAAAGTTTTCTCAATATTGAACCAACACTGCATAGTCTAACCTAGTTATAGTATATAGTAGTTTTAATATGGTTGCTGTAGCCTAGGCTTTGTGATATTTTATCCAATGATTTTGTGTTAATCTTCATTAGAGATATTGGTTTATGGTTTTCTCTGTTTAAAGTCTCCTGGCTTGAGCATCAATTTATCTCAAAGAAGGAGTTTAGTGGGTTAAAACAGAAATATAAATGAAAACAAATCTGTGGTTTCTTATCATGCCATACAAATTGACAGTGATGACAAAATATGGGAATAGCAAATGTCAAAGGGGCTATGGAAAGAAAGGTAACTATTTCTAGTGTCAAAGACTATTAGTAGAGTTATGAAATAGTTTGACCATCCTGTTTATCAACTTGGTATCATGCCAGAAAAATGATTCAACTCTCCATATCATTTGGCCCAGTGATTACTACACTGGAAATATACAGTTATCCCTTCTGCATCATGATTTTCCCTACTGCAGTTTAAATATATTGCAGGTTGGCATAAGAAATTAAAAGGGAATTTTTTTGGGAGTTTTGCAGAAGCCTCAGATGATACATAAAAAGTTCAGAAACTCGGAAATGAACAAAACACGTGTATGGTATTGTATCACAATATCAACACATTTTATCTTTTAATACCATAATAATTCAGACTTCTTTTCTGGTCAAAGCATTTTACACAGATTTTCCAGGTTGCAGGGGCATTGTATCCCTAACCCCTGCAATGTGGAAGGGATAGCTGTACTCCAAAAAACCAAAAGCAGAAACAAATGTTCAATATGTACCAAAAATATTCTTAGCCATAACCTTTAGAGTGGCACAGAACTGGAAATAGAGCGGGTATCTGTTGATTGGGGGAGTGACCGAAGGTTGGTATATGATTAATGAAACATTATTGTGTGATTACAAATAATGACTTAGGAATTGAAGGAAACATGGAAAGGTTCTATGAACTTATGTAGGACATAATAAGTAGATCCAAAGGAATAAGACATATAATGACTATAACAATATAAGTAAAATGATCACTAAATGATCATGGCAGAGAAGTAGATGACTACTAGGAGGGTATTGTGTTGGATGTTTGTGCTTTTTTTGTTTTTTTATTTCAAAGAATATTCAGTCTGGGAAGGATGATAAAATGATCATGATGTTGGTAAAAAAAAAAGATGTAAAGAAACTTTTTAAAAAACAAGAAATGATAAATAAACCAATCAACAAGCTTACACTGTGCTAGGTTTTCGGAATAGGGATAGAGATAATATTTGTGATTTTATGGGCACCAGGAATTTCTAGACTAGGAAACTTCTCTTCCCAATGCTGACTGGCACTTCGTTTGCAATTTAAAGCATTGGAAAGTTACCTAGGGCACTGAGAAGTTAAGCACCTTGCTGGGGATCACGTAACCAGTACTGAGCAGAAGCAACACTTGAACTCAGGTCTTCCTGACTTAGGTCAACTCTCTATCCTATCCCACGATGCCTTTCTGGTGCTGTGAATACAAAGTCAAGAATTTAATAATCATTTCCTTTAATAAGCTTACATTCAATTGAGGAAGATATATAACATATATACTTGTCAGAATACAGCAAGTTGACAACTCCCAATTGCTCTTTTATGAATGTAAATTATCTGAAAATAAGAATGATTCTTGACTTTCCCTTTAAACCTGTGTTACTCAGTTCTCTAACTTGTGCAGGAAAGATTCTGTTTCATCACAAAATACATTTAATTAACATTGCTAGCTTTAGTGGATTACTGAAAGTGTGGACTAATTATATCTTTCGAATAAGAACAACAGCTAATTCTTTGGGCAACAGTCGAGATAAATTTAAGCAATTTTCCTTAATAGAACTACACTTGCATGGGATATTATAGGCCAGCTCTGATTCATGTCACCCTACCAGGGGTGGAGAATATGCGGCCTTGAGGCCACATATCAAGGGGCCACACTTGAGGACATAGAGGGCCACGTGTGGCCTCGTGGCTTCAGGTTCTCCACCCCTGCCCTACACCCTCCTCCTCCGCCTTGCTTAAGGGGCAAGCCTGACTTGGGCTTCACAGCCTGTTAATTCAGGTTCGGTGTTAGCACAAAATTGAATAATTTACAAAATAATAATAACACAAGAAAACAAATAACGACAAATAGTTAACAAAAAGAGGTTTACTTAGCTTTAACCTAGAAAGGATATTCAGTAAGACTAGAGTAGCACTAAGTTCTGGTAGACAAAGTCTCCTCCATTTCCACATGGAAACTCTTATGGTTGGCAGGGCAAGGTAAGGCGACTTACATGGTCTTGGGACTTTTGAGTAGTCTAAAACACACTGACCCCACACAGCAGGCAAGCCTTTTTATGTTCTTGGACAGAAGCAGCTAGGTGGATAGAGAACTGGGCTGAGAGTCAGGAAAATCTGAGCTCAAACCCAGTCTCTCCTCATTGTTTGTCCCACAAGACAGTCTTCCTGTCTCTGCGTTTCCACTGGTTGTCCCCCATGCCTGGGATAGTCTCCTTTTCAGGCTCTTATCTTCCTTGACCATCTTTAAGATTTGGCTAAAATCTCACCTTCAGTAGGAGGCCTTTCTTGGTCTTACCTTCAGCCCTACCTCCTATAAACCTAGTGCCTCCCCACTACACTGTATATCTTTTACATGTACATACTTATTTGCTTGTGCTGTCTTCTCTATTACCATGCGAGCATCTTGAGGCAAGAGACCTTGTCTTTGCCCTTTTTTTGTATCCCCAGTGCTTAGTACAGTGATTGGTATATAGCAAGTGCTTAATAAATGCTTATTGCCTCACTGACTGATTTAGGCTAGTCTAATGTTGCAAGTTTAGAACCAGAGTGAAATGAGACACTTTTAGAACATCTAGGAGTTCAGCTGCAATAGGAAAAGGATAACCAGCAAGGACAAAACATGGATTCAGTTGGGTGCAGCTTCCCTGCCTCAACATTGGCCATTCTGGTCTGCTAGCCTAAGGGAGAAACTGCTGACTCTTTTCCTGGTTTTTGTATATTGGTCACCAGGAAGAGAAGTCAGTGCTGTTAGCCATAATCCCATTGTCTTGTTCAGTTGTCTCAGTCCTGTCCAACTCTTTGTGACCCCATTTGTGGGTTTTCTTGGCAAAGATACTGGAGTGGTTTGCCATTTCCTTCTCCAGCTCTTTTTATAGATAAAGAAATTGAGACAAACAGACTTAAACAAACAGGATCAGGCAACCAGTAAGTGTCTGAGACTGGATTTGAACTCATGAGCTCTTCCTGACTCCAGGCCCAACATTCTATCCACTGTGCCACCTGGCTAGCCCATGATCAGCTAGACCAATTCAAATATTTCTGAAGGAAAACTAAACTAGCTTTCATAGGTAAGGAATTAGGAAAAACTAGCCCAGCCTGTGTGGCAGGCCCCTGGAAATTATTGTTCCTTCTACAGGGTAGTAGATGTTATTGAAATAATTACATAGTCTCACCTGAAACTCTGAACAAGCAATTTTTTAAGTGGCTATTTTTGGTGAACCTTTTAGCTCAGCCAGTTTTATTAAGTACCTGGCTCAGCTTGTTCCACTTTCTTTTGACCACGATGGTCTGTGTGTGGAAGCATACTTAGGAAATGCTGGAGATGGCACTTTGTAATTGATTGCCGCCTCTAGGTTAGAAGTCCATTTACCTCTTAAAACATACTTCAGTAACCCCTCATCCCCTCCCCAGACTACAGCCCTCCTCTCCACCACAGTAAAATGCAGCAAAGATGTGTAAGTGATATTCCACGAGGAAGTCAATGTTTAGAAATATCAACACCTGGGCATGCACATTTTTTTTATACAGTTGCAGGGTAAAATAATCATAACCCTCAATCTTTAAAATCAGCTGTTGAGGAATATTAATTATCCTGACATTGATGCCTCAAAATAATACAGCTGACAATGTAGACTATTTTAATCTGTTTGCGATGTCCAGTTCTGTTACACTTTGATACAGCTCCCATTGTAGGCTGCTTCTATGCATGACTTGCACTGTGATATAGTTCATGAGTGATACTAAATGAGGCCCTTTGAGACTGCTGGCATTCATCATCATCAAAGGTTTACTTAGTGCAGTGCGCAGACCCCTGTATCCTGCCTTTGAGAAGTTACACAGAACTGCAGCCTTTTCCCCAAAGGCCTTCTTTATGATATAAGGCAGGAAGACAACACCCACTTGCACACTCATAATTTACCCGTCATTAATAATGAAAAATGATCCATGCGAACAGGCTAGAGTTTAAAACTAGAATTTGTTGCCTAGTCAAGCCATCAGTTTTGATGAAATAATGCCACTCATTGGCTTTGTCAAAGAGGGGAGCCTTGTGTCAGGATGACATAGCAATTTTGCATTTGGGCCATTCATCTAACAGGATGTCAAGATATACAGACATCTTTAATTTTCAGCCAGTACTAATACTATCATGCTGCTGGCACCCTGGCTATCCTTATTTCTCTCCCACCAGAATCTTGAACTCTTACCCTAGTTCAGGACCGTCCAAAATGCTGCTCACAGAACGATTTATGCGGCCCGCCTACAAGCACAGAAATTTACATCAATGCTTTAGTAAACAAAGCCAAGCTACAGCAGAGCTCTCACTAAAATGGCAAATCAAAATATATTGGCTATTGTTTTAATAAAAGCCTAAGGTTGGACAGCCCTACCCTAGGATATTGCTTTTGCTATACCATTCCAGGAGCTAGGCCCTCACATCACTTTTTGTTAATCCACACACCATGTATGTACTTGCCAGCTTTTATGTATTATTTCCCCGCCATTAGAATATAAGCTCATTGAGGGGAGAAATGCTTTCGCTTACTTATATGGTCAGCACTGGCACATACTATTTTAAAAATGCTCTTTTTGTCTGTCTGACTATCCATCCATCTTTTTAAAAAAATTCTTGTTAGAGGGATTCCTCACATTTTTCTCCCTTTCTCTGATTCAAAACCAAAATGAGAGTATTTCACCTTTCAATGATCCCCTAAGGAAGGGAATCAGAAGGAGAAAATGTTAGAGCACTAAGGTGTTTTCCAAATCTGAGATTAAATGAATGTATAAGAATTTGTTTCATGAACGCTTATTATGGCCATGGTCACTCATTCGTCCTACATGTTTTACCCTAAAAACATTGGTCCCTGTGGGAAGGACTGGCAGAATATGTCCATGAAAGAGCTAAAACCCAACTCTGCAACTGCTCTAATGTCAAGGTTCTAATGCTAACATTACTACTTTGCCAATGAGTCACTTTCTCTCTTGTCAACATTTGTACACTTAAATGAACAGAGTCAATAGCAGACGGGTAGTCACAATTTCCAGGTGAGGAATCTTGATGGAGAAAGATCAGGAATTTGCTTAAACTGATACTAAGACTAAGTACATGTACCACTCATACCTTCCTTATTAAGACTGCCAAAAAAACCCCTAAATTATTCTATCTGTAAAAGGTCTATCCTTTCCAAGCAGTAGAACAGTATGAAGTAAAGGGACTGTATTAGATTCTGCCTAATTCTGCCACTGAAGCCATTTGACATTAAGAAACCAGTTAAAGTGGTAAGAGAACTGGCTTTGAAGCCCAGCAAACCGCACACTCAATATATTAAGTCAGTGGCATAAGTCAGCTAAGAAGGTATCAACTAGCATGACCTTAGGCTCAATTAAGATTAAAGTAATGGCAATAATAATTAACATTTGTATAGCATTTGGGCAGTTAGGTAGTGAAGTAGATAGAGCGCTGGGCCTGGAGTCGGGAAGACTCCTTCCTGAGTTCAAATCCAGCCTCAGACACTTACTAGCTGTATGACCCTGAGCAAATCACTCAGCTGAGTTTGCCTCAGTTTCTTCACCTGTAAAATTAGATGAAGAAGGAAATGGCAAACCACTCTAGTATCTCTGCCAAGAAAACCCCAAATGGGGTCATGATGAGTCAGACACAACTGAAATGACTCAATAACAGTAATATAACACTTTATGATTTTTAGAACACTTTACAAATATTACCTCCTTCTATCTTCATCTCACAACAACCTTGGGAGGTTGGTGCTATCATTATCCCCATTGTGCAGAGGAGAGGACTAAGACAGAAAGAGGTTAAATGACCTGCCCAGTGTCACAGAGAGGATAAGTATCTGAGGGCAGCTTTGAACTCAGGTTTAACCACATTTAGAAAAGATGTCTAAGCTGGAGAGCATGCAGAGGAAAGCTTTGAGAATGGTGAAGGGCTTTGAATCTCTGCCATAGAAGGATTGTGTTAAATAACTCAGGGTGTTAGGCCAGGAGAAAAACAAGCTTGTGGTACAGGGGATCTGGGGTGGGGGATATGACAATTATATTCAAGTACTTTAAATGTCATGGTCTATATGAGGGTTCAGATCTATTCTGTGTGGCCCCAGAAGGCAAAGCTAGGAACAATTGCTGGAAGTTGTCAAGAATTAAACCCAGATTTGACATAAAGAGAAACTTCCTAAAAATTAGAGCTATCCAAATGTGGAATGTCTGTCTCACAATGTAATCAAGTCATTAATCATTCATTAAGTCCCTACTATGTACTGGGTACTGTCCAAAGTGCTGGAGATACAGAGAAAGGCAAAAATAATGTACCATTAAGTTGGTCATAATCTAATAGAAGAGACAGAACACAGACAACTATATACAAACAAAATATATCCAGGATAATTCGAAGGTGATCATCAGAGGGAAGGCCCTAGAATTAAGAAGGATGGGGGAAAAGACTTCTTGAAATGGGTGGATTTTAGTTGAAATTTAAGGGAAGCAAAGGGAGCCAAGAGACAGAGAGGAGGGGGGGAGAGAGCATTCCAGGCATGGGGGACAGTCAGTGAAAATGCAAAATGGAGTATACTGCGTGAGGGATAGCAAGAAGGCCAGTGTCACCGGATCATAAGGTATGTGGAGAGGAGAAAGGTATGAGTGGGCTTCCCTCTCTAGTCAAAGTCTGGATAACTATGTTCAGGTGTGTTTTTTTCACGTTTGGATTGGACATTGAAGTCCCTTTCCAACTATGAAATGCTATGATTCTATCAAGTGGTTTGCTTAGGGTCACACAACTTGTTAGTGACAAAACTCTAACTAGAAAAATCAGCTTATCTGACTCATTATCTGATTAGACTATTAGTCTGCTAGGTTTAGGTGCAAACCTTCCTGAAAGACATGGTAGCAGAGCCCAAACCCTGAAATGGGCAATGGCTTTCACAAGCTGGGGTCCCTTCAGGGTAAATGACCATTCACATCAAGGTCCTAGGGATAACTCCAAAGACCTGGGCTTTCTAGTACTGTTGCTCCTGAATCTGCACCAGGGTTTTCACCATCACCAATCAACCAGTTGACCCCATTAACTCATAGAAAAGGGAGTTAGCAAAAGCAGCTGGTCTGTAACATTCACTCCAAGTTGGGAGCATGTTCCTTTTGCACTTATAAGATCCCTAGAGAGAGTGGACTCAAACTTAACGAACAATTGCAGAGAGGCAAAATGTGTGGGGAAGGGATACGTCACACTCTTGGCCTGCAAGTAGTTTTTCTGTCTTTTTGAGTCTTCACCAAGCTCTCCTTAGTTGTTGATTTATGCTGACCGGGATCCCTGCTCCACTTAAGTTCACAGTCAGCACTTCTCACATGAGGATCCATACTCATTTGTAGCTGCTTCCACTGCAGTTGGCTACCATTATGTCTGGTTGCTGATGGGACCTCTGATGAGACCTCTGGGTCTTCTGAACTCATAAAGTCTCTGCCTGAACATGTCCATCTCACTCTATGTGCTTAAGATCAAAGACTAACCACCACCAGAGACACTCACACATTCACAACCAACGGTGGCCAGGTTGAAGAAAAGGCAACTAACCTTCTTCCGGCCCAACTCTCAGAGGCTTCTCAAAGTAGTCCCGCCTCTTGAAGCTACAAAGGAAGGAGAGCGATAGAGAGGAGTGATTTCTTTTGCATACACCCTCAATTCTGGCTCAGCAACTTTGAATTATCAGTTCTTCCAGCTCCACCACCAAACAAAAGACCCCACTGTCACATTGCACAAGCCCCTCAATCACATATGGCCTAGAAACCAGATCTCCTACAGTTTTCCCATACTCACCTGGACTGAAATCAGACAGAAACTCCCCCCAAACCCCATAGGCCATCTAGCCCACCCATACTGTAGCCTTTAAAGATTTCTTTTAGTCCTAGAATACGAGACCTTCCATTCTTCCATTTCTATCTCCTACCATCTTATGGAAGGAAGGAGATAAACCATCTCTCTCCACCTATTTTCCCTCATTTATTCTAAAAAGACTCTTTTAACTCTCACTTCTGTACATGTGGAATCGGAAGACCTGAGTTAAGTCCCATATCCGATAATTACTACATGACTTTAGGCGAATCACTTAATCTCTTTTTTACCTCCTCATCTGTCAAATAGAGATAATATGTCCACCTCCTCCCAAAGGATCATAGATCTAGAGTTGAAAAAGGCCTCTGATGCCTAATCCAACCTCGAATATTTTACAGTGGAGGAAACTGAGGCCCAGGGAGATAAAGTCACACAGGCCTTAGAGATCAAAGGTAGGATATGAATCTAGATTTGACTCCAGAGGAAGTGCTCTTTACACTGTACCACACTGTCTCCCTTAAGCATAGGTATGAAATAATTAACTAAATAATTAGTAAATTGAAACAGTTAATTAACTAATTAATAATTAACTTTATATTTTTGTTGTTGTTCAGTTGTTTCAGTCATGTCCAACTCTTCGTGACCCCATTTGGTTTTTTCTTGGCAAAAGATACTGGAGTGGTTTGCCATTTCCTTCTCCAGCTCATTTTACAGATGAGGAGACTGAGGCAAACAGGGTTAAGTGAGTTGCACTGGGCCACCCAGCTAGTAATAGTCTGAGGCTAGATTTGAAACAGGTTTTCCTGACTCCGGGCCTGGTGCTCTATCTACCGTGCCACCTAGCTGCAATATAAACATAAGCTATTATTGTGATTGGGATAATAACATTAAAATTACCTAGACTCAGTTGATATATTGTTGTCTTTGCTAAACCATTTTTCTCCCTTTAAAAATATTTGTTATAATGGATGGCTCAACTGTTAGAAAAAGAGAAATATTTTTGAAAATGTGATATTAAAATGGAAGTTACTGATAGAAGTGTTTTTTAAAAACACTTAAAGAAAAATAAAGTCTTTGTGTTATATACCTCATGAGGTAGCTGTAAGGATAAAATGATATAATCTATATGAAAATGTCAACTATAACATGCTATCCAGATATTAGATAGCTCTAGCCAATGATGATTATATAAAATATATCACTTCATTATTCAATATATCATACTCCATTGTCCTATAATTGTATGATGTGTGTGTTAGTCTTATCTCCCTAAATAATTTTTAAGCTCTATGAAGGCACGGACTATGCGCCACAGTCTTTCCCACTTGCCACCACTCTTGTCTCCCACTTTCCTCTCCAGGACTTAAACCATTACCAACCCTGACTGGCTATTCGGTAAGGATTTACCATACAGAATTTCCTCTATGATAATCTGGTTAACAAAGATTTTCTGGTTTCCAAGAGATGAGGGAAGAGAAGCTATTACCCCCTTGGTGGGACAGTTAATCATGCTCCAATGTAGTGCTTCCAGGGGTCATCTTTCTTAGGTTGCAAAATCCGCTGGAAAACCCTTTGGCCCTTTGCCCTTCCCTGGTCCCAATCCTGTTTCAGGGCTATTTGGCCTAATCAAAATGTAATATGTCACAGTTAGTTTTACCACTCTGATCACTGGCTCCCATTCTCTCTCTCTCTTTAGGTGTGAGGGTGCAAGGGGATGGTTTAGTTTCATAAGTTCTCACATAGACTTTCCTCTTTCTGTTCATTCCCCACTTTTCAGTCTCTGTGATACCATGACTAGATACCACTTATCCATTATATGTGACAGTATTAGGAGAGCCTTATGTTGTACTTTTTCTTTAAGTAGTAATATTTATTTATAACTAATCTCTTTTAGAAGGTGTAAGCACTTGCCCATTATAATAGCAACATTACAAATCAATAAGAAAAACCAGTATAATAGCCTTTCCAATGAATACCCAAAATCAGATTAAAAACAACAACAAAGAACAAAACCTTCAGTCCTATTTCCAAAAGGGCAGAGCGTCACAAAAAAAATCGATGCAATAAAAGAGCAGCTGTGTAAAATATCTTTTCCTACCAACTCCACTAAATAGTGATTCATAAAAACAGGCACTAATGAATAGCTGTTAAAGTTAAAGATCTATGCAGACAATAAATTGTAGGTATGGCAGCAAGGTTTCCATTACAAGTGTATTTATAATTGAACTCAATGCTTGCAAAAAGGGACCATAGAAACTCAATATCCCTCTTCAGTTGCAGAATACTTAAAGCTTGGAAAACACCCAAATAGTCTAACACTCTTTCTCTCTTTGCTAAAGCGTATGGGCTCTCTAAGCATCCCAGCTGCAGCTTTTAAGATATGTGTCCTTCACCTGGAGCTGCATGGCAGTAACTCAGAGACTTGTACACAGAGAGATATTGTGCCTTAGAGCTAAGGAATAATTGGGAATTCTGGGGTCCTATTCCCAGCTCTCTTGTTTTTTGGTTTGGATCCATATGCACAGTACCTAATTTCCCAGCAACCTCCATTTTCTCAGTGGAGAAGCCAGTTTCCATTTTCCACCACTTTGCATTTTGCATCCCCACTCATTTAATACTGCCTAGCAAACCTCTCCTCTTCATTTTTTTGCTACACTGATTCCAATTGTTAAGTGAGATTTGTGCACATAATGCAGATAGAGTCATCTGCAAACAAGAGCACCTGGAGGACTTCATCATCCACAGGGATTGCATATTCAATTTAGAATCTGCACTAGATCTCCTCCATCACAGTGACAAACATTTTTGGTGAGCAGATTATCTCTGTTTTATGCCTTGTCTGATGTTTATGGTCAGAGGGCTCTGAATGGGACTTTTTCTGTTGCTTTATCTCTCAAGGACTCAAATGTTTTTAATGCGTGGATGGGAAAATACTATTTGAAGTCGTTCTAGAAGAGCTAGCTATAGCAATAAGAAAGTAACAATTCACGGAACAAAGGTCAGTAAAGAGAAGACAAAATGAAGCTTCTTTGCAGAGGGCATAGTGATGTTCTTGGAATATCCCAGAGATTCAGTGAAGAAACTAACTGAGATTATTAACAACTTCAGTAAGGTAGCAGAACACAGAATCATTACCATTTCTATGGTATTAACAAGAACCAGGAATAAACACTAGCTTTAAGATGCATAAAATATCTGGCAGTTTACTTATCAAGATGTGCTCAGGACTTACATGAATACAAATACTCTTTACTGAAACAAAGTAGCAAATAATTAGAAAGAAACAGTAGCTTGGAGATGGGCTGTATGAATAGAGTAAAAATCATAATACTACCTGAAATAATGTACAGTTTTACTTCTAATCAAATTATGAACAGAATGTCTTATAAAAGTAGACAAAATAAAATTCATCTGGAGGAATAAAACACTTAGAAACTTAAGGAAAATAATAATGAAAAAGTACAAATGCAAGGAGCATGGCAATACCAGGTAGCAAACTACACTCAAAGCAGTAGTTATCAAAACAGTTTAATACTGATTAAAACCTAGAAAAGTAAATGAATGGAGCAAACAAGATAAGCCAGAAACAGAGACCAAAAAACAAAAAAAACAACAAAAACCAGTGTTTGATAAACTTAAGAACATAATTTTCTGGCTAGGACTTCCTTTGTGATAAGAAATGCCAGGGAAGCTGCAAAGAGGTTTAGCAGAAATTAAGTTTAGGCAAACTCTTACAACTTATAGCACAATAAGTTCTAAATGAATATATAGCCTGAATATAAAAGGTCACATCATAATTTTTTTCAGAGCACAAATACAGGTCAGGTAGAATTCTTAACTAAGCCAATGATAGCACTAAATATAAAAACACACAATTCCAATTACTTAAATTGAAAAAAAAACTTTAGCATGAATAAAATCAATGGAGAGAAAATAAGAGAAACTGTCCAGTGTGGGTGAAAATGTTTGCTTCAAAAAGCACTAATAAAAGACTGATATCTAAGCTATATAGGCAATCAACACACCTATAACCTCAAGAGCCAATTCTTAGTAGAAAAAAGATTTTTAAAATGACCAAATGGTTTTCAAAAGAAATGATAAACTGCAAAATGCCATTTCCTAATTATTAATAGGAAGAGGAATGGACATTAAGCAACCTGAAGCTTTCACTCTATAATGTGCAAATTAGCAAGGAATACCAAAAATGGGAAGAGTCTGCATTGGAGGAATGTGAGAAGATAGGTGTGCTAATACGCTCTTGGTGGAACTGTTATAGAAATTGATTTGGAATTATTCAAGAGAAGTGATTAAATTGTTCATTCCCTTTTATTCAGTGACCCCTCTACCGGAGACAAACCCCAACAAAAGAAACAGAAGTCCAACATGTAGAAAAATATTCATAATAGCACTTTTTTGTGACATCAAGAACTGAAAACAGTATGGGTACCCATCCGTTCAGGAATAGCTAAAAAAAATTCCCCAGTATAGTAATGTACTAGATTATTATTTTACAGTGAGTAATGGTGAATAACAGGAATTCAGAGAAACATGGGAAGATTTACATGAACCAATGTAAATGAAATAAATAACTAATAATAAATAACCCGTGAAATAAATTAACCTTGGGCCCCCAGATATACAAAATCCTTAAGAAACTAATTATGACCTTTAAGAACAAATAATGAAGTATGGCAGAAAGGTAAGGAGCTATTGGGGCAAGATATTGAATATAAAGTCAGATGTGATCATTCTGCTCAGTGTTTGTGTATAATTTTTTTTTCTTTGTTCTGATGGTTGCTTCGTTCCAGAGGTGGGGGGAGAGGTTTGTTTTTCCACCTCCAAACAACTTTGATATAAAGAAAAAAAAACACCAATACTATGTCTTTTAAGAAAAGAAGGGAGATGGTGAATCTCCAATTCAGATGGAATGTAGACTCTGAGATATAAACTAAATTTCAGTGGTGAGGAGCTGAGGAAGCATCCCAAAGGGAAAACAACCAGAAGCATGTCCACTTACAGACGTGGAAGTAGTATATGGACCTAAAAGATAATTGTGCTCTTAGGTCTTTCGCACTGATGGAGAAGAGTAGATTCTCTGCCTTCTCTTTTTTCCACTTTTGATGGGCACAGAGTTTGTCTTGACCCTTTCTCTTCTCTCTGATACATACAAGGGAGGCCCTAGTGGGCCTAGGACGGATATCACTTGGTCATCATTGCCATCTTCCTTTCTGAAATACTAGTATGCATCATATTTGGGGCAACAATATTTTCATTATATAGGAATCATTTCTGATGAATTTATATTTTCACATAAAATGGACTTCTGGACTATTTCTCTTACAGATTTGTTACACCAGTATTCCCATGAATCTGTGGTCTCATCAATGTGAACATACATTCTAAAGAGGAGGGTCACAACTCATTCTTGCTTGTTATATTATATGTTGCTTTTCTATATCCACCAATAAATCTTATACAGAGCCTATACAATTTTGCTGTTGCATGGATACTAGTGGAACACACCTGGGCCGTCCCATCTGTCCGGCATGTCATCTCTGCATTCATCTTATTTTTCTGTATATACATTTCTCTGATATCTTTTACAACTCTTGAGTAATTCATTATTTTAATATTTTTACAGCCTATCAATGCCTACACATCCCCATTTCCCTTCAAGCAAAACTTAACTTCAACTATTTAGAGACCGTGCTATTCCATTACTCCAATTTTCTTTTAAAAAAATCACTGGAAAAATATTGATGTTAAAAAGACGAGATGTTAAAGGCAGCGAGGTGGCTCAGTGGATACAGCACCCAGGCCTGGAGTTGGAGAAACCTGAATTCAAATCTGGTCTCAGACAATTACTAGCTGCATGAACCTGAGCAAATTATTTGATCTGTCTGCCTCAGTTTTCTCAGCTGTGAAATGGGTATAATTTTAGCAGCTCCCTCACAGGATTTTTGTGAGGATCAGAGGAGATAATATATATAAAGTCCTTCACATGGTACCTGGGCATGTAGTAGGCACATAATAATAAAAAACATTTATAGAACACTAACTATGTGCCAGACACTGTGCTAATAAATAATAAATGCTTCTTAATAAATATTTCTTTCCTCCCTCTCTTCCTTTCTCAACTATAAAGTGAGGGGGAGGGTGTGTGCGTGGGTGATTACTAAGGTCGTCCCAATATTTCTGGGTCCACTGTTCTTTGCAGTATCACTCTGTCCTTTTTCTTACATAAATATAAGCTTCTTTCCACAAGGTATATGGCACAACAGTGATGGTAGTAGCATCTTCTTTCAGATTTTTGTTGCTGTTGTTGCTGTTACCGTGGGATTTACGACTTTGTTTGTTTCTTGTACAGGCTACCACATGGTGCCCAACCCTGGCTCTGGTTTTAAAGGCAGTAATTAAGCCCTTGAAAGTTATGATGCCAAAAGCTGTTGTGCGGTCCTATTGGTGGACTGTAAATCTTTATCCTTTCCTCCCTTGGGGCTCTTTCCCAGAAGCTGTCAAAGGCAACTCCATGTTTATGTGAGAGTCTCTTGACGCTTTACACTCATTGAGAAGAAATTAAGTCAAAGAGCATTCAGTGAAAATGGCAGGGTAATTAAATGAGCTGTGCTGTGTCCCTCAATTTAAACTCCAATGAAAGCTCGAAACACAGTAGAAAGAGGGCTACGGGGGCTCTCCTTAAGTGCCCAACCCCCACCTGTCTTTCTGGGGTTGGGTCATTGAGTGTTTTGTGAATTTGTCCTTTTGGACTCAAAGATCTAATCCTGGGGCACTCCTCAGGTGCCAAATTCTAGTCCCTTCTGTTAGAATTCAAAGTCCATTGAACCGAAATATACATGAATTCAGATGTTCTTCTGCCATGTCAACAAATGAACAAGTATTAATCATATGCTCGTGGGATGAAGAGAATTGTACTCAGTGTTCAGGACTATATAATAAAAATTGGAAAGACTTCTGCAGTGTCCCTTCTGACTCCTACCTGATTTGAAGCCAGGGAATGAGACCTGTTGTGATCGAGGCCATTCCATAGCTCAGGATATAACCTCTGGCATCAGACGGCAAGAAAAGTCTGTGCTGGAAGATGTCTATAGATAAAAGGTCAAGAAACGGGTTGGGGGCATAATTTTCAGGACTGGAATCAATGGCCAGAGAGGTGGAGGTTGAGCTGGAGGCGAAGCGTGGATTTGGGGAGAGGGGGTATCAGAGAAGGAAAGCAATGTTTAGATGAGAGAAAGGAATTGATAATTAGATCAAGTCGTTTCCAACACAGAAGTTCTGATATGTGACCCAGAAGTCAGGCTGAAATTTTTGCAATGTCTGAGTTTCACAGAAAACTTAAACATTTATTTAATGCGCTCCATTTCCTGCAGACAGGTGTGTCTATGACCAGACTACATTAGGCTACATCTCTCATGTTCCTCTAAATCAGCTGCAGCTGGACAGTATGTACCATTTCTGCAATCTGTATTACTTTTGGTGGAAGCATCTCTCTAAGCAGGTAACAGACAGGTTTCAAGGCATTTACCAAATACCCCAAATAATAGCACTGGAGAAATGTGGAGGAAATATGACCACTGCAAGAATGGATTTAGGGAAAGAGATGAGGCAAAAAATGTGTTGGAGGTAAAAATTTGGATTTAATTGGAGAAAACTTGGAGTGGAGAAATGGCTTTAAAGATTAAGTAAGAGAACACCCCAAATACCAGATCATCTAATCAATCTTATATTCGTATCTGGTAGAATTCAGCCCTTGCTGACTCCAGGCCAAGCACACTCTCCGCTGCTCCACCTGAGTGGCTTGCTGATTCTATCCCATCATTCAGCTGGGCTGCCCAGATATAAAGTCTAGCATGGAATCCTCTGCCAGAGCCCTGGAAGGCTCATCATTCAAACCTGCTGAAGCTCGTAGGTTGTAATCATCTCTAACCTCTCACTTAAAAGCAGGAAGCATACCGGGGGTGGGGAACCAGCAGCCTTGAGGCCACATGTAGACTTCTAGATCCTTAAGTGTGGCCTTTTGACTGAATTCAGTCTGCACTTAAGGATCTAGAAGGCCACATGAGGCCTTGAGGCTGCAGGTTCCCCCCCCCCCCCGGCACAGAGTCAGTGGGATAGAGGCAGCAGTTAGACCAGGCACTCTTGGCTTTGTGTCACCTTCAAGTGGGAGAGAGGTCCTGTGACCTATGGTAGCGCATCTTCCTTGTTTAAATACCAGCCAGACAGGAAAATAGAAGAGCTTCGACTGTTGTAATGGCAATGAAAATGGCTATTCCAAACCTCCTCTCGCCTCACCTCCTTCTCCGTCTTCCACCATTCCAACTCCTTGCCCCACCTCAGCAGGTGCCCTCATCTATTTCTCTGCTGAGCAAATTGTTGCTACTGTTGTAAGGCCTCTCCTCTCCCCTACTTTGCACACCTCAGTAACTCTCTGCATATTCATCCATTCTCTCCTTTTTTCTATGCTAAGCACACTTGTGTCTTTGACCTCCTTCCTTCCCATCTCTTTTGTGAATGTACCTCATTGGCCATTCTCTCTCTTTCTCATCTTCACTTTCACCCTCTCTACTGAGTCCACATCCACTCCCTACAAATAAGTCTGGGTCTCCTTAAGACATCTTCATTTGATCCTGACAATCCTTCAAGGTACTAATCACTTTCTTCCCTTTCATTGCTAAATTCCTAGAAAAAGGAATTGGTTACACAGTGAGTGAAAGTCCCCCCAAATAAAACATCTGGGTCTCTTCAAAACTGGGGGGCCCTTAATAATGGCTAACCAGAGTCTCCATACCAATACTCTTCCAGTGAGTGAAAGCCCCCCCAACAAAACATCTGGGTTTCTTCAAAGCTGGGGGGGGGGACTCCTAACAATAGTTACCCAGAGTCTCCATGTCAACACTCTTCCAGTGAGTGATAGCCCCAAACAAAATGCTGACCTCTGAGTTTTTGTACACTGTTCAGGGCCTGAAGGACTCATACCTAATCAGGAAAAGGGTGTGAGCCTGGGGCTTAGCACCTAGTAAGACTTAATCAAAGGCACTTAATTACTTTAGCATTCTCAAAAAGAAAACAGTAAAAAAGTCCTGCCTTAATTACCAATACACGTGGGTTGGATAAGACCACTTTGAGGTCTTTTTCAATTCTGAGATTATGAGATTCTTTCAGTCTCTTCAGGGAACTACACACAGACAACAACTCATCTCTCCTTCTACCTACAACTCTTCTTCATTCTATTGCATCTTCCCAGAATCACAGAATTTGAAATTTGTTAGGGCCTCAGAGTCATCTAGTTCAATCCATGCACTAAAAGAATCTGCATTATAATATACCCAACAAGTGTTCTTTCAGCCTCTGTAGACTTCCAAGATCTCTGGGATTCTCTGCTGGAGACCTCCATCCTGCCACACTGACAATGAACCATTAACAACTAAAACCTACATGCCATAATGATGGGCAACAATTTATTTTCTTGGTAGTCTCAGAAAATATTAAGTATATCATAATATTAAGTATAATTATTATTATAATATATAGGTGTATATATAGGTATACATTAAGCATAGTATAATTAAGCATAATATAATATCATTTTGTTAGGCTATTATCATGACTGTAAAATATTCAAGCATGGTTGAATTTTCCAATACTTCCACTCACGTATGATACCTGGAATATAATCCACGACAGAGATAGGCACTGGAACTGTTATTTCATTGATTAAAGGAAACTCCCAGGTGAGGAAACACTTTCTCCCAATTCAAGTTAGCACTCTCTTTACAATTTAGAGTTTTAAAGAATTTCCTAGAACACAGAGGGGTTAAACGAGTCCAGATCCAAATAGCCAGTATTTCAGAATTAGGACCCAAACCAAAGTTTTTCTGGCTCCAAGACCAACTTTCTATCCATTATACACACCACACTACCTCTCTCAATATATAGAAATAGTCTGAAAACAGATTTGAAAAATACATCCTTCTTTCTCCCCAAAAGCTACAGTAGAAAAATAAAGGCCCTTTTCAAGGAGTCAGTAAAGTGAACACAATCATTTAAAAAAGATATATGCAGCTGGTAGTTGAAGCCTTTTGCTATTTGCCAACAGAGCTTTATGTAACAACTGAACTTTGAAAGAATTTCATAATTCATTTAAAACGTAATTTTGTGCATTCATTATTAGCTGAGAAGTGTGCAAGTATGATAAAATAGCTTGCTAACAGCGGTTACCCAGGGATTACACAAACTGTATTGTATTATGCAGTTGTTCTTTTGCATATTTCAGTTACTTGGGGGGGAAATATTATAATTTGTAATTTCCATATTGCCAGATTACTGTATACTCTCCAATGATTACTCCTTCTATTTGTTTGGAATCTGTCAATTTCTGCACAATTTAATAAGACAATTTGACTTCCTCGACATCAGAAGAATCTCTGAGGGTTGCATTTCAATGGAAAATTGAAGAGACTACAGTTATTTCTGAGGAATACAAGCTCAACATTACCATTTGTTAAAGTATTTTCTCACTACTTGTCCATTCCTTTTCCCTGAAGCTGAGCTGTTTGATTTCATCTTGCTACAATAAAACTTTCAGGAAATGCTTAAATATCACTTTGCTATTGAAATGTGAAATATAAAAGAGGTGATTATTAGAGGCTGGCAATGCGTATTTTAACTCCATTACTTATGTACAAAGATTTATACTTGAACTAATGTGATAACTCTTCCAAGAATCTTAAAATATTTCCAGAGTACATATTATACCAACCTATTCAAATAATATTAAGCTAAAGAAATTTTGTGTGGCCCACAAGGTTTGCGTTAGCTCCTCCCACATTTACTAATGCCCTCCCTTCACACTCTCTGCTGTCAGGATCTCTCTTCTCTTCATCCCAATATCATTATACTGGTTTCATAACAGTCTCTTTCACTTTGCTCTGCCTGATCAATTTATGCCTCAAACAGATTCTGCAGCTAATACTCATGCCATATCAGTTTATAAATCTGTTGGCTGAATTCTGTCTAATTAAACAAGTGCCTCCTGTGGATCCAGAAATATGCTTGGTGTCAAAATATTCTATTACGCAATATTCTGATTTATTGTTTCTCTTTCCCATTTCACTTCTATCACTGAATTTAAACTTCTGGCTTGAGAATGTGGGTTGATAGGGTAGAAAGAAAGCTTTTACAAAACCATTTTTCTGTTTCTATGAACATAGAAAATGTGTGTATTGGTACACACATATATATGCAGACACACATAATTTCTAGGCAAAATAAATATCTGTTGATTCAGCAACATTTTTCAACAAATCAGGCCTTATATACTTTCTAGCTATGTGACCTTAGGCAAGTCACTTAATCTCTATCTGCCCAGTTTTCTCATTTGTAAAATGGTGATAATAATTGCACCTTGACATAGCGACACATTCATTACAAATTATTATGTTAGATCCCATGAATTCACTGCAGTTGTCAATACTGAGCAAGCTCCTGTGTGACATGTAACATGTGGGAAATTCAAGCTTACTCGCAAAAATCAAACACATGATCCCTTCTGCCTTTAATGGTTTGAAAAACATAATATTTAAAACAAATATTTGGCCTTACCAATAAGAATATAGAGCTCTAATCCATTTTGTAATTATTCTTCCCTGCTAAAGCTTGCTCTTAACCAGCATTTGAAATAGTCTCTGTGTGTCTCTCTCTCTCTCTCTCTCTCTCTTTCTCTCTCTCTCTCTCTCTCTATATATATATACATATGTATATATGTAATATAATATATACATATAATATGTGTTCTATTGCTAGACTGTAATGTACACATACAAATAAGAAATAGAGGAATTTCCTGTCTGTAAAGATTTTTAACCCTGGAAAATGCTGTCAAGGGAAAGATTTTTTTTAAACAAATTTTCATTCAAAGAAATTTTAAGAGGAAAAATACCTACAGGCAATTCCACTATAATGTGATATAAGGTTTCCAAAAAACATTAGACATATGCAAAATTAGGCAATAAAAACCACTAGGCTTATGGGGGAAATGGGATTAGGGGCACAATGCTCAAAAATTTCTTCAGTGACACATTAAAAAAGATAGGAACCTGATAAAAATTGTAACAGTTTCATACATGCTAAATTGTTAAGAATGGCATAAATCCTACAATAAATAGTGGAGGCACCCTCGGCCCTGGGCTGCTTGTTACTTGGCTTGTGCTCTGACTCTTATGACCACAGCCCTGGGTGGAGGTGGAGTGTGCTCCACCCACAGCTTCTAGGCACTAGAAGACCGACAGTAAATATGGCACTTTACCTTGAGAAAGACCTGAAGTAGGAAGTGGGCGCCCAAATTTAGTTCTAGTCAAAGTCCCCAGATGAGGAACCTTCACTGGGGATCCGTGTCATTGACAACACCAGCTGCAGTCCTTTGCCGGGCATAGGTACCATCACTCCATGACCGGGAATGGGAGACCTTTGGTATCTCTGGTCAAGGTTTTCCCAGGGCAAGTGGCTTGTGAACAGCTGGAGTCAAAAGGGCAGGTTTACTATTGTGTTTTTCCTGGTATTGGAGAGGGCCATATTAGGGGCCTCCCTATCTTCCCTTCCTTTCTGTGCCTGCCTTTCCAGGCCTCCGCCTCTCAGTCCCCTCAGGTGTTGTATACTGTATCCCCCCAGTAACTCTCACCACATCCTGGGTTGAAAAAGATGGTCTCTACAACGCTTACCCAGTTGGAGCCAGGCATCTCCTCTTCCCACAGGCCCCACTACATGCTGGTAGAATTGGGGTGGGGCAATGAATGCATAGAGGTTATCACCCCTCCTCCACCACCATGCATATCCCACCAATGGTACAGTTTTCCTCGATGATAAAATCATGCGAAAGCAAAACCCAAAATTTTCCTTATGCTCCAACTGTTCCCTAATATATCAATTGTGTTGAAAGAAATTTGAGTTTTCAAAGCAAGTGTTATAGCCAAAGTGCTTGTATTTATCCAAGTCAGTTCAGCTAAGCATTATTGAGAGTCCGGGTGGAGGATTAGCCTTTCATTTAAGGTTCCTCAGCCTTAAAAATTTCATCGTTAGTCACATGTGGTTGGTTGGCCTAGATCTCCATTATTCTATGATTCTAGTCTTTATCTATTACACGTTCAATCACATGACCGCTTTATAAAGGTTTTATTATATACTATTAATGATAATTTGATTAAATGAAAGACTACTTAACCATAATTAGTTAATTTAAGCAGTCTGGACAGCATCCCTTAAGTTCAACAAGGGGAGGAATTGTATTATAAAGATTATGACTCTTTAAGATTAAGATTGTGATTGTATTATTGGAATTGTATTAAAAAATCATTGTATTATAAAAATAAAAATTATGAAATTGTAAATTTGATAATAAAATTTTAAAATAATAAAATAAATAATATAATAAAATAAATAAAAATTTTGTTATAAAGATTATGAATCTTTAAAATTATGAATCTTTAAGATAAGAGATTATGAATATCACCTGTCATTATGAGCAGTATTCTCATTAATAAATGTTTGTTTCCCTTCCCTCATAGTAATAAGCCCTAGGACATATTTGATACAGACTAACAACATACAGAGCTATAAAGATTGATTCCTTTAAGAACTGAGGAGCCTCTATAGGGAGTTAGGAGACTGCTACATTAGCTCTTTATTAAAGAACAATAAAAGATTCTCAGTTGACCTTGAAGGTATTCCAGCCTAGTCCATACCTGAATAGGGGCTCTATAGCATTCTTTTTATAATTGGGTGTGCATTGATAGGAAAGAGCTTGCTTTCCAATAATGGCTGCACCTGAGGTACAAGTCCTGACCAGGGGGAGAGTGAGGGATTTTGAGGAAGTTTGGACATTAAGAATCAGTACCTGGCCAAGTAAGTCAAGCAGACTGCCAGCCAAGTGGCAAAAAGCCTTTGAGCCAGATGCAGTGTGGGAGCTGAGACAGAGCTAAGCAGAACACAGGATCAGCGACTGAAACCAGGTGCATGGACTCCATGGCCAATGAGTGAGAAGATCTGCCAGGGGGAGTAGGCATTCCTGACTCCACTCACACTACTTGGACTTCCTGTGTTCATGTGGTGAGAGTTGTTAATGGAGAAAAGCAACCAGCAATAGTCACTAGGTGGTAAATTGTTGAATCCATTTGTTTTCTTTACATATTGAAATAAGTGTTTCATTTTCAACAGTTTAAAAGATTTTTATTTGTGGTGTATGTGGGTGGGGGGAGGATGATAGAGTTAGGGAGTGGAGCCCACAGGGGAAGAAGTAGAAGCAAGACAAATTCAAGTATTATGAGAGATGATTTCAAAGGGGTAGGAAGACGTTAGTCATGAGATATGAATTGTTTTTATTGTTTCCAATTTAACAAACTTTTATTAAGTACCTATGATGTATATAAGACACTGTGCTCAGCCTTGGATATAAAAACTAAAAAATGAAACAGTTGCTGACCTTAAGGAGTTTACAGCCTATTGAAGGGACACCACACAGGATCATAGATTTACAGATAAAAGAGGCCTTGGGACTCATAAAGGCCAGCTCCCTCATTTTGCAGCAAATGAGGAAACGAGAACCAGAAGAGGGACTAAAAATGCTGATACGCACACAGGTAATAGGTAGAAGGGGTATGACTTGAACTCACCTCTTCTGGCTCCAAATCCAACAATGTCTTTCAGTTACGAGTAGGTGTAGATAAGGCCATATAAAGTAATCTCAAGAAGAACGTAATGATAACTTTATAGCCCCCTAGCACTGTACGAACATGTGTAAGTTACCTTATCTGTACAATGATATACGATGATGGGGCTGGATCAGGTAATTTCCAAGGATACTCCCAGGTCTGTATGACAGGGAACTAAAAGGAAGTAAATGAAATGGAATATGGAAGGAGTGCCATTGAAGGACAGGACTCTTGCCATCTCAGAGCATTCTCTTCTTTCTCCTTGGGGTTGGACCCAGTTATGGGAAAGATTTGCCCTGATGAAGAACCACTCTCTCACCTCTAAGGGTTATCTGAAGAGTACGTGACAGGAGAACGAATCTGCTATGGACACCCAGACATTCCCTTCTTTACACCCAAGGTGGTAGCTGAGGACAGAGCTAGGAAAAGGCAGTCATGTGGTCTTGGTGAGTTCTGAGGTGGCCTGGGAGTATTTAACCCCCTGAAATGCCTTTGATCATGGCGGCAATTCCTCCCTTACAGTCTCTTTCCCTAATGAGAGTCGCATGGAACCTGATTTTGCTGTTTGGTGGGCAGAGATAGATCTGTGGGGTTTGAATTCTGAGCTGGTGCAATCCAAAATAAGCCTCACTCAGGCCATGAAAAGGATAACAGGAGCTGGTGAGGAGTTACCAGAGTGGCCTAATGGAACGGTAAGGGCATATTTATTGAGAAGCTGCCTAACATGCAACCTGGTTCATAATGGGGGAGGACAGGAGGCTAGGGATTCTAACCCATAAATTACATTTCATAAGTTCATTCTAGGTAAATCTAGATCAAAGGTTCCCAAACCTATCACCCCTTTTAAAAAAATACTCAGTACCTCACTGGAAATCTACTTTCTTTAACCTTTTAACTTTTGTTTTTGAAATTTGCATCATTTCAAAAAAAAAATAAAATATATATTTTTTTTAAAATGATGCATCTTAAATTTAATATTTATTTTAAATTTGTGGGTTTTTTCTGCATTGGAATTTTGATGGTGCAATATTATGTCTTGTAACTGTATTGTAAACAAGCCATTACATGCACATATTCTTGCTAATGCATGCAGGACTACCCCACAACATGTGACAAGCACACTCGCCGACACTTGCTTCTTAAGACCCTTCAGTGGACTCGGCTGCTGATCTGTTATAACATGCATTTTGTGTGTCACTTTGGAGAATAATGTAATCAGTACGACTTTAACTCTTATACAACAGATGAAAATGTATGAATGGTTTTTCAAAATTTTCTTCTCTTCTCTCCTTTCCTTATGCTTCCCCCACCCCCTGATTTTTATTCAATGCCCCTGAGGCTACTACAGAACCCCTGGATCATTCCGGCACTCCCCTAGGGGGCAGTATCAGCCACTTTGGGAACCTGTGAGAGATGATAGTTGTTTGTTGGTAGTGGTTGTTTTTCCGGTGTGTGTTCAATTGGACTACCAACACTAACATTACACTGGAGATGAAGCACCAGCCCGATCAATCAATACAGACCCTATCCTAATAAAGGCAGATGTGAGCACGTATTGGGAGTGAGGAACTAGCTTGGCTACCCAGTTAAGTTGGTGTACAAAAATGGATATGGACTCCTACCAAAGAGTATTCTTTTCTGATGTCATAAAACATGTACCTGCTTGCCACCTATATGCCCGGGATAATTTGAATGTCACTATGCAGCTAGGTGCGCAGTGGGTAGAGCGTGGGGCCTGGAGTGAGGAAGTTATTGTCATTCAGCTGTTTCAGTTGTGTCTGACTCTTCGTGACCCCACTTGGGGTATTCTTGGCAAAGATCCTGGAGATGTTTGCCATTTCCTTCTCCAACTCATTTTACAGATGAGAAAACTGAGGCAAACAGGGTTAAGTGACTTGCTCAGGGTCGCAGGGTTAATAAGTATCTGTGGTCAGATTTGAACTCAGGAAGATGAGTCTTCCTGACCCCAGGCCTGCTCTATCTACTGCATCTAGCTACCCTTTACAGACGTATCCTGTGTAATTTGCAGGGAACTTTAAACTTTCTTTTAAACAGGAGGTAGTAGAGGGGTTTGAATATATGCCGATTTTAAAAAAGGAGCTCACTTTGTCATTGTACTAGGGACATGGCTCATTGGTACTGGTTGAGGGATGATATGGACCTCTGGGAAGAAGACAGATCAAGTGAGGGACAGTGGAGGTACCAGTGGTGTCATAACATTGATTAGGTTGGTAGGAGCAGACAAGTGGAACAGTCTGCCTCCTGAGTGGCAAAGACTCCTTGAATTGAAACAAAGATGCCCAGAAGGTCAAAGGAAATAAACTCCATGAAAGGAACCAGTAGTAAAATCCATGGCCTCCAATGTCTATATACAAGTGCACGAGGTTTAGGCAAAAAGGCAAGATGAATATAAGTTATAGAGATTTCAAAGGCTTCAGAGAAAGGACAGATCATGGATTACAGTCATGGAATATGCTTTAAACAATGTCTGCTATAATCCCTACTTATCAGGAATTTTTAAATTTTATGGTCATGTCATTCGTCTTATTACAGACATTTCTATGTGATCAAATGCTGGCCATTATCCTCATCATGGCGACCAATAAGGATCAGACACTGCCAGTATCATGATCAACTTGCAGCTATGCACAATCCACACAGAAAAATCACCGTGTGGGCTGCATGTCCAAGGCTCCCCCTTGACCTGCCTATGCAGTTCTTAACCAGTCTTTAGGTCCAGTCCAAACCCAGGAATTCCAGGGGCACAGCTGAAGTACTTAGATTGCAGTACTTAGACAATGAGCCGGTACCTAACAAGCTGTTCCACAAACAGTCTCCAAGAATATTGAGGGAACTTGTAATATAGTCCAATGATTTTTACTCCAGCTGCTTTTCTTCAGAACTTTGATGACTTTTAATAAATATGATAGTCATAAGATACATTTTTATTCAAACTTGGGGAACACTTTATGATGAATAATCACAACATTCATGGGAAGGATAGCCATGTATAGGGAATACATACGGAGAGGGGTAATCCGTAGCAAATAAATGGATCCGAGGCACGCATGTAGGTGGTCACATACTTGGGGTACCTATAGAAAGGTCACGTATACAAAATAATGGTGATAATAATAATAAGTAGTAGTAAGCATTTGTATAGGACTTACCATATGCCAGGCACTACACTAAGCATTTTATAATTATTAACTCACATGATCTTCACAACAACCCAGGGAGGTAGGTGCTATTATTGTCCCTATTTTACAGATGAAGAAACCGAGGCAGATAGCAGTTAAATGGCTTTCCTGCGGTCATGCAGTTAGTGTCTGAGGCCAGATTTGAACCCAGGTTTTCTTGGCTCCAGACTATAGACTGTGTCACCTAGCTAGAACATATGCAGTTCCTGGAGTACACACATGGAGGGGCACACATATAGAAAAAACATGGTGAGGGCACACACATTGAGAGTCACACACACTGGGAATAGGCATGGCCAAGATGCCTATGTGGAAGGAGCACATGGCTTTCACCTTTTAGGATTCCAGTTTCTTTAGCTGATGTTATCATACTGCTTCCACGGCTACGGATTTTGCATGTTACCTAGCCTCTATTGGTTGCATAGATTTAACTGGATATATAGTCTCTGTCATATTTTGCTTCTTGCTTATTTCACCTGGTTTCTGCTCATTTTGTCCCGTGGTTGCAATTGGCTCACTGGTGGCATTGTTCCTTTGGGCACGTGTTTGTGAAGTTCTCCTTTCCTTGTTCTGGGTTCAGGTGGAGTCCTTTTCTGGGCTGCTGTCTCTTCCTTATCAGAGAACGGATGGGTTCTACTCTGGTTCTTCTGGATTAAAACCCTGAAGATTTCCTTATTATAGCTATTTTAGACAGTAGAAATCCTAATACGTCTAGTCATCTAACATGGAGAAAGGCCTGTAGAGACAAAAGTCATTTCCAGTTTCATAGTGCTCCTTCCCCCCAGCATCTTAGCTAGAATTATATTCTCTCTGCAGAAGAGATCTTTGGAACAGAGAGGAGAGCCACTCCAACCTAACTAGTACCTTCAGGATTTATAAGTTGTGAACCTTATTTCCCAGCCAGTGAATACTGTTTCTCTGCCTGAGAGCTCTCTTTAACTGGAAATTGATTCTCAACTGAGGGTCTTGAACATTCAAATTCATTTCAGGGGAAGTATGTCATAAAAACCCCACATAGCTGTATTGGTCCATTTCCTTACGGCATCTGTGATGATCCAGCATGCTTTGCACCTGCTTTTCTTTTTACTATTTCATAATTATGGATTTAACAGACATCAAGAAAATGTGAAAAAGAGAACATTTCCAGATGAAAAGTAGAACAGAAAAACCTTTGTTATGTACAACTTGCCTTAAAAACTCCAGTATGCAATAAATTTAACATGCTACTCTCAAAGCTGTACTCTCTGTCTGTGTTTCCTTCTATACTCCCTTCAGTTCTCTTCTGTGCATTTAAAAATGCTTTCAATAACCTTTTATGTCTATTCCTCTTTTGTCTTAGCAGCCCTATTCCTGACTCCCCTCTCAGTTGTCCCCTCTAAATATGGAAAGAAAACTATATTCCATATTACAAATATTCATAGTCATAGCTAAGTCCATTGCCCTACAGTCAGGAGGTAGGTAGCTTCCTCATTACTCCTCTAGACATCCTTGTCATTAGGTCATCATTAATAACAATTTTGTCACAAAATTCCATTAAATAATTTTAACAGACTGTGGATGTCAACAATTTTTTAACAGTCTGTGGATATGTGACCTACATATTTAAACTCTTAAAAATAGATCTCAAAGACTGCAATTTGAAACACTTTCTATCACATTTATAATCCATAATGTGGAGTGAACTGTGGCTACCATAAAAATCAATAACGAGGAATCAGCAGAAATCTGTGTAAATAAACCTGATATCATGTGATCTATTTCCAGAAAAACACTGGACAAATCTGTGTGCATTTTTTTTTGCCACATAAACATTTATGGTATTTCAGGGAAGAACAAACAAAGGTTTGTTCACACGTAGTATGTAAAGGCTACTGCTATTGTCAATTGCTAGGTAATGCATACATTTGGAAATAAGTTTCCTGGGGGATGGAAATAGATTTAAAAAAAATTTTAATACTCCTTGACCTACATTGGTATTTATATTCAGTTGATGTTAATACTGACACAGTTAAAATGCTGAAATCTCTTCGCCTGATCCTAATCTTGGAATGAAAAAAACATGAATGAACAATATACATACACATGCATATATGTGTATATATGCATATCATATGTGGATGTATCTGTATATATCTGTGTTTCTCCGTTTCCTTCTTGTGTTTGCATTTTGGGTCACTCAGCTCTCATCTCTTCATTAGGAACATTTGGAAGTCTTAGAATTTATTAAATGCCTATTTCCCCCCATAAGATTATACTCAGTTTTGCTAAGTAAATTATTTTTGGTTTTAAGCCTTTATCTTTTACCTTCTGGAATATCATATTCTATAATTTCCTCTTCCTTATAGTGATGGTTTCCAGGTCTTGTGTGATCCTGATTGTAGTTCCTTGGTAACTTGAATTTTCTTTCTAGCTGCTATATATTTTCCTTAACCTCAGAACTCTGGATTTTGGCTATGACATACCTGGAGGTTTTCATTTTGCCATTCCTTTTAGGTGGTAACTGGTAGAGTCTTTGTATTTTCACTTTTCTTCTCATTCTAATAGGTTAGAGTAGCTTTTATTCAAAATTTCTTGCAGTATGATGCCTAAACTTTTATAAGGTTGAGGTTTTCAAGTAGTCAAGTGATACTTAGATTATCCTTCCTTGGCCCTTTTTCCAGATCCTTTGTTTACATAGGAGATAATTTACATTTCTAATATTTTTTCAGTCTTTTGATTTTGTTCTATAGTTTGTTGTTGTTGTAAAGAGTCATTGATCTCTGTCTGGTCCAACCTAGTTTTCAAGAAATCTATTTATTCTCTTTCCCATACTTTCCTCGAGAGCTCTCATTTCATTTGTACAATTACCTAAAAACTCTTCCTTTATTTCTTCTTTGAGCTGTAGTAGTTTGCGGAGAGTCTTTTTGTTTTGTGGTCCTGCTTTTAGGTGATTGTAGATTTATTCTTCTTCTGATTTGTGTCTTCACTGGCTTCCTTCCTGTCTCAGTTAAAACACCACTTTCTTGGTTCCCCTTAATGCCTTTCCTCTGATATTATCTCCAATTTGTCCCATGTATGTCTTGTTTGTGGCTCCCTGTTACCTCTAGGATCAAGTATTAAACCCTCTGTTTACTTTTAAAGCCTTTCATAACCTGGTCCCTTCCTATATTTCTAGTTTTCTTATACCTTCCTCCCTCACCCATCTACTATGGGATCCAGTGATTCTAACCTTGTTGCTGTTTCTCACACATAACTCTCCAGGCTACGGTCTCACCTCTGTGATCATATCCGATTTATCCTGGATGTATTTTGTCTATACAGTTGTTTGCATATTGTTTCTATCATTAAAGTGTGAGCTCCTTGAGGACAAGGACTGGCTTCGCCTTTTTTTTTTTTTTTTGGTATTGCTAGCGCTCAGCACCATGCTTGGCACAAGGTCTTACAAAGTTAGACTTGTTAACTTGACTTTACTTGTGTCAGGACCAGGCTCTGTGCACTTCTGGAAGGAAGGGTGGTGTCTTCTTGATAATGGCCTCCTAGGAATTCCATGAACAAGATATTCCACCTCACGGCTCCAGGCTATACCACATGTCTGGTTTCCTCTGGCTATACCACATATCTGGAATGCTCTCCCTCCTTGACTCTACCTATGACTGAACAACAACAAACAATGTTTATTGATTGATTCTTTGTTACTGATATGTATTATTTGGGGAATGAATAGTGAGAATCCTGTCTTTTACTGAGAGCCTTCCCCAACCTCTCTTAATTCTAGTGCCTTGCTCTGTTAATCATTTCCTATTTAGCTTCTATATAGCTTACTTTGTATGTATTTGTTTGCATGTTTCTTCCCCATTGGATTATATGCTTTTTGAGGACATGTCTCTAAGTTCTTCCAGGACCTCAGAAGAGGCTGACTAGTTTGCTGTTCTTGGACAGTATAACTAACGTGGAGTGGTCTTTGCTGGGGCTGATATAGGGATGGGAGGGTGCAACCTACATCAGGATTGGTGTCTGTGTTAGGGGAAGTACTCTGACTGTTGTCCTCCAAATCCAAGCCACCCAGACTTCTGAGCCCTGGTTCCCAGGCAGAGTAACCTGGTTTCAGTTTCCAGGCCTTCTTCCTTATATCCTAGCCCATTCCCTTGCTCCTTTTCCCAGCACAGAGCTTCAGGCTCTTGGCTTCCCTGACTTACCCCAGTCCAAAAAATTATAGGTTCTAGAGGAACAAAGGTCAAGATTTTCAAGTGAAATGATGAGAAAGTGAACAATTAAACATTTCCCACATAAAACTGAAGTGTACTATCCCACAAATATGGATAACATCAGTGGACAGAATGAACACACAGACAGATCACATGTGGCCAGGCCACACAAGTAGAGTAGACTGATGTTATGGTATAGACTGCTATTACTGGGACTTCTCCTTGAATATCTCATGTGGCATGCAATCTCTGATGGTCATGTAATTAATCTCCACTGGAGCTGTTATCTCTGCCAGGAATTACTCCTTGCTTGTCTCCAGTGGCCATTGCTTGACAGTGCACAGCTGGTCTGGTTGTTGCTGCTGGTGCGGATCCACTGGGCATTAGGTTATAAAGCTTTTCTCTCCTTTCTTTTTCTAGGTTCAGCTGAAGTATTCAGCTGGGGACATTTTATCTTTCTCAGAGGAGGAATAGTGGGCTCTGTATTTCTATTTTAGTTTAAAATGCATTGACTTTTTCTAACAGAAAACCCACACACCTAGTCAAGGGACAAAGGGGGAAAAATCCTCCACAGCTTTCTCCCATGGCTGAATGGCAGGGTGGAGGGGAGACTATTTGTTTCTCAGTGCCCTAGCTGGAAAGATGGAATAGGTGACTCTTCTCCAGAAAGAAACTCCTTTAGAAAACAGTGACCCAAGCTAGCTAAGACCCATAGACTTCAATCTGCTTTTAATAATAATAATAATAATAATACTTATATAGGGCTTCAAGGATTGCAAAGCACTTTACATATGTTAACTCATTTGATCCTTGCAACAATCCTGTGAAATAGATGCTATTATTGTCCCACCTTTAACTGAGGCACAGTTAAAGAGACTGAGACACGAGGTTAAGTGACTTACCCAGGGTCACACAGCCAGTAAGTTTCTGAGTCAAGATTCAAACTCAGATCTTCCTGACTCCACATCTCATACCCTGTCTGCTGTTCCACTTAGCTTTTTTCACCCATTCACAATGAACTCCTGAGCTATTCTTTCTCTCACATTGTAGGTATTCATTGTAATGTTTATCTCCTATGGACATTCATAGACATTTTCCCCCCTCCTTTCTTTTCAGTTTAATTTTTTTGTTAGACTTTCAAGACTCTGGGAAAATACTATATATTCTTTTTTTTCCTTTTCTTAATTTTTATTTTAGTTTGCAACACACGATTCTACATAATTTTGAGTTCCAGATTTTCTTCCCTCCCTCCCCAAAACGGCATGGAATCCCATATAACTTCCATGTGTAACTTGGCATTGAATTAATTTACGCACTAGTCAAGTTGTGGAGAAGAATTATGACCAATGGAATGAATCATGAGAAAGTAGAAACAGAACCAAAAATAAAACCAAAAACACAACCCAACAACAAATACAAAAGAAAGAAAAAAAAAGGAAGGGAGAAAAAGGCGAGCATGAAGTGGGCCTCGATCTGCATTCATACTTCATAGTTCCCTCTCTGGATGTAGATAGCACTCTCTATCGTGAGTCCCTTGGAGCTGTCTCTGCATATTGTGTTGCTGAGAAGAGCAAAGTCTGTCAGAGTTAGTCATCACAGAATCCATATATCTGTGGTTGTGTATAATGTTCTCCTGGCTCTGCTCCGCTCACTCAGCATTATGTCGTGTAGGTTCTTCCAGGTTGTTGTGAAGTCCATATCATCCCCATTTCTCATAGCACAATAGTATTCCATTACCTTCATATACCACAGCTTGTTCAGCCATTCCCCAATTGATGGGCATCCCTTTGATTTCCAATTCTTAGCTACTACAAAAAGAGCCGCTATAAATATTTTTGTACATATGGGT
>CM053623.1:144831643-144855575 GCA_028646595.1 Phalanger gymnotis
CCCTTCTGAATATCATATTCCAGTTTCTCCTGTCTTTTAAAGTGGAAGCTGAAAGATCCTGCGTGATCCTGACTGTAGTTCCACAATATTTGAATTGTTTCTTTTTGGCTGCTTGCAGTATTTTCTCCTTGATTTTGTAATTCCGATATTTGGCTACAATATTTCTTGGAATTTTCAGTTTGGGATCTCTTTCAGGGGGTGATGGGTGAATTCTTTCAATGACTATTTTGCCCTCTGGTTCTAGGACCTCTGGGCAGTTGTCTTTGATAATTTTGTCGAAGATACTGTCAAGGCTCTTTTTTTCATCGTGGATTTCCTGTAGACCAATAACTCTTAAATTGTCTCTCCTGGATCTATTTTCCAGGTCAGTTGTTTTCCCAATCAGATATTTCACATTTTTTTTCTATTTTTTCCTTCTTTACATTTTGCTTTACTACTTCTTGATGCCTCATTGAGTCATTAGTTTCCACTTGCTCAATTCTAATTTTTAATGTGTTACTGTCTTCATTTTGCTTTTGAGTCTCCTTTTCCAATTGGTTGATTTTACCTCTCAGGGTGTCATTTTCTCTATTTAGATTCTGAATCTCCATAGCCATTTCACCATTCTTATTCTTTAGGGACTTGATTTCATCAGTGGATATTTTTTTTCCATTTTTTCTTTTACCTCCCTAATTTGGTTTTTAAAATCCTCCTTTAGCTCTTCCAGCAATGCTTTTTGGGCTGGAGACCAATTCACATTACCTTTTGAGATATCAGATGCGGATATAGTGTCATTGTTATCCTCTTCCAAATTGGTATTTTGATCCTGCCTGTCTCCATAAAAAGAATCAATGGTCCTCTGTTTTTTTGTGTTCTTCATGTTGCTTAGCCTTTTCCTGGTTTTACAATAAATTTCTGCTTTTCGGGCTCAGGGCTCACTGTCCTAGCTTTCTTATTCAGGGGACTGTGAGTCTCGTTGTTGGCTTTGTGAATTATAGCCTTCAGTTTCCTGAGTTGTGGGGGAGGGGGTCTGGCTGCCCGAAATCTCCTCTTCCGCTCGGGTTGTTCTCCAGTACTGTTGCTCTTCAGCAATGGTCTCAGCTCTTTGTTGTTTGAGCGGAGTGTCTGGCACTTCCCTGGGGGAGCAAGAGTATGTCTGGGCTCCTGGTGTTGACCCCTGCTGGCTCTGCCCCTCAGATGCTCCCACCGCTTGGCCACTGAAGCCCCACTTCTATCTCCTCTGTTCCAGCGTTCTTCCCCCCGCCCCCACCCCTCCGCTGCGAGGAATTCTCTGGGTGGGGAGGGGAGGGATTACCTGGCCATTATGTCTCCTGGAAGTTCAAGAAGCATTTCATACCTTTGGGCTGCAAGCCTCAGGAGCTGGTATCTCACGGTTGGTGGTGTTGCGCTGCCTCTCGTCGCTTCCACAGAGTGCCGTCCTGTGTTGGGAGGCCTGGGGATCTCTGCTGGTTTTGGGCACCCGGCTTTCTCCCAGCCTGTCTCACACCAATACTATACATTCTTAATAGCCATTTATGTGAATTCTATAACTGGCCAGGAGCCCATCCTTCCTATCTTTTAAGTTGTGGTCCAGAAGTCCAAATTCTATTCTTATATACCATGTTGTTAGAAAGCTATTTACTTCCCAATTCTGCATTTTTCCTTTGCCACCCTTGCTTTATATTGAAGGCTGTTATAAACAACGACAACAACCACAACAACAAAAACAACCAGTACCTGTGATTATAAGCACTCTAGTGTCTTGTCTAAGAACTCAATTCTTAGCAAATCTTTCTAGATCCAGCAAGAAGTATCATTTATACTCATGTGAATGGGCAAAAAAAAAAAAAGAATGGGCAAAAAATATTATCAGCTTTGATACATCTTGGGCAGCTAGAGAGCACCAAGCTTGGAGTCAGGAAGACCTGAGTTCATATGCAGCCTCAGACACTTACTAAATGTGTGACTATAAGTCACTTAACCCTGCTTGCCTCAATTTCCTCATCTGTAAAATGGGCTGCAGAAGGAAATGGCAAACCACTCCAGGATCTTTGCCAAGAAAACCTCAAATGGGGCCACAAAGAATCGGAATTGACAACAGTGACTTCTCTGAGCCTTGATAAATCTTGGGAGTTTTTCTTGTTACATCCTGGCTACATGCCCAGGGCAGAAAGCAGACCTTCTATTATTAGGTCAGTGAGGAAGTACCTTCTTCAGTAACCAACAACTGCAATCACTAACCATTGCCTTTCTTCTGCATCTGAAACTTAGTCCATGATTTCTCACTTGATGTTAGCTGCCAATAATTATCATTTATTTCCTGATAGATAAATAGCTTCTTCTCTTTCAGAAGGGCCAGCTCCTTTCTTTTTGGGAAGATCCTCATGTGGTCTTCATGAATTGACTACAAGTCTAATAGTTTGTTTTCTTCTGTGGCTTCTGGTCCCAATCTCAGCTTCTTGGTTGACTGAGGTGGAGAAGGCTGTAGGGTTAGAACCAAGTCCCACCATGAAAAGACCAAAGAAACTACTGAATCACTGATGGTTTTGCCTGTATTCTAAGCTTTTGTGTTAATGCTTACTCACTGTGTTGAGTTATCTGTAATTCTTCTCTTCCTACTTAAAGCACTTATATTTCTTTCTTTTTCACCTTAATGCCAAATATTCTCCCTCACCCTGCTATCTTGCTCTTCTATAATAACGTTTTGCACTCATTCTCATATCATTAATCTTTAATACTTACCTATTTTTGGCAAAGCAATGAGAGTTAAGTCACTTGCCCAAGAGTCACACAGCTAGTAAGTGTCAAATGTCTAAGACTGGATTCGAACTCAGGTCCTCATGACTCCAGAACCCATGCTTTATCCATTGTGTCATCTAGCTCTCCCTTATCCCACTTTTAAAATTTGCCATCGCTATATACTGAATTGGCATGGTGGATAGAGCGTCTGACCTGGAGTCAGAAGACCTGAGTTCAAATCCAGCCTCAGATACTTCCTAGTTGAGTGACCCTGGGCAAGACCTGTTTGTCTCAGTTTCTTCATCTGTAAATTTGAGATAATATTAGCATCCCCCCCTCTCAGGGTTGTTATGAGGATCAAATTAGATAATTATTATAAAGTGCTTTGAATCATAATGCCTGACACATAGTAAGTGCTATATAAATGCTTGCTATTTATTAATATTATCATCATTATTATATTCACGGTGCCCCCAAATGTTGGCAATGTTAAAAAAACACAAGTGGTGGATTAGAATTGAACAACAGTAGAAGCACTATGACTTTCAAAGCTTTTTTACAACTTCTGTAGAGTCTATTGTCCAGTTAAAGAACATGATACATCAATGTAATGAAATATTATTGCACCATAAGAATTAAGAAATATGAATAATATAAGGAAGTGTGGGAAGATTCACATAAATGATGTCAAGCAAAGCAAGCAGAAACAGGAAAACCACACAATGTCTACCATGCAAAGAACAAAAAAAGAAGCTAAACTCAGTGTGATTATAACTAAGAAGCTTGTCCTTGGAGAATTGAAAAAAATGTATCTTTCTTTCCTCTTTGCAGATTTGAGAGTCTACGAATGTTGTGTGTGATTGTGTGTGGTCGTGTTTGTCTTTTGTTCTTGAAGTGGACCATGACATCAGGAAGATGATACCATGCCTTGCAAATGAATTGGATTTAAGTGAGGCAGGACCGTGGAAAGTCACCAGCCTCACTTTCTCCTCCAGAGCCATCTGGGTCCAGTGGCCAGATATAGGTCAGGACAACTGGAGATGTCTCCCTACCAGATACGGTTGGTTTTGGGGGTGGTTTTGCTGAACTGTTTTTTTTCAATTAAGAAAAATTATTTGTTAGTGTTTACTGGGCATATTTTGAAGTGAAGGTAAGGAAAAAACAAAATATGTCAATGAAAGTAAAATAAAATGATGAAAATATTTTAAAGTATTCATTCCCATTACCACTCCTTCTCAATCTCCTTTGCTGGATCTACATTGAGGTTCACTCCCACTAACCATGGGTGTCCCACAGAGTTCTGCCTTGAGACCTCTCCTCTGTCTAAATGATTTCACTTAATGATCTCATCAGCACCCATGGTTTTAATCATCATTTCTATGCTGATGATCTTCAAACCTACTTATCCTGCCCTTGCCTCTCTGTTGCCCTGAAATCTCAAATTTCCAATTGCGTATTAAACATCTTGAGCTGAATATCCCCCACAGGTATCTTAAACTTGGTACATCTAGAACTAAACTCATTATCTTTTCTCCCTTTAACCTTTTCCTCTTCCCAGCTTCCCAGTCACTGTTGAGTATATCCCCATCCTCCCAGTCCTTCAGACTCTCAACCTAGATGCCATCATCAATGCCTCCCTCTCTCCCACTCTTCTCATATCCAATCTGTTGCCAGCCATGTTGATTTTACCTTTTGTATAGGCCCTCCTCTTCCATCTGACACAGCCACAACCTTGGTAGAAGCCCTCGTCATCTCATGAGTAGATGATTGTAATAATGTGCTGGTTGATATTCCTACCGCAAGTCTCTGCCCACTCCAGTACATTCTCATTCATTGGTCAAAATGATCTTAAAGCACAGGTCTGACCATTTTAACCTTATACTCTGTAAATTCCAATGTCCCCCATCACCACCAGGATCAAATATAAAATCCTCTATTGGGCCTCATAACCTGCTCCCACCCCACTTTTCTAGCCTTTTGGCATCTAACACCTCTTCCTTCCCTCTCTCCTGATCCCCATGTTCTCATGCTTGAACCAGTGATACTGACATCATTGTTTTTCTTTACACAAGACACTCCATCTCCTTATTCTGGGCATTTTCACTGGATGTCCCCCACATCTGGAATGCTCTCCTTCCTCATTTTGAACTTCCTTCAAATCCAAGCTAAAATACCATTGTCTCTAAAGTAGCCTTTCCTGATCCCCCCCCTAGTGCCTTCTGTCTGATGATGCTATCCAATTTATCCTGTATAAATCTCATTGGTACAGAGTTGTTTTCATGTTGTCTCTCCTACTAGACTGTGAGCTCCTTGAGATTAGTGAATGCTTTGCCTTTCATTGTATTTTCAGAACTTAGCATAGTGATTGGCATATAGTAGGTGCTTAAGAAATGTTTATTGACTGACTAACTATAATGTTGGCTTTGTTCAGTCTTTTCAGTCATGTCTAACTCTTCATGACCCCATTTGGAAGTTTCTTGGCAAAGATACTAGAGTGGCTTGCCATTTCCTTTTCCAACTCATTTTACAGATGAGGAAACTGAGGTAAACAGGCTTAAGTGACTCACCTAGAGTTATGCAGCTAGAAAGTGTCTGAGACTGGATTTGAATTCTAATAGTCCTGACTCCAGGCCCAGTGCCCTATCCACTGTGCCACCTAGCCTCCCCTAAGTTTAGCTAGTATGTAATTAATTTTTTTCAGCTTCTGCAATCCATAAACGATGGAGAGAGATTGTGATCTGCATTGGTAGAGGGTGAATCCACACTATTGAAACCACAGATCCTTGAAGTAAGAGTCTGTTAATTACGAAACCTCATTAGTCTTAGTATATATGCACATCCACACAGAGATTAATTAATTCATGCACTTATTAATGTACACAGTCTGTAGTTGTCAGACTCCTGTTGGAGGAGTCTAATCCTCCACTAAGAGACAGACAGATAAATTGGAAGGAACCACAAATTTGGAGTCAGAAGACTTTGGTTTGAGTCTCAGTTTTGCTATTGCGTGACCTTGGTCATGTCACTTCACATTCTTGGCCCTCAGTGTTCCTCATATGAAAAATGAAGAGTTCGACTACATGATATCCAAATTTTCTTCCTTCTCTAAAATTGTACAATCCTATGGCAATGACAGGAAGATGCAGTAGAGTTGTTTCTGGCATTTAGTAACTTCTTGCTCATGTGTCTCCATTTCTTCAGCTTCTGAGTCCTTTCTATCCCAACCACTCACAGGATTCTTTTATACCCTAGATATCATCATCACAAACATAAGGGAGGCTTATTGACAAACTCACATTGCAGACCTAGTGAGAGAAAGTCAAGGATATCACCAGAAGACATGTGTGCCTATGCAATATCAGTGGCAAGCCATCTCTATGTGGGGATCTTGGACAGGTGTTTGCTATGTATTCATGACTCTGTACATAGGACCCTCAAATTTTCTTTATGTGTGTATCCATCCATGTGTGTGTCCTGACCATACATGTTCCCTATTCATACATGTTCATGCATATTCCTTATGCTATGTTAAGCATTCTGACTAATGGTGCATGTATTTGTATATTGTGCCCTAGATTTATTGTGTAAATATTTTATTAATACATTTTTGAGGTATGCTTTTTTCCAACCAAGGGCAGGATCCCATCAGAAATCTGTCTTTGATTAAGACTAGAAATATCCTTATGGTTCCGTGTTTAATGTTCTGTTGATAAAATGTAATCATCAGCGGTTTAAGATCTACCTTTTGAACAAATTTCCAGGAACTTTCCAGGTCTAGATGCCCACTCCAAGGTTTCATGCACCCAAATTATTCTGTTCACCCATGACAATGAATGGGAAAAGAGAAAAAGGCATGGGAACAAATGCTAAAGCCAGATGACAAGGTCTTCTTCTTAACTAGATATAGTCCTGACTTTACTCTGTATATGTGTTTAGTAATAAGCCACACTACATAAGTAAACAAGGTAACATGAAGAGAGAAAGCTCAAAAATCAGGGAAAGTTTTATGTAGTAGGTGTTATCTGAACCAAACCTGGAAAGAAGTGAAATAGTTTTACATTCTTTGTATGTCTAGGCAAGGTTGGGGTCAACCCTAAGCAAGAAATATACAGATGAACTGTGCCATTATGTATGTTTTTTGTCATTATGCAAGGTCTGATGACTGGAGGGAAAAAAAAAACTAGTGAAGACCCTCCTTCCCCCCACCTGCAATTATGATACCATTCTGCATAATTTTCAGAGCCTGGTGAGATGACGTCTCTTCTGCCTATTCTCCAGTTCTGCCGTGCACATTTCGATAGAGGCTTGGTGGAGAAGGAATATACACATTAATTAGCTCAAGTTTCCCAAGTTTCCAGAGGCTTTTAACCTTGGAAAGAAGTTTTTCCACCAAGAGGCTATGTAGCTGAAAGGCAAAAAAAAAACAACAAAAAAAACATTTAACAACAGACAAGAGTGAATTTTCCTGCTTCCTCAGCTGCCAGACTCTCTGGTTCTTCATGCTTCTCCTGACAAGCAGGTAGAGAACTGGGAGCCTGGGAATAGCATAGGGAAGGCAAGTGGAACTGCAACCTTGCTGGAAGGTGGAGAGAGAATTAACTGGATGGGTCAGCAGATTGAGGCTGGTGATCCTAATGGAATCTATGTCATAGTCCTGGTTTTCCCCCTGCTTCCTAGGAGCACTCTCTAGCAAACCTGAAGCTTCAGTTACTCCTCCAGCTACTCTACTTCCCATTTTATGGTGAGAAAGTGTCCCAATAACTGAATTGCAGCCATGTGGCCTGGAGGAATCCAGATCTTAAAAGAAAAAAAAGCTTAATTTGTGTTCCTATGCTATTTGGAATTACTCTTAAAGTATATAGCCGTTTACAAGTCTTTTTGTTCAAGACTCCAAATGCATGATTAGAGATAGAGAGGAGTCCCTTCAAAAGGGAGTCCTCACCTCAGGCTGATGCGGGAACAAAGAGATTTAGTAATCCCTGAGATATCTGTATCCTAGATTGCTTGAATCTGAAAAATTACTTAGTGAGGAAAGGATCCCTGAACAGTGGTGAAGTTGAGTGTGTTTGTTCAGTTAACAACACCTTGCATACAGTTCAGAGCTCAGTGTTGGCTACGCTCCTTTAACAGCAATAAATGATTATGTGGTAAGAATGACCACCATGGAATAAAAAAGGAAAAGCAGAGCCAAATGTACAACTCAAGTATTAAAGTGGGCTTTATTGAAGTCCATGACACAGCTAGCCAGACCTTAGGTAGATGGTAAGGGTAGTAAACACAACTACTGTCATGCCCTAAAGGCACAATCCTCTTTCTCTGTAGAATTCTTGGTGCCTCTCCAGTACTCACATCAAACTGCTATGTCTAGCTGGCCTTGGACCGTGCTTCATAATTCATTTAGCTATTAATCAGATCCTACCCAACACTGGCACATTGCCATCTACACTGTCATTGCATGAGTTCCCCTCTTCTTTCTTCTTTTCACCACGTGCTTTTTACTTTGGAAACAATAATCAGAATATATTGCTATTGCTATGGCATAGGGCATGGCAATCTACTGCCCTGTGTTCCTAGTCATAATTCCTGTGACTGCTCACAGCAGAATTCCCTTCTTTGGCCACTATTTCTCTCTATTGGCTATATCCTCTATTAAAATATGAGCTCATTGAGGAGAAGAGAAATGTCACGTTTACATTTGTACCCCCAGTATCAGGCACAGTGTCCAGTGCATAGTAGGTGCCTAATAAATGCTTGTTGCTTAGAATTCTTTTGATGTTCTGGAAAGATCACTGATTGAATGGTCATAGTTAAGTCTGGTTCTTCTTCATCACCTCAAAACAGTAATAAATGTTCCAAATTAAGTAAAGAAGCAAGCATCCAACCTGGGTTGGGGTGGGGAAAGGAAAGGAGAAATTCTCACAGGAAAAACTTTGCAGAAAAATTAAAAAGAGGCATGAAGAAATGACTAAGGAAAACAAAGGTCTAAATATAACAAATAAATTGTATGGAATAAAAGAAAACAAGGAAAACTCTCCAGAAGAAAAGAATAATAAAACATTGACAATTAGGCCCCCAAAGAGAAGCTGGACCAAATGCAAGGTCCTTGAGTGGTTAAGATTCAGTAATAGATGTCCAAGATCTGTGATATTTGAAATAGACATAAAATATTGAAAGGGGAATCTAAAATGATGAACATGACACTTGACAGCTTAGAACATTTAATGAAAAAAAATCCCAATAAAGTAGAGAATTCTCCAAGGAATGCAATGGCTCAGATGAAGCGTGAAAAAATGCAAATACAGAAGAACAAATAACACGATAAAATATTAAAATAACATGTCTAGAAGAAGACTTGAAAATTCTATAAACAGAGCTTGGTGAGATAATCTGAGAAATATTGATGTTCAAAAACAAACAAAAAACTCAGCATGAATAAAGAAAGGATCTGGATACTATATTCTAGGAAATTTTTGAATACAATATTCTAAATATTGGAGAGGGCGCCATTCATATTAATAGAATCCACAGGATACTTTCCAAAAAAGAACCTGAAGTTTAACTCACCTACTGGCCTTTTCAGGAACTTCTAGGAATCTTTCCAATACCTTTGGTTTCAAAATTACTAGAATTCTTGCTTCCAGATAAGTAGTATGCTACTGCACCTTTTACAATTTCCACAACGCTTAACACAGAGCCATACATAAAACAGGCATTAAACATGCTTATTGAATATGCTACTAAATAGGAATCTTAACATCTGAAAAACAAAAACAAAATGCCAATTTGCATCACACAGGATTACTCAATAATAATTAAAAAGGAAAGAAGAAATTAGAAAACATTCTACCAATAAACAAGAGATATAAACCTGCACCCTCAAATTGCCCAGGGTGAAAAAAATGAACATAAACCTGCACGAGATGAGATAATTAAATGTTGTCAGAGAATTTTAATTTCAATTTCATTAATTTAATTTTCTCTTTAGGGAAGAAAAAAGAACTGAGAAGGATTTGTGATGTGGAAATTAACCTTTTTTTAAACCATAAAAGTTAAAAATGTTAAAAAATTTCAGAAAGTGAACATATGATGATGCAGTGATTACATGTCATGAGAAAAAGGAATGGCTAATGTCTTTTTAAAAAATACCACATTGTATAAAAGTCATGCAGAAAGAAGATGGAAGGTGAGAGTAAGATAGAGTGACTTACTACTTCTTAAAATGAAGAGCCATAGATGCATGCCAAATGTATGAAGTAGTATAAAGGATGAAAGTAATAGGAGGGTGGTAAATCTGGTATCTTACTCTTTTTTAACTAAATAGCAAAATATAGAAAAGATCCCATAAATAGAAGTGGAATCCCAGTATCTAAGTTTGAGGGTTGTGTGTGTGTGTGTGTGTGTGTGTGTGTGTGTGTGTGTGTGTGTACTGAAAGTGGGGTTGAAGAATATCTCTGTGTAAGTGCAGACACTAGATTTGGGTCTTTACAAGCACCTTGTGCTGTATCTTGTGCTAATTTTTTAAAGCAATTTAGCAGAATGTGATGGAGGAGAAGCCTGATTTAGTAATTTTAATTTCGAAAGGGACAAAGTTTCGGAATGATTTAGAAAACAGAACTCAGAAATATAGTGCCTCCTGGCAACTTCATACCTGAAGCATACACCCTCCTAGAGCTCATTTGAAGAGACTAGAACAAAGTTGATGCTACTTCAGTTAATTCTAAAAATGTAGGAGTAGCCATCATAATTTCAGATAAAACAATCACAGAGATGAATACCCAAACTTCATTTTCTTCATCTGTAAAATGAAGGATTTGGACTAGCTGGCCTTTGAGTTGACTTCCTGCAATAAATGTATGAAACCTTGAGAGACAAGCTGGGAAATCACATTATGCCTAAAGGTCCAATAGATAATGAAACAATATGAATATTAAACATGCGTAATCTAAATGGTGTAGTCACTAAGTACTTAAAGAAAAGGCTAACTGAAACGCATTAAGAACTAAATTGTAAGACCCTAATTGTGGTAGGATTTAGCATTCTTTTTCCTAACTAGACAAATTAGACCAAAGAACTGAATCAGGTCACAGATTGGATCTTGAAAAACATGCATTAGAAACTAGATATACTGCAAAACCATATCATGAAAAGGATGTCCAGTTTAAGCAAGATTTCATCTACGGCACGTCATTTTAAGAAGTAATAATTTACTCCATGGAATTCCTTCTTTTAACCTCTAGGTAGTCTTCTGCCTGTTCTCTCTCTTTGGCACTCTCTGTACAAATCCTAATCCTTTGTTTTCTCAAACTTATATCTTAAAAAATGCAAACAAGGAAGAGCTATGTGAGTTTGAGGAGATACACTATAGGACAAATGAAACACCATCACAGTGGATCATTGCTATTTGGAATCTGCTGTGGGAAGAACAGAGGAGGAAAGGACAGAAGGTTTTTTTTTTTAAAAATTATTCATTTCATGACTTTCACATATATACCTGTAACCCAATCTTGAATGTTAGAAAAGAGTGTCTTAGTGCAAGTAGTCCCCGGTTTAGGAACAAATAATCTTCCAAAATTTCTTCTCGAGTCTCAAGTTTCAATCTCAAGTGGTCCCTTGTGAGCCTGAGTGCTCAGGAGAGGGAGGAGATTTATATACATCCTCTGGGAGTGGGGTACCATATGCTGACATTAAGAACATTTTCCTTTAAAAACGATGTGATAAACAGTGGTTAAGTTTTCCACCTGAGTCCACAAAAGACTCTTTAACTCGCAATATATGTGAAACATACTTTATCATGGACAGCAATGTGGGAGGGGGAATAATAACCATTTGTGTGACGGTGGGCTACTCTTGTTATACAAGTAACATCCAGCTCTGACCCTTCTCTACTTTGTTTTTAATGCTTTTCAAGGCAGACACAGATTAATTTTCATGATTTATCCTTGGAGACTGTGAAGTCAAAAGACATAAGGGAATAAAGTGAGTCCCAGAACCCCAGGTTCAGTGGAAGAAGAGTGAGAGGGAGGTGCCTATTCTTGTAGCTGGACAGAGAGTGCACATGGGAGGACTTGTCCTAATTCAGCTATGAGTGAAAATTGCAGACTTGGTGGAATAGAGTGAGTAGGGAGACAGATGAACAGCCACCTGAGGAGACCCTCTTCCATGGCATAAGAGGTTAAGAGTTGGTATCATCTCTCTAGAGATGAGAACAAACAATGTGAAACAGTGACAGTGGTCAGGAGAATCAAGAACTTTAGGCAATGAGTGCCCCAGAGTTGTAGACAGTGAATGACTGGGAGTTGGATTCATGTAAGCAGTAGAAGAATGAAGCACAAGTTGGATGAGAGAGTACAACAGGAAGGAAATGGGGTAGTGACAATAGCAATGGATCGATGGAGCGCTGACAGGAAATTGGGAGCATAGTTCTTTGAGGAAAAGTAGAGGTATGGGCTGAATGACTCTCTTGAATCTCAAGTTATTTCCCTTAACAGAGGACCAAGATTGAAGAAAGCACTGCAAGTTGAAAGGACTACATAGATTTCTGAAGGATAAGGGGGAAATCTACCAAATGAGGTGCTCCCTTGATTCTCCCTTTTGATGGGAGCACTCAGCAAGGGTAGAACTACAAGTCACAAAGACTATCTAGATCTCTAGAGAGGAGGCAGAATTCCAGTGAAAAGGGTAGGAGAGATTTCTTGGGCTCAGGCTCAAGCCCTTTCCTAAAACCTTTGGGCTTCGGTCTCAAGTGGTCCTTTGTGATCCTGAGTGCCCATGAGAGGGAGGTGATTTATATCCTTTGGGGAGAGGGTACCATAGGTTGACATTAATTACCAGGTTTCAACTGGGTAGGGGTAAATGAGTTAGGAAGACATAAAAAAGAATGTAAGCTCCTTATGGTCAGAGATGGATTCATTTTTGTCATGTTCCTAGAGCTTAGCATATCGTCTTTGCATATAGAAGGTGCTTAATAAGCATTTGTTGAATGAATTAACACCTTTATCTTTCATGTCATTGGGGAGCCTCTGTAATAATACTGGACTAATTATATTATGGAATATAATCTAACAATTGTTCTAGGAAAAAAACAACAGAGAGGGGAAGGATTCCATTAGGAATTTACATTTATAGTCTTGTTCTAACTACAGGAAACCCTTATATATAACAAATCAATAGACCCATGAGTATACTCTCACCATCTGTCTCTCTGACTTTAAAGCTTGAAAACCTCTTTTAAACTCCTCTCCACCCTCCAATTTTTATTAGAATCACTTAGAGAATATCCATTTACAAGCCAGCTTCGATCCCAGAGATGATCACTGATTGTCATTTTGGACAAGTACTGCTTTGCTCACTATGGAAATGTGGTCACCCCTGTAGTGGAAATAGACAGCTGTTTAGCAGCTGCACAGCATCAATTCACAGCATGTTGGGATGGGAATAGAAAATGATGTGACCCAGTTGGTAATTTGAAGAAAACTCAGGTTGGTATAATGTAATTTAATTTCCCAAGCTGGAATTGACCCAGACAAACAGCTTTATAATACTGTAACATTTATTTTTGCCCTCATCCCTATGTTCAGTGCATACACTGGAGGTATACAGGAAGCAGGATACATAAGATAGCATTTTTATTGCCTGTTAGCATAGATCACTGGCTATCCTGTTATTAAAAAGAATAATAAATTCTTGAGAAGAAATTTCCATAGGCCACTTTAGTAATTGATTTTAGTGTTTAGCAACCTGTTTTTATATTTAACTTGAATCTCTCTTCCAATGAGAGTGTAATTCCTCTTCTATCTTCGGTGAAGATGGAGAGAAACATGTTGTATGTTAATTCCTCGGAGATCATCTTACTTTCTTCCCTTTAGCCAAAAATGTTCCAACTTAGGTTTTGTTTTGTAGCAGGAGTTGATGATAGATACCACTTTGAGGCTTATGTGGGATGATCAGCTCTGTCTCTCTGTCTCTCTCTTTCTCTCTCACTGCTATTGGCTTATTTTTCTTATTCATTTTGTAATTCCAGGTTCTCTGTCAATCAAGTGGGTATGTTCTGATATTTCTCTTTTAATTACTAAAATAGCAACATTTCTCTCATTAATTAATCAATTAGCTCTAAGCTCCCACTCCAGTTTGTTAAATATTATTTAATAAACAGTACACACTTCTTTTCCCTTAAGCTTTTACTCATTCCTTTCTATATTTCAAATCTCCTAAACTCCTAGGATTAAATCATTAATATCAAGGTTTCTGTCTATGCTACTTATTAACAGTCTAACGACAACAACAAAAAAAGACATAAATGATTATTTACAGTGTCCCACCTGGGAGACAGATCACAACCACAGTCATCTTTAACCATCACTACAACTGGTGCCTTCTAATTCTGGAAACACAGTGTTACCATTTATTTCTCTCAAGAGGTCAATTAAAGTCTTTTCTCAAAAATCCTTAGCATGGCTCTTTGAAAAATAAGAGTTAAACTCAGTTCTTTCCGGAAAAAGTTCTCTCAGTCCTTACCCCGCTGTTGTTTCTTCAGCCATCACAATTTATAATCTCTCCATAACACCAATTAAACTCTTGGTCTTCTCACAGATTACTCATTGTCTTCTAAAGCTATAGTAACAGTATCTGCAGTCTCTATGGGAGAGACCATTGGAGCTTGTTAGAGCTTTTTTTTCAACCACTAAAATAAAGTATCTCCTGCCTTTCTTCCTTTTTCTCCTTATCATCTTCCTTCTTCTCTTCTGTCTCCAATTCTTTCTGCTTTTCCCCCACCATGTCCTCACCATGCTCTGATGCTTCCTCCTTTTCTTTCTCTTCCTCCCTTCTCTTCCTCCAAGCCTTCAGTTTATTTCATATATTAAATGGCCTCGAAGTAATGAGAGAGCTTGGCATCTGCAACTATAATATTAAAGATGTTATTAATGCTTTTTCCATATACATTTTTTCTAAATGGCGATTAAACAAAAATTCACTGAAATATTTCCATTAGAGAGACATTTATGTCTAACTACACTTTTAATTCAGTTTCTCATGTTTTAGGTGATCTGAAATTCCATAGCCAGCATTCATTGAAGAGGATTGGCCTAGAAAATATTGGGTCTCACTTTGCCTGCTTTTTCCTTGTTAATCGGTTGCCTAAGTCACAAGTTCCCTTCTGCTTTTTAATTTGGGACAACAAATGTTGAATTTTTATCTCTAGGGGCATCTACCCTTATGTTTTCTCCTGAAGGACCCAAATTCACTGATCATCTTCAAGTGAAAGAATGTCTCACTGCTCAACAGCTGCTAGGGTAGTGGGAGAAAATGCAGGCACGCCTTTTCATTAGTGGGCAGCTATGTGGTGCAGTGGATAGAGTGCTGGGCCTGAAGTGAGAAAAACCTGAGTTCAAATTTGGCCTCAGACACTTACTGGCTGTCTGATCCTGGGCAACTCACTGAAGCTTGTTTGCCTCAGTTTCTTCATCTATAAAATGAGGAAGAGAAGGAAATGGCAAACCAATTCAGTATCTTTGCCAAGAAAACCCTAAATGGAGTCGTGAAGAGTCAGACACAATTGAAAAACAACTCAATGACAATAACAATAAATTTAGAACTGGAAGGGATCCTAGAACAACCTAGTTCAACATTCCTCATTTTACGAAGGTCCAGAGAGGTTAAGATCCTTGCCCAATGTCATACATCTATTGAATGATAGTCAGTGTCCTCTGACTCCAAATCCATCATATTTTCCTCTGTATTTTGTCATTTATATTAAAGTCTACATCCACTTTAAAATATTTTTTAAAAAAATCAGATTATAGTGTCTTGGTACTAGTGAGTTCCCCACCAATGGACGTTTTTAGACAGAGAATGAATTAACTTTTAGGGATATTGTAGAGGCAAGAATTCTCTTGAAAAATGGTTTCCTACTACTTACAAAGTGAATCATTTACATATCAGTGTGTGGAAACCTTGTGCCATTGAAGATCTTAGGATCCTAGATTTAGAGCTTGAAGGGTCTTTAAAAGCTATTTGATCAAACCCTCTTCATTTTTGAAATGGAAAAATTCAGAAAGGTTAAAAGATTTTTCATTGGCCACCCAGCTAGTGAATGTCGGAGATGGGATTTAAGGTTTTCCTGATTCTAATCCAGAATTTTATCCACTATGTCATACTGGTTCTCATGAATTAAACAAACAAAAAATAGCCCCAAACCCCACTAATTCTACTGGAAGCTTCTTTTCAGAGTTCTTCTATTGAATTAAAAAAATAGAGCTGAACTATTCAGATTTAAATGTCAAGGGTATATCATAGATGGATGAGTTCCAACAAACAGTCCAATCTATTTTATAGGACATTATCTCATTGTATGGCAAGCCAGGCCAGATACAATTATTTCCATTTTCTAAGTGAGGGACATGAGGCCAAGTGGCCTATCTAGAACGCTCCTGTCAGGTCTCCACTAGCAAAGGAAAGCAGGAAATTGAGGTGATTCTCTTAACTCTGGTGAAAGTAGAGACTACAATTTGCAGAGTCTGTGCAAATCTGCACGGGAAGAAAAAATTTGTGTAGTACATCTATATACCATTGAAATTACAAGGCTCTTCTACTTCTCTCTCTTCCTCATAACAGCTGGATATGCATAAAGATCTAGTCTAAGAACCTCATTTTATATTTTACATATAGTGTAGGCTCTGAGCTATCTTTCTCACCCTCATGCACGTGGACAAGTAGGGTCCTCAAAGACTTGCTCCTACTTTTCTCCTCAAGGTTTTAGGGATAACCCTGAGGGGTTGGAGTAATCCATGCCTTTGTTCTTAAGCTCTTATCTAGTATACATCAATATCAATTAACCAGTTGATATTGTTCCTATACCAATTAATAATAATAACTATTATAATTATATATACAATAATAATTATTATAATATTAATAATTATTGTAGCTAGCATTTGTATAGCATTTAAGGTTTACAAAGGTCCATACATATGTTATCTGATTTTATTCTTACAATCATCCTGTGATATAGATGCTATTATCATCCCCTCATGTAGATGAGGAAACAAAGTCAGAGAGAGGTTAAGTGACTTGCCCAGGATCACATAGTTAGCAAGTATCTAAGCCTAGATTTGAACTCAGATTTTTCTGACTTTGGGTCCTTCTGTCTTTCCACTGAGCCATCTAAGCTCTTGACGTTAACCAAATATCAATTAGCTTTTACAAGAGGATTTTTGCAGAGAAAGAATGGAAAGAATCAAAGTAAAATAGTCTGCTTCCCCACCCCCAAATGTCTGGGACACACTCTTCCACTAAGTGCACAAGAGTCTAGGGGACAGAGGGCTCAGTCTTAGAGAGAACATATGGCTAAAAAGTAGCAAATAGTAAATCTTTTTCTCCCTTTGTGGACTCCTCCTGAAGCTCTTCTTTGGTACATGTCTTTGATGGGCTTGGAAGGTCAATGGTACTTACTAGAGTCTAACGCCACCTGTTCTCAGTGTATCTATTTTGTCCTTGCTCAGCCTCCTGATGGATGCATTGGTTGTTACTAGTCCAGTATCTCCAATGATGTAGTCAATGGGCCAGTGGATGGAAGGGTTATGGATGTATATACACATACATATACACATTGTATGTTACATATAGATATATACACACATATGTATGTGTATATACACATACATACATATACACATTGTATGTTACATATAGATATATACACACATATGTATGTGTATATACACATACACACATATATACATATATATATATATGCATGGGCAAATACATCTACACACTGTATCTATGACTATATTGTTGTTATTTTTAGTTGTGTCCAACTTTTGTGACCCCTTTTGGGGTTTTCTTGGCAGAGATATTGCCATTTCCTTCTCCATCATTTCATAGATGAGGAAACTGAGGCAAACAGCATTAAGTGACTTGCCCAGGGTCACATGCTAATAAGCTACCACAGCTGTTACAAAATATATACCTATATATCATCTATCTGTGGGCAGCTAGGTGGCACAGGGGATAGAGTACCAGGCTTGGAGTCAGGAAGATTTCATTTTCCTAAGTTCAAGTCTGGCCTAGACACTTACTGACCCTAAGTCACTTACCGACTTATATGACCTTGGGCAAGACCCTTAAGCCTGTTTGCCTCAGTTTCCTTGTCAGTAAAATGACCTGGAGAAGGAAATGTCAGATAACTCGAGTACCTTTGCCAAGAAACCCCCAAATGAAGTCATGAAGAGTTGGACAAGACTGAAGTGACTGAACAACAAAAAATATTTATCTATCCATCTGTGTACACACACACACACAAACACACACACACACACACACACACACACACACACACACACTCAAAGAGTATGCCTTCCCAAAGTACTCCTGAAGTTTGACTCCTAAAGCAGTTGTGGGAATGTTTCTGCTAGAATCATCTTTTCTCAGGTGGCTCTATGTCATTAAGCATTTCTTTGTCTTCATCTTCCTCCTCCTTCTCATCACCTATCATCATCATCATCACCATCACCATCATCATCGCCATCATCATCACCATCACCATTATCACCACCATCACCATCATCATCACCATCACCATCAGCACCATCATCATCACCATCATCATCACCACCATCACCATCATCATCACCATCATCATCATCATCATCACCATCATCATCATCATCACCATCACCACCATCACCATCATCATCTTATTTTATCAGTTTGAAGCACCTCACTCTTTTCTAACTTGATTAGGCTGTTTATGCCTACTTTGTGCCTTTGATTAATTCAGTAGAAGTATACTCATTTTTCCATCTTTTTTGGTTTAATTGATCCCATAATTCAATCAAAGAAGTATTCTCACCTGACAAAGGCATGCATTTTATTAGTTATATTAATTAGGATTGTGTTATCAGACACACCTTTTTGCATACACACACACACACACAGAGGAGGATACTTAAGTATCTTTAAATAACTCATAGAATTACTTAAGTAGCTTAACTGTTGCTTAACTATTTAAGTAGCAAATTTTAACCCAGGTTTTCTGACTCCAAATACAGTGCTGTTCCCACTGTATTGTGAAGTTTTAAAATAAATTCACAGCTAAATATTCTGTTGCTCTTTAATCAGAATATTAGCTAATACAAACTTGATTTACTTCAAACTCTCCCATCCCAACTACCTTGTATTTTAAATTAATAAGATTTTACTGTATACAGTACTATAAAATACTATGGAAACCATTAATAATACAAATGTGCTCTTCCCCTTGACTGTTTCCATGGCAGTTATGTTTAGAGTATGAGGCAAACTAAATGCCATGTATATATAAATAATACCCAATAACTCATCAATGTGGCCAGATTAGAAATCTTCAAAACCTTTCAGAAAATGACAACTCTTCCTAAACCCTGGGCACTCAAGCCTTCTTTTCTCGATGGCTGCAGCTGCCTTCTCTCTTGTAACAGCAGGTCTCCTAAAGGCTGAATCTTTTCCAAGAATAATAATGACAACTGCATTTTGTGTTTTCCCTGAGGAGTGCCAAGGATTTCACAGGGATTTTTTTCATACTGTATAACACCAGGTCAGGGGTAGACGTCATTCCTGAGGATGGTAGCCTGAGAGCCAAAAGGCATGAATGGAATGGGGAGGAAATTCTTTCTCCGAATTTCAATCTTGACAACATCCTTAAGCTACTAAGTAAATTGTGTCACTGGGGACCTGGCCCAAAGTCAATTATCCTTTTTGAATGAATAACAATAATAAAAAAGTTTATTAAGCTCTTGCTATGTGTCAACCTCTGTGCTAAGTGCTGAAGGTACAACATACTAAAGTAAGGCAGTCCCTGCTCTCAGGCAATTTACATAATACTTGGGAGGAAGGGAGACAATATCCTTAGGGAAGTGATAGTAGTAAAGGGTGTTTTGGCCAGGCAACTCACTAAGAGAGTGAGTGATCAATACAGCAGGACCCTTTCTGGGAACAAGGGTGGTGTGGCTTCAAATTCTATTCTCAGACCAAGAAATAGAAAGGAAGGACAGATTGCAAGAAAATGGCCAAGATGAAGCATGGTTGGTCTGGAGCGGTCTAGGTAAAGTGGTCTCTTGCCTATCATAACAGCACAGACCTCCAGGGCCACAGTTGTTTTTGTGTTTCAATTATCTTTACCTATACAAAGGAATCTGCCACCAAAGTTAAGGAGATAAGGAGCACTGGCCCTGCAGTAAAAAGACCTGGGTTCAAGCTTTGCCTTTGGTGTTTAATACCTGTATAGATTGAGAAAGTTGCTTGACCTTGAACTTCAATTTCCTCACCTGTAAAATGAGAGATGGGACTGCAAAGCTCCAACTAGTTCTATAAATATGATCCTTCTCTAATGTTCATCATGATAAACTGGTGATCTTGGCTTCTAATATTCTAGCAGGTCTCATTGATTTAGAAAGGTTTTGAATGTGGGCTTAGTGATTTAATAGAGTTGGAGAAAGTCACAAAACCATGATAACTGGATCCACTATAAATTTGTGTTATTTAAACTGGGCCCTCATAGAAGCAAGACAATCTTTTTTTTTCCTCACTGATTATCTATCCTACTACCTACAGTGGCTGCTGCAAACTTTTCTCTCTTCAAGCCTCCCACGACCCTGCTCCCTACCTTCACCTGTTACTTCGTTAGGTAAGCAGAGACAAACTACTGTGTAGTTCCCTCTTTTCCCCTTCTTTACATTTTACAACCCTTGACATCAGTCACCCTCCATTCTCTTATTCTTCACTCTAGCCTCTGATGGAGAGGTGGCTGATCCTTTTCCCAAAAGCCAACCCTCTATGCCTATCCTAGCTCCCTACACATACCCTTTTGATTTTTTTTCAGTATATTGTCCCCCAAATTATCTCCCCTCTCCCTTATTTTCCCTTTTTCTCTCTATTGGACTGGTCCCCTCCTTGCACAAGTATCCATTCTTAAAAAGATCTCTCTATATCCTACCATCCCCTCAAACTATTGTCCTATATCTTTCTCTTCCTTTTCTCAAACTCCTAGAAAAAAATCTATACTTTTCCCCTTCTCTTTTTACTTTTTTCTCATCTCATTGCAATCTTCCTTCCAAGCTCCTCTGTTAACTTCAAATTCACCAGTGGTTCTTAATTGCCAAATCTGATAGCCTCTTCTGCAAGATCTGACAGGATTAACTATCCTCTCCTCCTGGATATGTTCTCCTCATTGTGTCTTTATGACTGCTTTCTCTTGGTTTTCAGTTCTTCTCCTACTTCTCTGATCATTCCCTACACCACCCTCATACCACCCCCACACCCCCTCTCACTCCTACCCAGTGGTTTTCAAACTCTTTTAGTGCAGAAATGATTCCATTTTATTTTTATGTTCCCAGAACCTTGCATAGTTCCTGGAACACAGTAAAACTTGATAAATGATTGTTAGATGACTGGTCGATTTTTAAATGGCATATGGTGGTGGAAAATTTTCTGTATCATCTCACAAACTAAGGAAATAGTAGTATACTATATAGTATATAGTATAGTGTGTAGTCTACTCTAAGAGGGAATGTCTGCAGAAACCTTGACAAGATCAACAGCATAAGATACAGATAATCCCCCAAATATTTATAGATGAAATTAGGAAGACCACAAATATAAGAAAAATGGAGCAGCTCTTTCATCTTTTCTATAGTAAACTATTTTTATCATTGTAGCACATGAACTACCACATCTGAACTCAAATAACTGTTTTTTTTATAAATTAATTTATTTAATTTTAGTTTTCAACATTCACTTCCACAACCTTTTGAGTTTTAAATTTTCTCCCCCTTTTCCCCTTCTCTCCCCCCAAGATGGCATGCAATCTGATAAAGGCTCTACCTATACATTCTTATTAAACATATTTTCACATTAGTCATGTTACAAAGAAGAATTAGAGTGAATGGGAGAAACCACAAAAAAGAAAAAACAAAACAAAACAAAAAGAGAGAGCAAATAGTATGCTTTGAACTGCATTCAGACTTCATAGTTCTTTTTCTGGATGTAGACAGCATTTTCTATCATGAATCTTTTAGAGTTGTCTTAGATTCTTGCATTGCTAAAAAGAGTTAAGTCTATCAAAGTTAGTCATTACACATTGCTGTGTACAGTGTTCTCTTGTTTCTGCTCATTTCACTCAGCGTCAAGTTCATATAAATCTTTCCAGGTTTTTCTGAAGTCTGCCCATTCATCATTTCTTATAGCACGATAGGATTCCATTATATTCATATAACAACTCCTTTGGCCATTCTCCAATCTATGGGAATCCCCTCAATTTCCATCAAATAATTCAATTTCAATGTACAATGTGAGGCATTGAGGACAAGACCAAATATGCATAGGAAAAATTGGTGCTCGTCATGATATTATATTGAAAAGAATGAGGGGATTATTTCTAAGTTATCTAAAAGAGGGGACCATAATAAATCCCTGGGGAGAAAAAGACAGTGTTATACTAAAAAGGCCATCCTAGAAGACATAAATGGGCAGCTAGGTAGTGCAGTGGATAGAGTGCCAAGCCTGGAGTCAGGAATTAGTCATCTTCCTAAATTTAAATCTAGCTTCAGACACTTACTAATTGTATGACTCTAGGAAAGCCACTTAACCCTGTTTGCTTAGGTTTCCTCCTCTATAAAATGAGCTGGAAAAGGAAATGGCAAAATATTCCACTGTCTTTGCCAAGAAAATCCCAAAAAGGAGTCACGAGAGTTAGACACAACTGAAAAAGATGACTGAAAGAAGACATAAATATTAACCTGCATACTCACTTTCTCATCCTCATAAATATTTATGAGAGTTATGTACATATATTTATTATTATTATTATCATCTTGTTTTCTTATCTTTTTTAATGGAGTTCAGATAGCAACTGTCCTGGGGCAGTTTGCATCCTGCTATAATTCCTTAACGGTCAATGTTCTGTTGATTGTTGTTCTATTTAGAAAGCATTCTTGATGAAAATGTAAAATGGGAACAGGAATTTTCTCTGAACAAAACAAATCAAAAACAAAAAAAGCCTAAACTACCTACATTTCCAGCCACAAAACTGATGGAAAGGTATAAAAAAATTTAAGGTTCCACTGCATTTATTATTTCTTGGTTATTAAGCAAATCATTTGGTTTAAAGCAAAATACAGCTTTCAAAAAGCTTTCCTGAGGGGGTGGAACCCAGATGGCAGCTGGAAAGCAGGGACTAGCATGACCTCCCTGCCAAGTCCCTCCAAAAACCTATAAAAATGGCTCTGAACCAGTTCTAGAACTGCACAAACCACAAAATAACAGAGGGAAGCAGGGCTCCAGCCCAGGACAGCCTGGATGGTCTCTGGGTATGGTCTATCCCTCAAGGAGCTGGGAGTGGAGCACAGCCCAGCAGGGGCGGCGTGGACCAACCAGACCAGGAGCTGGGCAGAGCATGCCCTAGCTCCCTGAAGCAGTGAGCTGTGGCAGTCACCAGGCTTCTCAACCCACAAACACCAAAGACAACAGAGAAGGTTAGTGGGAAAAGCTGCTGGGGACAGGGAGTTTGCATTTTGGCCACCGCCCTGGAGAGCAGCAGAGGTGGGGCAGCTACAGAACTATGGCTGCAGTTGCTTCTGGCCCCAGGCCCACCTGGTGGGAGGAATTAAATGGTGGATCAGAGCAGGAGTGCAGAGCCTGCTGAAGATCTAAGTCCAGTCCAGGTTGGGGGTTCTTGGGGAAGGAGGAATGCTGGTGTGGCAGAGCTGGTGCATCCCTCCAAGCTTGGAACATAGAACTCTGTACTCTATAAGCAGTCATACCCCACTGAAAAACCAGCACTCCTCCTTCCCCAAGAGCTCCAAAAAGCCAATGAGGAGAACAATGCCTTGAAAGGCAAAATTACTCAAATGGAAAAGGAGGTCCAAAAGACCACTGAGGAAAATAGTACCTTAAAAATTAGAGTGGAGCAAGTGGAAGCTAGTGGCTTTATGAGAAATCAAGATATTATAAAACAGAACCAAAGGAATGAAAAAATGGAAGACAATGTGAAATATCTCATTGGAAAAACCACTGACCTGGAAAATAGATCCAGGAGAGATAATTTAAAAATTATTGGACTACCTGAAAGCCATGATCAAAAAAAGAGCCTAGATATCATCTTTCAAGAAATTATCAAGGAGAACTGCCCTGATATTCTAGAGTCACAGGGCAAAATAGAAATTGAAAGAATCCACCAATC
>CM053623.1:144856075-144899258 GCA_028646595.1 Phalanger gymnotis
ACAGAAGGGAGGGCTGACTGGGGAACAGGACAACCAGAATATACGCCATCTTGGAGTGGAGGAGAGGGTGGAAATGGGGAGAAAATTTGTAATTCCAACTCTTGTGAAAATCAATGCTGAAAACTAAATATATTAAATAAAAAAGGGGAAAAATGTTAAGAGAATATAATATTTTCCTACAGAGATAATTCTTTTTATCTCTTTTTCATCTTATGTATGGGGTGGTGGTGGAAAATATTAATAAGTAAAAGTCTATACTTAACGAGTAAGAGTCTATGGAAGGATCAGGCTAGCTCAGATAACAACTAATAGCTTGAGGGACTTTATAGTTCTCCATACTGTTTTCCCATTGAAATTCAATAGTCGATAAGTATAATAAATATTCTATACTTGTTTTCAAAAAAGTCAGCTTTGGAAATACAAGTTGGGAGATGAATGATGGAGTAGACAGCATTTTATCTGAAAAAGATCTGGAGTTTCAATGACCCATAAGCTCAATATAAGACATCATGGTGAATGCCAATTAAGTGTGTGTTCCCCAAGGTTGTTTCCTTCTTTCTCTACAGCTTCTCTCATAAGCTCCCAAGCCTTAGTTGTGTATAGTGTGGGAAGGGGAAGAAAGCTGTTATGGGCTTAATTCTGATGAGCAAGGAACAAATGGTTGCTGCGGCAGCTAGGTGGTACAGTAGATAGAGCACCAACCCTGAAGTCAGGGCGACTTGAGTTAAAATCTGGCCTCAGACACTCACTAGCTGTGCAACCCTGAGCAAGTCATTTAACCCTCAATACCTCCAAAAAAGAGAAAGAAAAGGGAAAGACAGAAAGGAAAAAAGGAAGAAAGGAAGGAAAGAAGGAAGGAAGGAAGGAAAGAAGGAAGGAAGGAAGAAATGGTTGCTGAGGTAGATACAATGAGGACTTTGAGAGAAAGTCATGAAAGAATTCATGAGAGGAAAGTTGGGCATTATCTAATATACCTCTTAGATTTTGGGGATAGGAATTATCCCATGGCCTAAAATTCTAGAGGTGGAGGAGTCAGCCCAGGAGAGAAGAAAGGACCTTAAGATTAAAATTCTGACAAAATGGAAAGAAATTATTCCAAAGAAGATAAAAAAGACAGAGGGTATTATCTAAAGAGACTGATATATATGTAAAGGGAACTTATTAGTTTAGATTGGTTTTTTAAGCATGTATAAGGTGGAAAGAAGTTTCTCATAAGAGGCCTTCAGAATCTGTAATGTTTAATATTTCTATCATTATCTTTGTAAATGGCAAACATCAAATTTACATAGCACAAAGCTGAGAGGGATAAGTTCTTTTTAAAACAAGCTATGAGCAGCTACTAAGTAATCTCCTTATTTAAATAAGTTACAAAATAGGATTATAAGAACTTTTGCAAATCTTAAAACATGATGTAAGTGGTTATTATTGTTATTAGTAGTAGTATTATAAAATTGTCAGAAGGAACTAGAGATGGATGCCAAGCTCTTCTGCCAAGAATTGGATGGGTATGCATTGGTTTGTGGCAGGTAGGCAGTGCAGTGAATAGTGTGCTGGGCCTGGAGTGCATCTTTGTGAATACAAATCTGGCCTTTGATACTTAATAGGTGTGTGACTCTGGGCAAGTCATTTAACCCTTCCTCATGTGTAAAATGAGCTGGAGAAAAAAAATGGCAAGCTACTCCGTTACCTTTGCCAAGGAAACCCCAAATGGGATCACAAAGAGTCAGACATGACTGAAAATGACTCAATAATAAAATACACTGGTTTTGATTTTCTTCTCTATTTTTTAGAAATCCAGATTTTTTTTCAATAAATTTTAAATGGCATTTTAACTTACAAGATTAATTTAAAAAAGGAATTTATTTTATTTAACCAACAACCTAAGGAATGCGCATGGGAATAAATTATTTTCCATGGCTTCTATTAGTTAAATGTAATACTGTAACTCCAATTCCATTATAAAGTCAAAGAGCAGGAAAACAAAAGAGCAAAATTTGGAGGGAGAGGATAAAAATGTAGGACTATGGTGTTTAAGTAAAGAGAATTTTATAGTGCAATAGAAGTTTTAGCAGGGTATAAGGCCTAAAACCTCCCCTTTTCAATAGATGCTCTTTTTTTCTTTTAATATCACTGTCCTTAGTGATTCTTCCATGCCTCCACCAAAACTCTTTCTTGTTGACGATGAAGTCATTTAAACAAAAGAAAGTACATTTAAACAAAAGAAATCAACATATTGGTCATCTGTTACATTTGCCTCATTCCATTTTTACATTCCTCTCCTCTGCTAAGAAGAACACAGCTTGCTCCTGACTGGTCTGCAAATGGAGATAGTTCAAGGGAGTTCTCTTGGTGAGTTTAACTTGATGAGATTGTGAAACTATTTACTTTTGTATAATATGTTTGCTAAGTGCCTCTCCTTATAGAAAAGGGATGTCTATCAGCTTCTTGTTAACCTGGTGAAGGCTCATAGACTGAGGCTGTCCCAAGATTAACTGGCAGATTCCATGACCCTCTTTTTGGTGCCACCTAGATTCTGGGTTCGGTGACAGGGGCTACCTCCAAGATAGTTTGGTGGGCTAGGACCCATGGGAGGATTGACCATTGTTTTAGGAGCTGCTCCTCTGTGTTGGCCTGTCAGAGAGAGCTGGCAGAATGCTTTTTCACATTTCCCCTGCTACCTTTATTCTGATGTTCAGAACTCAAAAAAGGCCCCCCACTGCATACTGGGCCATCTCCAGTTGTTCTGATCTGTATCTGGCCATTGAACCCAGATGGCTCTGGAAGATAAAGTGAGGCTAATGGCTTCACACAGCCCTCCTTCAAATTCAATCTGATTGCAAGTCATGCCATCATCTTCCTGATGTCATAGTCCTCTCTGAGAATGAAGGACAAACCACAAGTTGTGCAGCAGACACGGAAATGAAGAAAGAATTTTTTTCTTTCCCTTTTCAGGAGTCCTTAATACTGAAGAAGTATTAGAAGAAGTCCTTAATCAGAAGGGAATTCCTGGAAATTATGCTCCTGGTCATCTTCTAGCTTTTCCATTTCCCTTTATGAGCATAAGACTAAGACTAGAGACCTGAGAGTGTCTCTGTTCCAAGGTTAAGGGACAGAAGCAGCACCTGGGCAGTGGGGAGGTATTAAGAGTTCTTATAAAAATACATGGCAGCAGAAAAACCTGGGAATACTTAGATGAACTGACAAAAAGTGAAATGAGAAAAACCAGGAGAACAAGGTACAAAGTAACAGCAATATTGTACAATGATCAACTGTGAATGACTAAACTATTCCCAGCAATACAATGACACAAAACAATTCTGAAGGATTTATGATGAAAAAATGCTATTCACCTCCAGAGAAAGAACTGATAGTCTGAACAAAATTGAAGCATACTTTTAAAACTTTCTTTATTCTTCTTGGTTTTTTTTTTGCTTTGTTTTTGGGTCTATGATTTCTTTTCCAACATGGCTAATACAAAGATGTTTTGCATGACTGCTCATGTATTGTTGTTGTCATTGAATTGTTTCAGTTGTGTCCATTTCTTTGTGACCCCATTTGGAAATTCTTGGCAAAGATGTTGGAGTTGTTTGTCATTTCCTTCTCCAGCTCATTTTTCAGATGAGGAAACTGAGGCAAATAGGGTTAAGTGACTTGCCCAGGGTCTTATAGCTAGTAAGTGCTGAGGCTGAATTTGAATTCGTGAAGATGAGCCTTTGTGACTCCAGGTCCAGGGCTCTATTTACTGCGGTAATTTATATCAAATTGCTTGCCTTTTCAAGGATGGAGAAGAGGAGAAAGGGAAAAATAATAGAACTCAGAATTTAAAAAAAAATTTAAAAATTTTTGTTGTCATGTAATTGAGAACAAAATTACATGTGAAATGCAAAAAAAAAAAGTACATGGCAGACATGGTCACTCACCTGGTATGGCCTGAGACTGGAATTCTTGGGCAATGTTTGTGAAACATAAGCTCCTATGTAGAGGAGGGAGGGTTTCTATTCTATAGGTAGTGTAATTCCATAATCTAACTTTGTAGCAAGAGAATGGACATTTTGTAGGTGGCATGAGTTTTGAGAATTGTCTCACAAGTAATTCCAAGTTTGAGAGTTCGGGGATTGCACTTTTTAGAATGAAAAGGGGAATTTGAGCAGTATGTGTCTTGGAGAGAGAAAAGTTTTTCCAGTATAGATTCTGAAACTGAAGGAAAAATATGGGATTAAAATCAGGAAATGAGCAGAATACCTGTATTTTGCTACCCCAGCCATCAACCCACCTCCGTTACCCCTCAACCCCATGCCAACTACCTCTTATGGTGAGTTATTTAGAAAATACAGATCCAATGAGAAAAGATTGCCAGTCTAAAATTTCCAAGGTCTGTTTGATTTCTTGTGGGGGTCATTGGGAGGGATCATGTAGAATCCCCTCAGACAGAGGGATTTTGCCAGAATTTCAGGATGTTGCCCTAATGGTAACCTAAAGTTTAGTTTCCTTTCAAGGGGGCTTTATGGGATATCTTGGGTACTTTATGTGTTTTCATTTTCTTTTTTATGGGCTCCTAAGAGTCCTTTGATTTATTTTTACTTTCTGTGCTGTAAAACAAAAACTATCCATTACCTGATATGCATTTATTGCCTTGAATACTTACTTGTATGGTTACTAGGAAGCCTGCTTCCCACATTTTTAGCAACATTGACATAAGCATAGTTGAGATTTCCTAGAATTAATTCGGGGTGGAAAAATATAAACCAAAGAATATATTGATCTCTTTGTTTAGCCCCATAGACTGGAACCAGTCCATGTGAGCACAGAGCTTGATGGGAACCCAAGCTGTGGGTTACAGGTGGCTACCTTATTCAGAGTTCTAATGCCTTTAAATGCCTTCCTTATATTCTTGTGGTCACTGCAAACCTTTAATCCTCTAATTCTGCTTATTTCTTTCTACGTTAGTAGAAGCTCCCTTTTAAGTACAAAATACTATGACTGGATGAGAGATGGCAGAGACAAGCAAAGTCTTATTATGAAAGAAAAGGTGAAATTCTAGGTTGAGAAGGGTTATGAGTCCCAGCAGGTATGACATGTTACATATAGAGAGTGTTGAAATATCACAGGATAAGAAGGTTTTCAGGTTTTGGCTTTACCACTCACTATTTCTGTGACCGTAAGAAAATTGCTTACTCCTCAGAGCACTAGTTTCCTCTTCATCAAAATGGGGATGGTAGTATTTGTCCTATATAGGTCTATTTTAAGGGAAAATGCATTGTAAGTTATAAAGTCCTATGTGTATAACTGTAGCATGTTGTCATTCTGTGTGTGCTACAGGATCTAATCTTCTCCTAATAGGTATAGTATCAGTCATATCGCTTATAGGCCTCTGTTCCAGAGAGTTCAAAGAAAGAAGAAAAGGACCTGTGGGTGCAAAAATACTTATAACAATTCTTTTTGTGGTGGCAAAGAACTGGACATTAAAAGTCTGACCTTCAGTAGTTAAATTATGGTATATGAATGTAATGAAATAGTATTCACTCTAAGAAATGAAATTGATGGTTTTATAGAAACTATCAGGGAAGACTTGTATGAACTCGTGCAGAGCGAAGTGAGTAGAGCAAGAATGTTTTATAATAACATTATTTTTAAAAATAAGCAATATGAAAAGGCTTAAGAATTAATGCGATTATCAACCATGATTTCAGAGGACTGATGATAAAGAACGTTGCTCACTTCTTGACATAGTTGTGTTTGTCCTTCGTTCTCGAAGAGGACCATGACATCAGGGAGATGATGACGTGATTTGCAGTTGACTTTGATTTGAGTGAAGGAGGGCTGTGCAAGGTCATCAGCCTCACTTTCTCCTCTAGAGCCATCTGGGTCCAGTGGCCAGATATATGTCAGGATGACTGGAGAACTATAAATATGCAGACTGTTTGGACATGGCCAATGTGAGAATTTGTTTTGCTTGTCTGTGCTTATTTGTTGCAAGGGTTTTCTTTTCTTTCTTTTTTCCTCTGTGGAGTGAGGGAGGAAAAACAGGTGAATGAGAGAGAAAATAGTTTTTTGTTAATGGAAAAAATGTTTAATTAAATCGATTTGCATTCATTGAAAATAACTAAATATCATTTAAAAAAGTAACCAGAACTGAATGCCAGCCATATAAAGAAGGCTTCAATTATTAATGCAACACATAAAATGAGACATCCCCAGCACAAAGAGTTCTTAAATTAAACCCAGCTTGCCAGCCCTAACATGAGAATGAAGAAAATTATCTGGAAAAGGTCAGAGGTTAGGAATAACTGGTGTTTTGCTTTTTGCTCATCTTTCATGCCTCCATATTAGTTGCATAGTGTTGCCTACCATTAGCTTTGTGAGATCACAGGATCATAGATCAAGAGGTAGCATGGACATTAGAGGTCATTTAGTCCAATTTCTTCATTTTGTGTGTGAGAAAGCTGAAGCTCATAGTTTAAGTGACTTGCCCAAGGTCATTTAAATAACGAATCACAGAGCTAGGGTTGGGAGGGATGGAGCCACTACTCCAAAGCCAGAACTCTTTTTCACAGCACATGCTACCTTCTAATGTAATTTTAAATTTTAGGAAAGATTACTTTAAATTTTAGGGAGTGGTTGTTTATATGTATTTAGGAACCCAGTTAACTTCCCTCTCCTGTTCTTGGAACCACAAGAAGTGAGCGTTTTTTTTTGTGGGGGGCTGCAAAATGTTTTCCCCTTTCTTAAAGGGAATGACAAATTCCATTTAAAAAAGGAAAGAAGACCTCATGTCCCCACTGGAAAATAACAACACTGTAGATCACACTAACTGAAAGCTTCACATCTTATAAACATAACATGCTGCATTACTCAGGACTGAGTTATTGTGTTACACTGCAGAGAGCGGCAGCCTCTGAATATATTAATGATTCATGCTTGCCTTGGCAGAACATAATGTATACTAATCATACTGAACCAGGGTACGAGGGTACTTTAAACGCATTTGTCCAGTTAATAGTTTGACTTAATCTGATATTTCATTGGGTCACTGGCCTTTTCATTGTAGGTAATGTACAGAAGAAAATGTATAGTCAACACACTGTTGAATCAACAGCGGGTTCTTCTGTTACTAGGCAACCTACTACTTAAGCTTCACCTCTGCATAATTCCACAAATACTTCTCCTTCTATCAGCTGATAAACCTAAGCAAGGGCTCAGTGGGCATGTGTGAGTGTGCATGTGAGCTGAGGATGGGAGAGTGACAAAAGGCAAAGAGTATTCCAGCTATACTGCTTTTTACAAGCATTGAGCAATAAGCTTCCATAATAAACAACCATGCCAGAGCTAATACTCAATAAACAGTATGCTTTATAAGCAATTAGGGATCTGAATCGCAGAATAAGACATTTCGGCAGAGCAGAAGCTCCTACCCTAACAATGCTTAGTAAGATAAAGTGGCTTGTTAAAAGTGTCATAATTCTCCTTTAAAATCAATTAACAGTTGGGTGTATTTGGGTTTGCCAAGCCCAGGGTTTCTTAATCAAACATGAACACAATCAAAGAGCCACTTCTTAGCTCATACAATGGCCAGAATTTGCCCAGAAAGCACAGTTGAAAATAAAATGATAGATTGATGTTCTCACCAGTTTGTTTATCAACCTGAGAGTCTGTTGAAGATATCAAGATGAGTCAAATAAATGTATTTTGTCAGATTTTCAAAGAATGCCAAGGGGCTACTCTCATACTATTGCCTTGGTAAGATTAAAGGTTTTCTTTTCTTTTCGTTTTTTTTGAGGGATGTTATTGGACAGAGGGAAACCCACTAGCAAAATAACTGTCATTATAGTAACTTTTTTCTTTAAATTATGGAATTGTTAGAGAAGTGTGTAGATTTATTCCATTTTGCGTTTTATGACAATAAACATAGCTATCTAATTCTCATTCTTAGCATTTGCAGTGACATCACTGCCTTTTAATGGGATTGTTTTGAGATATTTTATGTCAGGATTTAGAGAATCAAGCTGCAGATTCCTGTCCCCCTTCCCACTCACCCTACACCTTCATCTCCCCCATGTGTGGGCTTAAATGGCTGTATTTGCAAAGATACTATTAAATTAGAATAGGCTTTTGCATCATCTCCCACAACGTGCACACACTACTAAGTACCCATTTGCAAGTGGTGCTGTGCTCAGTGCCACAAAAATCCTGTAGACAGATGTGGTCCCTGCCCTCTAGGAGAGCATTTCACAAACCTTGAAGCACTATGGAAATGTTAGCTATAATTATTATTCTTAAGAGATTATAGTACAATACAAGGATTCACAATCAATTACCTGCTCCATATTAGAGGCACTGTGCTCTGGCTATCCAACAGGCCAAGGACAGTAGAAAGAAACCCAAAGTGAGATTTCCATTAACTACTAAGAGAAATGTCCAAATATGCCCAGCATGGTATATTATACCATGACTTTGGATGAAGGTTGACCCCTTTGTGGCTATTCCTCTATGCATACAAATATGCCAACTTTGCTTAGTCCTGAGTTATATCTTATAAAGCTACCTATGAAGCTTGTCCATGTTGGAACTCTTGCAAAATACGATTTGTTCCACTTCCCCAGTGGGATAATTGGGCTGCAAATGTATTACTTCTGCTGCTACCTAATACACATATAATTCTAGACAAGTCACTTTTGGGGCTTTTTCTTTACTTTTTTATAAAATGAGGGGATTGGACTAGAAATCATGGGTGGGGAACCTGTGGCCTTGAGGCCAAGTGTGGCCTTTTAGGTCCTTGGGTGTGGTTTTTTTGACTGAGTCCAAGTTTTACAGATCAAATCCTTTTATTAAGGGGCCTTGAGGCTTTGGTTCCTCCCTTCTCCCCACCTCACCCCCCACCATAATCTCTAGCATCCTTTCCAGCCTTAAAATTCAATGATTCTGCAACTTACTGACTTAGCTTTTTGGAGATTTATGTCATATAGACATAACTTCCAAGAATAACTTACTGTTCATAGACTGGAAAATATTACTCAAAAGCAATGATATGAAATCTATTAGGTAGGTATTGAGATGGGTATGTCAAAATGAAAATCAGACTTAAACCTTAGCCCAAATATTACAGAAGCTTAAAATCAAAACTCTTGGGGCATTCTTCTTACTTTCACAGTCAAGGTACTATAATGCTCAGCCCTTGGTAGATATGCTCTATTCTAGTCATAGAGTCCTTCATTCTTGTATCTTCTACATGGTCTAAAATCTTCCTCTCCAATACCATTTAGCCAGCTGCACACTTCAAACGTTCTATTTTCCATTCTAGGGTCCTTGATTTCAATGAGAAGCAGCAGTGTGCTGGTAAATGTTAACCATTATGTGGGAAAAGGTAGGGTACGCTCTTAAGTTTAATCTGCATTTTGTCCATCACTTACTCAAGTCTGAGCAATAAATAAAACAATAACTCAAGTTCTTATTTGTGGCATTAAATGATTGCAGAAGTGTAAATGCTCCCATTGAAAATTTAACAACCGGCTTTCTCTTGAGTCATTTCCAACGGACTCCAGCATATCCTTCATAAGAAGCGCTGATTAAAAACAGCAGTTGTGGACCTAAATGCTTTAGTCTCTTGTCTATGTTAGCAGTGTTGTTCAGTCTTCTTTTTTCAGTCATGTCTGACTCTTTGTGACTCCATTTTGGAGTTTTCTTGGCAGAGTTATTGGAATGGTTTGCCATTTCCTTCTCAAGCATTTTATACATGAAGACACTGAGGCAAACAAGGTTAAGTGACTTGCCCAGTGTCACACAGGTAGTAAGTGTCTGAGCTGGATTTGAACTTGGGAAAAAGCCTTCTTGACTCCAGGCCTGGCACTCTTATCCACTGTACCACCTGGCTGCTCTTATTCAAACATTGTCATTACCAGCTTTCACTGAGAATGTGTTGATCAAATCCTTTCTGATGCTACTGTTAGTTGAGAGTAAAGTTGTATGTGGATGCTGAACACAATAATTAAGTTTTGTGTAGGGTAGAGTGGAGAGATAGGTATAGAACATGGAAGGTCCTACAATGGGGGCAGGCCTCAATGATGTGTCTTAGTAGGGGACCCTGAGCAATGATGATATAGTCTAATATATCGAGAGAGACACTGGGCTGTAGTCAGCCATGTTGGATTTGGGGCCCAACCTTCACCGCTTAGTAGCCGTCGGGCTTTGGGCAAGTCTAAACTGCTCTAAGACTTAGTTTCTTCATTTGCAAGATGGGGATATAGAACTTATACTAACAAACTTTCAGGATTTATGACAAAAGTGTTTTGCCAATTGCAAAGTGTTACATAAGTGCACAATATCACTATTTATATGATCACAAAGGCACTGGGTAGTTGGAGTGTGGGTAAGAGGAAGGCACTAAGCAGTGGGAAGAGAGTGGTGAAAGAGAACATGGGACACTGTAGTGTAGAAGAAGGAACGCAAGATCTGGTGCCCCAGATCTGAATTCAAGTCTTGGCTCTGCCATTTATTACCTATATGTCTTCTTACGATTCACTTAAACTCTCTGGGAGTCAGTTTCCTCATCTTTAAATGTAGGGGTTGGAGTAGGTGATCTCTAATGCCCCTTCCAGCTCTAAATCTGTTATCTGCCAACCATGTCCCAGTTGTTTGTGTGAAAGTCTCCAATTCCCATGTCCATGATTCTTAAGCTCTCCTTTCTCAGCTCTCATTCAATCATAAGCAAGTATTGAATTCATGTTTGAGTGAATATCAAGATTTATTGAAGTGAGAAGTACAGTAAATATTGACAGAGGCAATGCAAAGGTCAATATTTACCTCAAGGGACAATAAATCTTGATATTCATTGAAACATGAAGTAAATATGCAGGCTGTACAGTCAGATGGGTCATAAATGTCTTCATCAGAAGTATCTGGAAATCTTTCTTTGATGAGTATGCATTTATTTCTTAAGCCTTGCCATTTTTCCATTTAAGCCGATGCTTTAAAGAGAAGATGAATTGTGAGGCCTGGGGAATAGAACCACCACCTTTCACAATTGAGAAGGCAGAGGGAACTCACTGCTGCCCATCAGAATCACATTTGCCTTATCAATGAGCACCTTTCACTTTATTTTTTATTTTTTGTGAAATTCATGAGGCAGATTTTTTCTCTGTATGTGATAAATAGACAATATGATACAGTCCTCTGGCCTAACCATTCCTTTCGGTTTCTGCACAGTGGGTGAAAGAGAAAGGAACACCTCGGAATAAATTTATCCCTGCAGAATGTACAGGGTTATTTTTCATATCTCAATCTACCAGGACCAATTAGAGGTACCTTCCCTCTCCTCCCTTCTCCTTTCCCTCACTCCTGCCAACCCTGCCTACAACCACAAAGGACTAACATACTTTCAGTCATCAATTTTTTATTTACTCCCTTTAAACTTGACCTCACTTTCCCTGATTAATTATTAAACCATTAAGACTTAAAAATCAATATCAGGGAAAATTTGCCAATAGAAGCCCCTCTCTGTTAGCCCCTGTTTAGAGTGATTAAATATTGCCTCTTATTAAGAGACTAAAACTTCAACCAAGGCAAGATGTCTGAAGGCCTTTAAGTGGATAGTTTTTGACCATTTATCTTAGCTGTAGTAAAGGGACATTCCTGTTTGGTTAAAGGTTAGATTAGATGAGAGCCAGGTGGGGCAGTGAATGGAGTGCATTGGACCTGGAGTCAGCAAATTCAGTTGTGTCCAACTCTTTGTGACTTCATTTAGGGTTTTCTTGGCAGCGATACTGGTGTGGTTTGCCATTTCCTTCTACCATTCATTTTACAGATGAAGAAACTGAGGCAAACAGGGTTAAGTGACTTGCCCAGAGTCACACAGCTACTAAATGTCCGTGGTCACATTTGAATTCAGGTCTTCCTGACTCCAGGCCCAGCACTCTGTCTACTGCAACACCTAGCTGCCCTCTCCCACCTAGCAGCAAGAACTGTGTTCATATCTAGCTTCAGGCACTTATTAGCTCTGTAACCCCAGGAAAGTCATTTAATCTCTGTGTCAATTTCTTCATTTGCAAAATGGGGACAATGATAAAACCTATCTCCCAGGGTCATTCTGAGGATAAAATGGGATAATATTTGGAAACCTTTAAGTATTATCTAAATGCCAGCTGTGATGAGGATGATGGTGGTGGTGATCGTGACGTTGATGGCGATGATGACAATAGTGGTGACTGATGATTGATGATGACGTCCATGATTCTCTGACTTCCTAGTCACATTTCTATTACTTCAATGGATCCTTGCTCTCGTTCGGTACTTCCTTTTATTCCTCTTACATGACCCACCCTCCTGCTGGACTTGCAATTTAATTGATCTAAAAGTAGACCGTCAGTCAACAAGCATTTTATTAAGCACTCGCTATGTGCCAGGCACTATGCCAAGCGCCAGGGATAAAAAGAAAGACAAAAGAAAGACTATGGCCTGCTGGAGCACTGAGAGGCTCTGTGGACAGAGTTGTAGTCGTATGTGTCAAATTCCTGATTCCAAGGTACGCTTTCTATTAGTATGCCATACTGCCTCTTTCTTCTAGTTAATACATTTTATTTCACCTCTTGCACAAAATCGATCAATTGCAATGCTCTATAACCTACTTATTCCAGGAGCGTGCCCCTTCATTACTTTTTGGAAATTGTTATATTCCATGATTTGAAGCCATATAGCCCTTTTGGAGGAATTGTTATTTTTGTTCACTCATGTCCAACTCTTTGGAAACCCATAGTCCTTAGCACACCAGGTCCTTCTGTCCTCCGTTATCTCCTGAAGTCTGTCCAAGTTCATATTCATTGTTTCCATGACACTATCTTTCAATTGCATCCTCTGCCATCCTCTTTTCTTCTTGCTTTCAGTCTTTCCTAACATCAGGGTCTTTCCAAATGAGTTTTGTCTTCTCATCATGTGGCCAAAGTATCTAAGTTTCAGCTTCAGTACATGACTCTCTAGTGAATAGTCTGAATTAATTTAAGTATTGACTGATTTGATCTCTTTGCTGTCCAAGGGACTTTCAATAGTCTTTTCCAGCACCATGATTAGAAAGCTTTTAAATACTGCTATTAAATAGATGGATTTATATTCATGGAACATCTTGGAATCGTTGAAAGCACTATTTATTCCCCCAAAAGGAAAACATCGTTCTTTCTTCATTCTGTTTAATTCTGGGAACAGCTCACTTCCCATCTTTAGTGCCTACCAATGAGTGGCCCATGTGATTGTATGTCAGGGGACTATGGTTTGCTAGATCTGTGAATTCTTTCCCTTAATACAGATTACCTCCTGTCCCTATCTCCTTATCTTGACTCACTTGATAATGATAATCATAGGGTCCTCAAAGTAATCAATATTTGTACGTATTTCCAGGACTCTTGCATTATTTTGACCTAGGTGTGGAAGACAATTTCTTGGAGAAGCACCTTTAAGATTACATCGTGCTCTATAGAATCAAAGACTTTTTTTGTAGTCATTAGCATCAATCATAATGCAATCTTGTGTTATGATTAGAACTAGTCCACATAATAGTGATAATCAGTGGAGGGAAAAACAAATTTCTGAAAGTTTGGCAAAAGACCTAATTATTCAAAATTATCCTGAGGGCTTTTAAGGATAAAACTGGATTTTGAAGTGTACGAATTATTTTTGTAAAGTTTTTGTAGAGATGGGAAAGTAGGCATATGGCTTAGTAATTATTGATATTTTCCTAGTCACAGTTTTCTTGTAATATGAGAGTTTTCTCCCCTTTTCCCTATCCTCTTATGTGCTAACATCTATTAAAGTAGATGAAGAGGCAGAGAAATTCTATGAAGAATTCAATAAAACCTTTACAATGAAGTCAATATATACTTTAATGTATAGATTGGCATAGAGGAGGACAGTAAAAAATGTTGGAAAACATGGGTCATGAGTGAGAAATAAGAGCAGTTGTCAAAGACTTGTAGACTCTAAAGAAGACTCATATGTATGTAACATTAACAGTTTCTTCGAGAAGAGAGTCATAAGGTACTGGACACGGCAAGCACCAAGTAATATTACAAAAAATGAAACATTATGTATTAACAGACAGGACATAATGTGTTGTGCATGTGGAAGTCATTTCCGAATTACTGGTTTGTTGGCAGTCAGACTAATGACCTATAAGAACAGAGATCAAAATCAAAACCAAATTTAGAGAAAGTATAAAAATGAAAAGGCTATATGGTGGTGCCTAATTGAGGCAATTCTGATGGCCGATTTAAGCAAGATCTTCACACTGAGAGAAAAAGAGAGGAAATGGATGAAGGAATGGTATCACCATGACTTATCACCATTGCTTGAGGAAGTTCAATTGATATAAATCAATCACCAAAATAAGGCAACTGAAAAACCCCAGAAACCTTGTCAGCTGGCAAATAGCCATCTCTTTGCCAACTGGAGAAGTAAGTCCACCAAAGACAACGTAAGTTTCAAATATGAATTTATTTATACTTTCCTGTGTGGGAGAATGGTAGAAGCTATGAACATTCCTGGTTCATAAAATAGTGAGAATCAATGGAGGGAAAAACAAGCTTACATAAAGTCTGGTGAGAGGTCCAATGAAGCCAAATCATCCAGAGGATGAAACCAGAAGACAAAGGACAGCACCACCTCCATCTATAAAAATGAACGTAGTGCATATTCTCCCCAATCAATTACAGTGGAATCATTTCATATGTGCTACAACATCACAGCCCTTTAGGTGCTATGCGAGCAAGTAAAAATGATAATGAAGAAAACAGACATAGGAAGAACAAGTGTACTAAGCCAAGTAGATACAGAAAACATATGTACTAGATGTGACAAAATTATGAGGGTATTGAGAAACCAATTCTTAAGTTTTCTGAAGGGAGAGGGAAATCAAAGGTTTAGAAAAATCATAAACTTATTATTAATGTATCATCCCTCCCTTCAAGGTAACTGAAAAAAGTTACCACTAATCTACGTGCCTACTTCCTTATCTTTCCAAAAGTTTTTGAAAAATAATCTACTAAGGACAGTTTTGAAGGTATGAGAGAGAACAGGTGAGCTCTTATGAGTGATATTCTATGGAAGACTATATTTTTAGTCATACAATTAACTGAAATATATAGAGAATACAGGATCTCACTGTACTTTAAGCATTTGACTTAGTTTGAAAAAAGCATTCTTACATGCTCTCTGAAAAAAAAGATGTCACCTATGTATGTCAAAATCATACAAGGTTCCTCAAAAGATTTAATGACCTTGAATACTTTGCCTTATGTCTCTTTAATGTCAAGCATGATATTATATCTTAAAATAGGAAGACCTACACTCACCCAAGGCATTTATGACTATTTTGCAGGAAATCTAGCACAGAATCCAAATAGAAGAGGAATCCTTATGCTTCTGTTTTCAGATGACAATGTACAGATTGAAACTAATACCTAGCAAACAAGACCCAGGATCACTCAAAAATGCTTGACCCAAGTATGCACAAAGGAAAATCCAAGTGGGTGAAGAGCATGTATTGGCCAGGCTATGTTAGACAATTGGATAGACAACCAATAGAACTGGCCCATTGGTATATATCTGTATGTGTGCATATGTGTATATGTATAGGGAAATATATACACATATAGCTAAATATGTATAGATATATGGGTATATGTCATATACATGTATATATCTCCCTGTACGTATGCATGTATATACCAATGGGCCAGTTCTATTGATTGTCTATCATATATACATGTATGTACACACACTCATATATCACATGATTGGCTCAATCACATACATGTGTATATATGTATATGCACACAATTACATAGTAGACAACCAATAGAACTGGCCCATGGTATATGTGTGTACACATAAACATATATACATGCATCCACGTGTATATGCACAACACGTGTGTATACATATGTGTGTATATATGTGTATGTGTGTGTATATACATATACACATGCATATACATACACACATATACATATACATATACATATACATATACATATACATATACATATACATATACATATACATATACATATACATATACACTTGTGGAAACAATCTGGGCTCAGAACTAGGTAGAAGAAGGAGGAGAATGGTCTGTATTACATTTGGAGAATTGTGCTGGGCTTTTTAATGACTACCAGTTTCTCTCTGAGACAGTGTGACATTTAAAAAATAACAATATTTTCCTGGTAATGTTTTATGGCAGTGAGTCATAGAAGATGACAGTCTTACTTACAGAATTAAAGTTGCAAATCACCCAAATGGAGTAGTGTGTCATGGATGTGAGTAGGTTATAATATATTATCAGTGAAGAGTTGTGCAAGAGGAAGCAATGTAAGAAGCATAGGCACTCATAGGGTATGAATCAGGTGTGCCAGGATGCTCAGTCCATGCCCTTTGCACATCTATCATTATAAGGCTTGTGTGTTAACATAGAGATATATACGACTGGAAAAGAAGGTGGGCCATCCATACAACAAGAACAAGGAAAATCACTAGATTAGTAATTACTAAATTACATTAGTAAACATGATATCAATGGAGTGAGAGGAAGCTCTAGTGTTGGATGGGTTCTCTGTGAAGAAATTACAGAAAAAATATGGGCAGAAGTTGCAATAGACTCGTAATGACTTCTCCTGTCTTCAGTCTCTCACCTCTCCAAACCTCTGTTCATGTAGGACAGAATCTAAGCTCTGAGGATCCTTATCCCAATTTCCCTCTTTCACTAAATAGTTGATCCAAAACCAGAGTTAGGCTGATTACCTCTCTCCCTTAGGCTCTAGGGAGTATTAGAGTATCTATTGGAGCCATGAACATGGAAAAAGAAACAGGACACTGGCTAATATATGAACAGAAGTCATGCAAATTCAGCCTGGCAAGAGAAGTCTTAAATATAAAATAGTGGCACCTCTACTTTGACCTAAAGGCAGCAGAGAACCACTGAAGCATCTTGAGCAGGGGATTTACGTGATTTAGGAATATCATGCTTTAGGGCTATCAAGTTGATAATTCTATTTTAGCCTTGATGCCTTAACCATGTTCTTACCATGTCTCAATCAATCAATCAAAAGCCTTGGGCTAAGTGCTAAAGGGCTTGAACTGGAATGAATTTGTAAGACTCTTCCTAAAAGACTGGGGAAACCAGGCCAGGATTGGAGTAGCAAGTATAAATTATCAAGAAAGTTGAGAAAGGATGGGATTCCAGAATTGGGTGTAAGTAGCTTTCTGTCATATTCAGATCCGGTGACACAGGCTGGCCTCCTTCCCATTTTCCAAACCCAACGCTCCATCTCTAGGCCCCAGGCATTTTCACTGACTGTCCCCCATACCTGGGATTCTCTCTCTCCCCATCCTCATCTCCTAGCTTCCTCCAGGTCCCAGCTAGAATCCCAAAGCCTAATCCTCCTTAATATTAAATCCATCCCTCTAAGATTATCTTCATTTTATCCTGTCTATATCTTGTTTGTATATAATTCTTTGCATATTGGTTCCTTCATCAGACTATGAGCTCCTTGAGAGAAGGGACTGTTTGTTTGATTGGCTTTTGATTATTTGTCTTTGCTTTCATTTGTATCATTGGCACTAAACACAGTAATTGTCATGTTTGTTGACTTGACAGCCCTGGAGAGGAAATGCCTCATGGGAGGGGGGTGGTGCTGGCACTGTTTGCATGAAGAGCCAAGCAAAGACAAACTGGGCTCATGGCTCTACACGGGAACCTAGCAAAGAAATTACACCATGCCTAAATGAAACTTCTTGAGTACTCCCTTGATTTCGAGCAACCAGAATCTGTGAGTTACCTCTTTGCCACATGTGCTCTCTAAGCTAAAGCCCACTTTCCCTTCAGGGGTGGGGAACCTGTGGCCTTGAGGCCACATGTGGTTCTGAGTCCTCAAGCATGGCCCTTTGACTGAACCACACTTAAGGACCTAGAGGGCCACAGGTGGCCTTGAGTCCACAGATTCCCCACCCGTGCCTTAGACTCTATATGCTTGTGGAAAAGTCTGTCACAGACAGTAGAGGTCGGTGGGGGTGCGGTGTGTGAAAAATGTTTTGCACAAACTGTTCTTAGTAAGGACCCATTTTTAAGTTACTTAAGATTGGTTAACTAAATTGACTCTCTAATGAAATCTGGGAGGTCAGAACATCAGTGGGAGCTTAATCCAATAGTGAAGAATCACTTCTGATTATTAAAATAGTTAAGGTATCAAGGCTAAAATAGAGTTATCAACCTGATAGCCCTAAAGCATGATATTCCTAAATCATGTAAATCCCCTGAGGAAGATGCTTCAGTGCCACCACTCCAAGAAGGCCTTCCCCCTACCCTAGATCCTCCCAGGTTTTAGTGTGCTCCATTCTTTGCACATCACCAGAATGACTTTGTATTTATCTTGTACATTCTTTGTATTTGTTCATTTTTTCTTTACATGTTATCTTGCACCACTAGGATGTAAAGTCTTACAGAGCAGTGTCTGTTTTGTTGTTTTTTTTTTTTTGTATCCCAAACACCTAGCACAGTCCAGGCATATAGAAGGCATTTAATAAATACACTTGGTAAATTTTATTGTGTTCATAGGATAAGAAGGCATGAATGAATTATAATATGAATTGGAAAGGGTACTCAAGTGGTCTTCCAGGTCTTTCCAGGTCAAGGACTAGGAACAGGGGTATAGATGTGATTTCATTATAGAGGCAACTTAATCTTGTGCCCATTCTCCATTATTTGGGTTGGTATCCATTAAGTCTGATGACCCAACACAAGAAGCTAAAGAGTAAGTTCCAGGGGTGGGGACCCTGTGGCTTTGAGGCCACATGTGGCCCTCTGGGTCCTTTGGATTCAATCAAAGGGCCACATTTGAGGACCTAGAGGTCCACATGTGGCCTTGAGGCTGCAGCTTCCCTGTCCCCAGAGCCTGTATATAACCATATATGTTGTTGAGTTGTATCAAGCATATGGTATGACTGACTGAGTTCCAAAATGCATCAAAGGTATAACAATATGGCAGTTTAATCTACCTCCATCTTCCATGTGCTTGTTCTATCTTCTGCAAGGAGTTCATTTCATCTGAGCCTATAATATACTCTACGCCGACATAAAGTACCAGTCTGCAAAGTCCTTCTATAGCAAGTAGATTATCCAAGAGCTCAGCTTGTGTTCTATATTCGAGGCAGCTCTATGTTTGAGTGAGCCAGTGGGTAGAATGGCTAGAATGTTGGACTTGGAGTTAAGAAGAACTGAGTTCAATTCCTGCCTCAGACACTTACTAGCTGTGTGAATCTGGGCAAGTCACTTAACCTCTACTTGCCTCAGTCTCTTCATCCATAAAATGGGGATAACAACAGCATCTACCTTACAGGGTTCTTGTGAGAATGAAATGAGATAACTGTAAAAAGCAATTAGTATAGTACCTGGCACAGAGTAGGTGCTATATAAATGCTTATTCTCTTCCTTTCCCTACGTACCCCTTGGAAAAATCACTGACCCTCCATCAGCCTCAATTTCCTTAACCTCTCTCAGCCTCAATTTCTTAATCTGTAAAATGAACCTACCTTGGTGGGTAAGTGTTACGGTCAAACAAAATATATAAAGTACTTTGCAAACCTATATTTATCTATCTATCTATCTATCTATCTATCTATCTATCTATCTATCTATCTATCTATCTACTTATGTATCTATCTTTCTGTCTGTCTATCTACCTACTTTGCAAAGCACTCTATAAATGGTAGCTATTATCTTCAGTTTACTACATCCCATTCTCCATTTTGAACTTTCTAATGTTTTAACTGGTAAACACTATCTTTTGTCTCTGCTTCTAAAAATATGACTTGAGATCTTTGGGCATTTCAATTTCACTTTAAGAAGGGAACATATCAGAACCATGGCAGGCCTTGCCAGTTTATAGTATATTATACACATCTATAGTACCTTCCACTTATGTGACCTTGGACTTTGTTTACCTACAGATGGATAACTTTTTAATATGGGACATGTGATTCAGAGGGCCCCCTTCCAAAGTTCAGAAGTACAACTGGCTAACAATAGTATTATGATTATAAATATATGTAATATATTATATGTAATACATAGTTATATATGACATAATACATAATATCATACACATAAATATATATACAAATAATATATTGTGTATATATAATATTATATACACAATAATATATAAACTACATGTAAAATTTATATATATAAATTATATATAAAGCATGATTATAAATATATAATATGATTATACATAACATAATATATATTCTACACACAAATAATTATATATTTATATATAATATTATACACACAAATAATAATATATAAATTATTTATAAACTTTATATATAAACTGTATTTAAAATATTGTTATAAATTATAAATTAACATTTAACCAGTAAGCAATGTTCTGATATATGTCTATGTGTACATGTATATGCCATCTGAAACAAACTTCTCTGTCTTACTTGACTTGTGTTCTTCTGAGACACCTATGATCTTTATATTGTCTTTATGCATCCTGCTTTTGAGATGAGCTCATATGCAGATCATGTTCCTTTAATGTCGTTGCTTTTTACTTCTCTCCTTCCAGATTATCTTTCATTTCTGTGTATTTGTATTCCCAATCATCTGCTGTTAATTCATTAAGTTCTTACCTCATTGGGGTCTTTAGATTAGCTTTTGGGGACAGCTGCAATTACTTTATTTGAAAATGATTCTTATTTTGGAGAATTTTGAGAGGTCACGGGGATCAGAGAATGTCTGGATGTCTAGTCCTCCATTTTGTTGGTCACATCCCTATTCTTACTCGAAATCTCCACTGTGGGGTTGTTTCTCCTAGTTACATTATGTTTATATATTGGTTATTTGTTGTTCAGTTGTTTTCAGTCGTATCTGACTTTTTGTGACCCCATTTGGAATTTTCTTGGCAAAGACTCTGGAGTGGTTTTGTCCTTCCTTATCCATTTCATTTTGTGGATGAGGAAACTCAGGCAAATGGGTGACTTGCCTGAGGTCACACAGCTAGTAAGTATATGAGGCCAGATTTGAACTCAGGAAGGAGTCTTCCTACCTCCAGGTCCAGCTCTCTATTTACTGTACCACTTAGCTCTGTGTATATGTGTATGTATGTGTATGTATACATTTGTATGCATATGTATGTAGATATGTATATATGCATATATTTTATATTTGGTCAATCATTTTCCAGTTTTTATGATCCCATTTTTTTTATTTTATATTTTTTATTTTTATATTTTTATTTTATTTTTTTTTAGATTTTATGATCTAAATTTTTATGATCCCATTTGGTGTTTTCTTGGTAAAGATACTGGAATGGTTTGCCATTTCCTTCTCTAGCTCATCTTACAGATGAGGAAACCAAGGCAAACAGGATTAAATGACTTGCCCAGGATGACCCAGCTAGTCATTTTCTCAGGGCAGATTTGAACTCAGGAAGATGATTCTTCCTGACTCCAGGCCTAGCAATCTATCCACTAAGCCACCTAGCTGCTATTGCTGTTGTTGTTGGTCCTTCATACACACACACCCCACATCCCTTCATATACATATAAAACATATTATACATATGTGTGTATATGTATGCATGTATACACAGATGTATGGCTATATATGTATATATAAGTATATATAATACACATGTATTAGCATATGTTTGTGAGAGAGAGATAAGAACTTACAGCTGATATGACAGTCATTTGTGCTGTCATTTGCCTCCCCAGTACCCACTAAGTTGAGGTCATGGATCTACTGAAGGAGCCATGTATTAATATCATGCCTTAGATTATCTTGGAGAGATTTCTTTCAACACTCAAAATTGTATTTCCTCTAGCACAAATGTTCTACATTCCAGGTCTAATCCAAATACTTTTCTAGTCTTTGTTTTCTTGGGTGTCATTTCTGTTGTTTTATTCAGCGCATGAAGAACTGTGATTTTAAAATCTGAATGTAGCAGTTCCACTGTAATGATTTTTAAAGACATTTTTACAGAGCTTCTCTACTTTTATTTACTTATTTTTTTGGTCTACTGATTGCCCTTCAACTTTCATCCTTAAATATACTTGGCATGATTTTTTATTTACTTAGTCTCTTGCCAAGATTAACATAAACTTATTTTCCCCCTTTCTACTGATTCTTGATGTTTTATGAGAGAATACATCTCAGAACGTTCTACCCTGTTCTACAATTTTCATCTATTCATTTTTTTCTCTCAGTCCATCTTTTTAAAAATCGGAAACTGGGAAACACAGTCACTTATTCCTATTAAATTTCACTTCCGCATTTTTAATCCACCAATCTATTTGTTGAGATGTTTGTATATTGATTCTGATGTTCAGGCAGTCTAGTGTGTGGCTTATAATCAACAAATATGATGAATATATCATCCATACTTATATTAGAGTCAAGAAAGTATTGCTTTGGGCCACTCTTTACGACATGGATTCATTGATCATTACTCTTAGGTTCAGTTAGCTTTCACCTACATATGGTACTTGGCTGTATATTCTCTAACTCTTCAGAAGGAGATCTTGAAAGATTTTGCCACATGTTTTGCTGCCATAGAGGTATATTATGCCTGTAGATTTCCCTTAATGTAATAGTCTAATAACCCTTTCAAAAAATGGGATGAGGTTAGTTTGGGATGAATTTTTTAAATGAACTCATGCTGCCTTGTAGTGATTGTCTCTCTTCTAACTGCTCATAAATTATTCTTTTAATAATCTATTATTCTTCCTTTTTATTTTAAAAAGTATTTCGATCCTTTTTGTTTTTACATCAGTATCACTTCTGATGAAGTGGGATGATATGGTGGCTAGAGGTCCACCTCTGATTCGTAGTTAAAGTGTGACCCTGGGTAGAGTGCCCTCTGGTGTTGATTTTCTATGTTCTTTGGAATTTCTGGGTATTTTTAGCTCTGACTTATCTCTCCTGTTGCTTTTTCTTTTACTTGAGGTGTTCATAATGTCATTATCGAGCTGATTTAAATTAAATCACTCAAGCTAAAGATGAGTGAGTGACTTTGCCAGTTGATTTTGTAAAAGCTCAGTCATTTTGATTGAGAGCAAAATACACTACATATAAAGTTAAGCATTTAATAATGATACAGAAACGTTTCTTTGTGCTAGCAAGTCCAGTTATATCATGCATTATATATGTCTATGCTGTCTGTGATCTTGGATTATTTTTTGTTATTTAAACCCATGGGATTTTACAAACTGATGTGAGATAGACATTGATATTCAATGACAACATCCACAAGATTTGGAGAGAGAAAGATTACCAAGTGTCAGAATCTTACCTGCCTTCCCCTAGGGGTCAGCCTTACTACCCTTGGTCATTATGCATCTGTAGTACCCCATAAAGCATTTGCAGAATAAAACCAAGAATTGACTGTATTGTGGCCTCTCTGGCTTACATGGACTGACCGTAAGAAGTCTCCCTGTAGGCAGCAAGACCAGCAATTCCCTGGCACAAATGGCTGCTCCCTTCCCTTCCATGGTTTCATCACACTGCTCTCCTCATTGAGCTAATATGGGTGTGCTCTAGTTTGCCAACATCCATCATAAATTGTAGTGTTACAAACTGGAGAGAACATTCCAGATGTGGTCTGACAAGCTGTAATAGTAATTAAGGTGGGACTTTTTGCTGTTGACCTTTACTGATTCTGGCCTTTGTTTGAATGGGGCAGATAAAGCGGGATGTTTTTGTATTTCTCAGCACTGAGACAATTGGGAGTCATTGATTGATTTGTACCTGATGTGACATTGGGGAAATTTTCCACACCCAGCCTGGGTGAGGTCAGGACCCTCAGGGCCCTGAACAAGATATATAAGCTCAGAGGTTGGTGTTCTCTCTCAGAGCTCTGAGCCACAGCAGGAGTGGCACGTGACTCTGGGCCAGCTGTTGTAATGAGATCCCTGGCTGAACACTCAGGTGTTGATAACTACGAATTGCATTTGGTCTATAAATCAGGGTGCTGGTTTTTACCCCTGAACTATGTAAATGATATTTGTATGCTGGATTAAAGTAAGATTGTTAACCCCTTAATGTTGCTTTCCTTAGTAAAGCAGATCAAAAGGACCTGGGCTTGCAGCATTCTGTGAGCTGGTTGTTGCTGGGTTTACACCCCCACAGCAGTTGCTAGCTGGATTGTTGAAACACAAGCACAGAGTATAGTGAGACTATGACTTCCCTTGATCTACACACATTAGCCTTTTAGTAGCTATATCACACTATTACTTTATTTTATTTTTAAGTATTTTATTTTTCCCCAATTACATGTTAAAAACAATTTAAAATATTTTTAAAAAGCTTTGAGTTCCATATTTTGTCCCTTCATATCTCCTCTCCCCACTTCCTGCAATGGTAAGCAATCTGATGTAGTTTATACATGTGCAATCATGTAAAACATTTCCATATTAGTAATTTTTTTACAATGACTCAAATAAATAAAAAGGAAGGGAGGAAGGAAGGAAGGAAGAGAAAATTACCATGTTTTGCTCTCCATTTCACACTATTAATAAGGAGGTCAACTAAAAGTATTGTCAATCTAGTTGCCTGCTTAGGCAATTGAATATTTAAATCTAAATTTAGACCCTTATATTTACTTTGCATATTTTTGTTAGGTTTGGCCCATCATTCCCATCTCTTGAGAAATTAAAAATCCTGATCCTAACAGCCAATATATTAAGTATCTCTCGTTGTTGTTGTTGTTGGGTCATTTACAGTCATGTCCAACTCTTTGCGACCTCATTTGGGGTTTACTTGGCAAAGATACTGGAATAGTTTGTCGTTTCCTTCTCTAGCTCATTTTACAGTTGAGGAAACTGAAGTAAAAAGGGTTAAATGACTTGCCCAGGATCACACAGTTAGTAAGTGTCTGAGGCCAGATTTCAACTCAGGTCTTCCTGACTCTGGACCCATTGCTCTATCCACTGCACTGCCTAACTGCCCAACTATTCCTCTTAACTCTCCACAAATTCAATCAACCTAGCTTCATCCAAGTCATTTATTAAAATGTTGAACAGAAGAGGACCAAGAACAGAATTCTGTGTTGTACCAATATAGAATCCCCTCTGAGCTGACAATTATCTATTAGCCAGCTCTTTAGAGATTCAGTTCCTTAGGATAGGTATTAGATCTGTGATTTCCCTGACATGTAGAATTTTGTTTGAACTTAACTCACCCAACTCAAACTGGCAACTTGGAACTCATATCAGATACTGCCATTCTGACAGTCACTGCTACTTCTGCAGTTTGACTCCAATTCGATTTAGACTCTTCCTCTGGATTCTCCAACTCTTATAAGTGAGGTTTGACCTTATGTTGTCCAGAATCAGGCCTGTGAGTCATTTTCTGACCAATACTATGTCCAACCCCCCACTAGGTAGATTTCCTCTCTTTGTTTTCTCCCCCCGCCCCCCATTAGAATGTAAACTCCTTGAGGACAAGGTCTGACCTACTTGTTTGTATTTAGATTGCCAATACTTAGTCTAATGCTCAGGCACATAGTAAGCACTTAATAAATGCTTAATCTATATATCCTTCTATACACACTTCCTTATTTCACTTGGGGACATCAAAATCTTCCCATTTACCCAGTTCAAAAACTTTAGAGTTATCTGAAAAAAACGTAGAGTGAAAAGCACTCTGGTTTGGAGTAAGGAGAAACCCGAGTTCAAATCTGTCCTCTGGCATTTACCAGCAGATGACGAGTATACCCTTGTAATATTACAACATTTTTGGACTAAGAGGATCCTGTCATTTAAAAAAAAATTATCTTTTCCAATTATATGTAACAACATTCTTTTTTTTAACATTTTGAGTTCTGAATTCTCTCCCCTTTCTCCCTTTCTTCCTCCTCTCTGAGACAGCAACCAATTTGACAGGGGTTATACATATGCATTCATGCAAAACATTTCCATATTAGTCATGGATGAAAGAAAACACAGGCCTCCCTCCCAGAAAAAAAAAACCCAAGAAAAATAAAGTAAAAAAGGTATGCTTTGATCTGCATCCAGATGCCATCAGCTCTTTACATCATGACTCCTTTAAAACTGTCCTGGGTCATTCATTGTCTTGATCAGAGTAGCTACGTCTTTAACAATTGATACTTATACGATATTGTCGTTATTTTACAAAATGTTCCCCTGGTTCTATTCACTTCATTTTGCATCAGTTCATGTAAGTCTTTCTAGGTTTTTCTGAAAGCATCCTGCTTGTCATTTTTTTATAGAACAATAGTATTCCATCATTATCGTTGTTTTTGTCCTTTGTTCTTGAAGAGAGAGGGCTATGACATCAGGAAGATGATGCCATGACTTGCAAGCGAATTGTATTTAAGTGAAGGAGGGCTGTGTAAAGTCGCCAGTCTCTTCCAGAGACATCTGGGTCCAGTGGCAAGACGTAGATCAGGATGACTAGAGACGGCTCCCCCAGTATTCTATCACAATTACATGCCATAACTTTTTCAGCCATTCTCCAATTTGATCCTAGATTTCCAATTCTTTTCCACCACAGAAACAGCTGCTATAAATATTTTTTGTACATATAGGTCCTTCTCCCCACTTCTCCCTTTTTAAAAATATTTTTGGGATACAAAACCTAATAGTGGTATTGCCGGGTCAAAGGTTATGCACAGTTTTATGGTCTGGGTTGAGTTGGGCTCAAGCCAGGTCTTTCATACATATTGGATGTGTGACTGTGAGCAAATAACTTGATCTCCCAGTGCCCCAGGCATACAATGCATTGGTAGGAAGTTTTCTTAACTGGGAGATCCCTATACCACTGAAATCACACATCATGCCTCTATCCCTACAAACCTAATATTACCCATCAAGACAAGTGATTAAATGTAATAAATTTCAATGCATAAAATTAAATATCGTGTCTTATGCTTCTTATCATCTTCCATGTCACCTAATATACTTCTAGGCATAATGGAGACCTGAGTAAATAGTTGTTTGACTGATTTAAAAGTAGATGGTTTCTATGCTTTTTCTTTGCAAATCTCCAGAGACCATGATTACATGACCTCTTTAGGTCATATGCTCCAAAGAATCCGATTATAACAACCATGTTGTAATCTATCCCAGGACTTTAAATTCAGTAGCTTTCAATTTTCTAGTAAAACAAAACAAAAAACTCTCTCCCCTGTCTTTCCTCCTCCTTCCCCATTCTGCTAACTTTCCTATCTATGCCGTTGCTGTTGATCCCCTTAACTTTGCCGTGATTCTGACATCTCTCTAAGGCATACAGCCCTGAAGAACAGAAGCTTTTTGGTTTGAGAGACACAGCAAAACCAAATGCCCTCCACTCCTCCTCCATCCCACCAGCTAATTTTTGAACAATCCCTTCTAAATGGAGATAATGCCACCTCAGGAACTGCTGACATTTTCCTGACCAAGTACCTCTCAATAATTCAGCACCTCCAAAATATTCCAACATTGTTCAACTGAGAAATCAGAAATATAGTGATCTGTTTATGTCTCTCACTCCTTGGTAGCATAAATCATTTATTGAGGTGTACAATTCAGAGAGAAGAATGACTAAGAGAAGTGACCAAAGTCACAATGTAGGCATATGTATATTTCATATTTTGATAGCATACTCATTAAAAATTAGTATTTCTCTTTTATTCTAGGAAATAGAAGGCACAGCAAAGCCTTGCCGAAATGATTGTTTTTTTCTGTTTTTATTTTGTTTTTTTCCTCCCCTAAAAGAGTCTTTGAGGAAGTTATGGCTCCCACTGCAAATTAAAAACTTGGCATTCTAGTTTATAGAGCAGTCTATTGTGATTTTGTTTAGTTTGAATCTGTTCTCTAAGGCCTTTTCATTCTAGAGGGCAATTGGAATATTCAATATGCAACACTGAGGTCTGGACCTTTGACTTCAGTGACCCCGCAAAAGTCTAGACTTTCTGTGAGGCTGAGCACACTGTGTGTGTGTGTGTGTGTGTGTGTGTGTGTGTATGTGTGTGTGTATGCATGTATGTGTACACATATATGATTCTACTATAATGCAAGTTTAGAAAACATGAGTTTTTTTCAAAGTGACTGATATATTAGGGAACATTTTGAGCATAATTCGATTTTGAGTTGGCTGATAGGTAATTTCTTCCTCAAGAAACACCAAGAAAGCACAGAAAATGGTACCATTTCACAATAATGCATAAGTCTCAAGCCTTGTGATGCCGACTTCCACAAGTAAATTTCAGGTCTGTCAAAATGCTGCATTTATTGTATATCTTCAGATCCAGCTGGGTGAAGGAGTCCTGGTATGAACCACCCACACCTAGACCATCCCCATGGCCTCTGAAGCCAGAATTTGAGGGTTGCCTAAACTTGCCCATGAAGCCCAGAGCAGGCCAAGGCCTTAGATTTGGTCACTATTTATTGCAGAATTGATGTAATTCTTAACCTTTTAATATGCAAAAAAACTGTGCTGCCATTTTTATTAGGCCCCCATCTTTTTTGTGTGTGTCACTGATAAAGTTTTTAAGTGTTGTGCCCCTTACCCCTTTCTCTACATAAACTCTGGGGGTTTTGTTGCTGGGTTTTTATAGCACATTGCTTTTTTGGGAAACGTTGTAGCAGAACAGACCATCTACATAAACATTTTCACACTCACAAGTGATGACAGGAGATACTGTCAGGGATTGGTAAACAGCGTGCATAGGTCAGATAAACAGAAAAATAATAAGCATGAATACTAACATGAATGAACCAGTGTATGGCTGTGCAATAAAGTATCTAATAACATCCACTTTTTAAAAAAAAGCAACAACTAGGTGGCGCAGTGGATAGAGGGCTAGGTCTGGAGTCAGGAAGCTCATCTTCCTGAGTTCAAATCTGGCCTCAAATACTCACTAGCTGTGTGACTCTGAGCAAGTCACTTACCCCTATTTGCCTCAGGTTTTTCATTTGTAAAATGAGCTGGAGAAGGAAATGGGAAACCACTGCAGTATCTTTGCCAAGAAAACCCCAAATGTGGCCATGAATAGTCGGACATGATTGAACTACGAACGGATTTATAAAGTGCTTTCCTCACAATAGTTTGTGCTGGTATTTTAGACTCATTTTAAAGATGAGAAATCTTAGGTTCAGGGGCAAAACGATTTGCTGGAGGCACACAGCTGGAGACACAATGTCTAAGGAAAGTAAAAAATTAGCCATTTATTTGTGAATGGGGCTTGGGGGGAGGGGGCTGTGTTCCATGGCATTGAACCTTTAATTCCAGGTCTTCCACCAGCCCAGTATAGTTGATAGTCTGAATAAATCTTCTGAAGTCTTTACAAATTTCTATTTCTTCTGCAACATCAGTATTTCTTGTATATACAGTTTCAAGCTGTCAGAAAACGTTGTGAGATCTAACAAAGTGATGTTTCCCAACCCCCAAAAGATTCTTAGAAGGAAAAGCAGGGCAGCTCCATCTAATAGGACTAGAGATGTTATTATCATTGCTACTAGGCATGAGTGACTGGGCAGCCCAAATAATTCTCTCCTTCTAGGATACTTTGACACTTTGAAAGACTCTTGATTTCCTTGGGATGGTAGTGACATAAAAGGCAGTGTGCCCCTGCCATATTTACTCATCCTGTGTTAGGATTTTTTTTCAAAAATTTTAGGCTAAATCTTGGAGAGATTTATGCCATTTCGTTTAAAGAAAGGTAGAGTTAGTGTTTTGCAAAATAAACATAAAAGAAAGCAAAAACCAAGTTTATAAATCACATAAGTAGAAGAAGCTTTGTTTTTTAAGTCTTGGGAACAACTTTTGGATAAAAGCATGCTTTTACAGTATTTTTGAAAGACTGCCTGTTGTTAACACTACAGTTGAATGTAAACTCCTTGAAGGCAGGGACTGTTTCTTATTTTGTATCCTCAGATCTGGGAATACAGATGGAAAACAGGGATAGGCCGCACTTTCAAGAAACTCATATTTTGGTAGGGATGTATAGAGGAGGGTTCACCTGCATTGGAAGGATTGAAAGACTCAGTGGTCCTTACTCTACAGTAGCAAGGCAGGTGGCAATGCATCTTTTTACTTGCCATTTCTGTTGATAAAACCACATGGTTTTCTGACATTGAATTATTTGATAGTGTCAAAGATTTTGGCTTATTAATTAATTAATGCTGGTTACACAAGAAGGCTGTAATGTCAGAATTGATCTGAACTGGAGAGGCAATTTAGAATTTTCTCAGAGACGTGTGAGCTAAACTACTATGGAATTAGATGAGGACAGTGACCATGTCTGACTCTGGGGGATATCATCAGCTTTCCATCACGGGTCTATGACTTGCTGCCAAAATGAGTTACCAAGAAACCTGGAGAATGATTGTCTTAAAAGATTTCTAAGAGAAGGGAAAATGGTTGTTTTACTAGGATCATTTGTTGGGGAACCCTCCTGAAGGCATGGAACTAGACCTCTCAATGTTTCTCCCAACTCTAGAATAAGAAGTGGTCTGCTAGTGCTGACAGCAGAGAAATCCCTGCCCTGGTTCCAAAGGGTCCCATCTTCTCATGATGTATAGAACCTCCAAGGTCTTTCATATGCCTTTTCATCTCTTTATGACATGGAACAACAAATAAAAAGCCAACTATAGCTCTTGAAAATTATAAGTCAAATGAAATAAAAATTAATGCGAAGCAAAATGGGCCATTTTTCTTTAGCTGCGCTTAACAAACTGTCAAATGGCACTGTATGTTAGCATTCAATTCTGGAAGGATGCAAAAGGCAGTTTTTAAATCTCCACTAACATCTTTCTGAAAAGCTGGTAACATTCATGGTGACATTTATGAAACAGTAGGAGACTATTTGGGGTTGATGACTTCCTCTGCTCCTGTCTGTGAAACCCCAAAGTAAGAAAAAACCTTTAAAAACCCAAGCTAACACTACCCCCCCCCCAATAAATCCCTCACAACACTTGAAAAACAAATGATGAACTGGTCACCAATGCTCAAATTCACAGTGAATTTTATTACTTAGCCTAAAGTCAATACTGTTTTGGTTTTTATACTGACAGGATAGTTTAGCCTTTTCAGTAGTCCAAATAATAAACTCTATTGAAGCCTCCATAATACGAAAATGTCTGGATAAACAGTAAAACATAAGCCAATCATTTAGATGTTTTACCTCCATAATATTGGACATATGGAGATATAATGCTACAGCGAGGAAAGAGCAGGACTTATGTAAGCTTTTGAAGGGCAGGGACTATTGAATTTTTGTATTTTGTCCTTTGTATCCCAGCAACCAGTCAGTAAGAGCTTAATTTGTGACTCCATTTTGGGGCGTTTTCTTGGCAAGGAAACTGGAGGGGTTTGTCATTTCCTTCTCCAGCTCATTTTACAGATGAGGAAACTGAGCAAACAGGGTTGAATGACTTGCCCAGGTCACACAGCTAGTAAGTGGCTGGTACTCTATCCATTGTGCTATGGTGCTGCTCAGACCCAGGTGTACCACTTAACTATTCAGCTATCCTTCAGTCATTCTGGCATGCCTACCCTTCTCCTTAAATTCCTCTTCTCTCCTTCTGCTCTAGCTCTGAGAACACATTAAAGTTACTGTTCCTGGAAAAATACATGTAAATCAATTTCTCTGTCATTCCAGTCACTATCCCCTGTGACTTTCCAAAACACTACTCCATCCACTTCTTTATGAATATTGTTTCCTCTTATTAGAGTGACCTCCTTGAGGGCAGGAATTTTTACTTGTACTTTGCTTGCTTGTATTTCTATACCTAGTGCTTAGCACAAGACATGGTACATCAGAAGCACTTAATAAATTTTCCCCCATTCATTTATTTATTCATCTACTCATTCATTAGTGAATAACTATGCTCAGAGAGATCCAGCCAAGGGAAAAAAAACTGCACAGAAAGTTAATTTGGGATATTCCCATCCTGGTCAATGGATTAAAAAAAAGCAGTCAGTGTTATCAAGATTAATCAAGTCCTTTCAGGGTTACAGTATTGGAACGCAGAGACTGGTAAGGGAAGAGTGGCTGAGTCAGGTAGCATAAAGTGAGTTCTTCTGGACTAAAAAATCTAGTTTGTTGCAATCTCTATAAGTTTATACATCAGTGGCTTGGTAGATTGGATACAGGGCTTCATGAGACCTGTGAAACACAGATGTATCTTTATTCTAGTTTTCCAAACAATCTGCTAGTACTCAGAAATTTTCACCCATTTTCTTTATAGCCTGGAAGCTGATTTGCCATTTGTATTCATTGTATGCTTAGATCGCAATGACTGTAGCTTCCACTGATAATATCATTGCTATAAAAACCCATTCTCGGTCATGAAAAAATAAAATGTTAAATGCCTCCACTCATAGTCAGCCTGGGATTATTGCAAATTGAACTGGCACATTAAGTATTGTCCACCTTTAGCATGTTCATTGCTTATTCCATTCCATAGCCACCATCAGGGTGGGAGCAAGGTGCTATGTACATAACTTCATTACTGTTAGGGGGACTGGAAACTTGTCCAATTTTAGTGTTGTACTTAGCTTTCCTTTTCCCATGTTTCAGCCATTGAGTAGTGAGATAGAAGGTCACTGAGTAGGTCAAACTTCCTCAGCATGGCATTATTGATTTTATGATCACAGAATGAGCCAGGGAATCAGTTATAGGCAATAGATTTGAAGAGGATGGAATAGTATGTTGTGAATTTCTTTAAGACCCTTTTGTTAAGTATCATAGAACCACTGAGAGTTAGAGATATCTTCTTGAGAAGCAGAGAGAGTAGGGTCAAGACCAAATTGCCAAGGGGCAGATGCCATGGTACCAGCCAGCCAAGCAAGAGCAGAATCTTTCTGGAGGACAGGTGGGTCTAAGAGACCCATTTAGGGAGAGGAAGTCAGGGTGTTTGAGAAAGGACATCCAGGGAATGAGAAAAGGAAGTGGAATCAAAGAATCAAGACCCAAGGGAATCAAGTCAGTCACAATAAGGATCAGGTCTCCAATATTCTTTGCAGCTGGATTTGTAATACCAGTATCCATAATCTTCATGCCATTTTTATGTATAAGTGGTGCCACCATCTGCTTACATCCTAATTAATACTCTACTCATCTGGCCATGGATAGGGTTTAGATGGAGAAACTGAGGGTAGACCAGGGCTATAACCAGGGTAAAGTAACTAGGACTTTATCTCATAACTTCCAGATTTACAGGGTACTTAGAGCATTCCTTCAACCAGATAGAAATAACTAGCTTTGTTCTATTATTGATGGTTATCAATAATCATTTGTTAAAATAGAAAGCTACCAGAAGGCTTACTTTCTCCCCTCTTCCCTGCCTGGCCAGGTAAGCTTCTTTTTTGGATTAACCCTGTCCTTCTTCCTTCCAGAGGCAACGCCATGTTTTCTTGGGGTTCCTTTCTCTTTTCCATAGGAAAAATTCCCAGAATCTCCCCATCTCTCAAAGCTTTCAAGTGCCATTCAATCCAACAGACATTTGTAAAGCACTTATGGTATACAAGGCCTTGTGTCCAGAAATCTGAAGTCTGTCTCCTGAGCTCCTTCCCTTCCTCCTTCAGGTGAATTTATCTCAACTTAATTTGAGGGTGCCTTTCATGTTGGCCCATTTTGTGTTACTTACCCCAGGGGCCAGAGTTGCTAGTTATGGCTCTGAGGAAGGCATTTAAGATTCTGGAATTCTCCTGAAGATCAAATAGTAAATAAAGGTTAGTTCAAAGAACGGTGATAGTTTTCACTCAAAGGGGAAGCTCAGTATATATAATTTTCATTAACTCTTAATTCCCTAAGCAGGTCACAGAATCAGGGAACATTAGAAATATTAGGAAAAATGTCATTGATCATCTAATACCTTAAATTGACAGAATGAGAAAACAGATCCAGAGAGGGAGAAAAATGACTTCTCAAGGTCAAATAGGATGGTCAGACCTGGGATTAGAATCTGTTGTTTAGTGGTTCAGTTGTGTCCAACTCTTCATGACCCCATGGACTATACCAGGCCTTCTCTCCTCTACTATCTTCTGAAGTCTGTCCAAATTCATGTCTGTTCCTTCTATGACACCATCTATCAATCCTGTTCTCTACAATCTACTTTTCGTTTTGTTATCAATCTTCCAGCATCAAAATCTTTTCCAAATGAATCTTGTCTTCTCGTGTGCCTAAAACATTTAAGCTTCAGTTTCATTATTTGTCTTTCAAATGAATAGTCAGAATCAATTTCTTTAAGCATTGGGTCTCCTAACTGTCCAAGAAACTCTCAAAAGTCTTCTCCAGCATCATAATTCAAAAGCATTGATTCTGTGGCTCTTAGCTTTCCTAATAGTCAATTCTTGCAGCAATATACTACTACTGGAAATACCATAGTTTTGACTGTATGGACCTTTGTAAATAAGGTGATATCTCTGCTTTTTAGTATGCTGTCCAGATTTGCCATAGCTTTCCTTCCAGGGAGCAAGTATCTTTTAAATTCATGGCTACAGTCATTGTCTGCAGTCATCTTTGAGCCCAAAAATATGAAATCTGACACTGTTTCCCATCCTTCTCCCTCTATTTGCCAGGAAGTAATAGGACCAGAAGACAATATCTCATTTTTTTTAAATGTTAAGCTTCAGGACAACTTTTAAATTTTCCTCTTTTACCCTCATCAAGAGGCTTCTTAATTCTTCTTCACTTTCTGCCGTCAGAGTGGTATCATCTGCATATCTGAGATTTGTTGATATTTTTCTTGCAACATTAATTCCTGCTTTTGATTCATCCAGCATGGCATTTTGTATGATGTACTCTGTATATAAGTTAAATAAAGAGGTTACAATATTCAGACTTGTTGTATTCCTTTTCCACTCTTGAACTAATCAGTTGTTCCATATTCAGTTTTAACTCTTGATTCGTGACCTACGTACAGGTTCCTCAAGAGACAAGTTAACATGATCTGGTACTCCCATCCCTTTGAGGACTTGCCACAATTTGTTGTGATTCATAGTGTAGTCATTGAAGCAGAAATAGATGTTTTTTTTCTGCAACTCCCCTCCTTTCTCCACAGTCCACTGAATGTTGGCAATTTGGTCTCTAGTTCATCTGCCTCTTTAAAAACCAGCCTGCTCTTCCAGTAATTCTCTGTTCACATGTTGCTGAAGCCTAGCTTGAGGAATCCTAAGCATAGCCTCGTTGGCCTGTGAAATGAGTGTACTCGTTTGGTAGTTTGAACAGAATATTCTTTGGCATTCTCTTCTTTAGGATTGAGATATAAACTGACCTTTTCCAATTCCGTGGCTACTCTTAAGTTTTTCAAATTTGCTGGCATATTGAATTCAGCACTTTGACAGCATCATTTTTTAGGATTTTAAATATTTCAGCTGAAATTCTGTCACCTTTAGGATAATTCTAATCATAATTATAGATTTAGAGCTGGAAAGGGTCTCAGAGGCCATCAAGTCTGTCTCATTTTACAGATGAAGAAACTGAGGCACAGAGAGGTTAAGTGATTGTTTAGGGTCATATGGCTTATAATATTTGAACCTGGGTTTCCTAATTTCTTGTCTAATGTTGTTTTCCCCTCCTATAAGTTTGTTTCTGTCTGCATGCCACTAACTTTGGAGAAAAGACTTGATTTCAAAAATACAAAATCATGAGCCATGATATTGTTCAACTGAGGAGCAAAGAAACACTGAAAATACGAAAAAAGAAACATTGAAACTAGGATCCAGTCTTTAAGATGAATGCTTTAAAAAATCTTCATCTCCATTTTAATTTGTTTTATTTGTTGCCATATAAATTTAATTCTCAGTCCCAATTCTCAGAGCTAATGTTGTAATTCAATTAGAAAAGTATTTGAATTCATTTCCCTGTCTACACTGACATTGGGTCACTCAATGGCTTAAATTGAATTGGCCAGTTAATTCACTTGAACTCATTTATAGCAACTTGCCTGATAAGTAGCAAAGGATCTAGTGATCCATACAACGCACATTCACAAATAATATGTGTTGCAGGATGGTTGTGAGAGCTCATATTTATAGTCCTTACTACTGGAGAAGCTGAGGCTGTTAGATCACTTGATTTTGGAATTCTAAGCTGCACTAGGGCTAAAACCAATCCATTATTCTCAGTAAGTTAGGTACCAGTTGGGTGAACTCCAGTGAGCAGAGTTCTACCAGGCTGCCTAAAAAGGGGCGAATAAACCCAGGTTGGAAATGGAGTAGTTTAAAGCTTTTGTGATGATCAGCAGTGGGTGGGATTGGGCTCTGTAATGGTTGTTGCATTTAACAGTCTGGGTGAGATTGGGAGACCCAGCTCAGATATCTATATCTATATCTATATCTATATCTATATCTATATCTATATCTATATCTATATCTATATCTATATCTATATCTATATCTATATCCATATATATGTATATGTATATGTATATATATATATGTGTATGTGTATATATATATATACATATATATATGTAGATAGATAGACCGATTATGTTGCAGATGAGGACACAATAGTCGTCTAAGGAAGGAGCCATGAACTTTGTCCCCAGCCACGCATCTCAAAAGTACGTACTACTGATCATGAGGAAAGAGAAAAAGCTAAGTAAGAGACTGTAAATATTTCTTCATAAACTTCTCTGTCATTAGCAAAGCAAAAATGTTACCTAACAGATAGATCCAACACTACCTTTCAAGCAATAATGCCCAGGTCATACATTTAAGGCATCAACACCCTTAGTCTGGTTATAGATGGACCTTTCTTAAGACTTTGTTCTCTCTGGGGTGTATCTTGGAGGGGCTTATTATATATACTTGTGAATGCAGATTATCTCAGATGAAGATTATTTTTAATTATAGCTTCAAATTATTGAGCCAGTGTGGTGTAGTAGTTAGAGAACTGGCTTTACAACCTGAAATATGTGGGTTCAAGTCCCATCTCTAATGTATAATGACTATTTGTGCCTGGGCAAGTCACTTAACCTCTGAGTGCTTTACAAAACTCTTTAAGACTATAAATTGTCTAGAAGCAATTTATTGTTCCCTTTGCTGCCCTCCAGATTTCTTTTTTCATATCCTAGCTCTTCATCCTGAAGCCTTATTCTTACCTTGGAACTTAAATACTGGAAGCACCCTCACTCCTAAGGCCTCTTTCTCTCTGATTGCAACCTCTCTCTCTTAGAGGTTCATTCTTCTTCTTGCTGTACTCCAGATTTTCTCTTGCTTCATTCTCTACCCCTTTCAGCTTTTTTTAATGTGTTGTGTCTCTGCATTAGAATGTCATCTCTTTGAGGGTAGGAACTATTTCTCTCTACTTGTATTCCCAACACTTAGCACAGTGCTTGGTACATAATCAGCATTTAATAAACACTAGTTGTCTGATGGAATCTTGGCAAATCACCACTTCAGAGATCTTTAGACACATTTCTAAGACGCTAAGATTCTTTTCTTTTTTCTTTTTTTGCATATAATAGTATTTAATTTTTTCCAGTTGCATCCAATTCCATATAATGGTTGTTTTTAATTACATTTTATTTTTTCCACTTGTCCAAAGGACAATTTTTAATATTCAATTAAAAAAAATTGAGTTATACATTGTCTCCCTCCCTCCCTTACCACCCCCTCCTTAAGACTCTAAGCAATTTGATATAGGTTATGTATGTAACAATCATATAAAACATATTTCCATATTAGTCATGTTGTGAAAGAAGAAACAGGCCAAAAGAAAAGAACCAAAAAAAAAATAAAGTGAAAGTAGTCTGCTTCAATCGCCATTCAGACTCCATCAGTTCTTTCTCTGGACATAAATAGCATTTTCCATCACGAGTCCTTTGGATTTGTCATGGATCATTGTATTGCTGAAAAGAGCTAAGTTGTTCATGTTGATCATTGTACAATGTTGCTGATACTGTATACAACATTCTCTTGGTTCTGTGTCAGTTCATGTAAGTCTTCCCAAGTTTTCCTGAAATTTGCTTACTTGTCATTTCTTATAGCACAATAATATTCCTTTACATTCCTATACCACACCTTATTCAGCCATTCCCCAATTGATGGGCATCCTCTTAATTTCCAATTCTTTGCTGCCACAAAAAGAGCTGCTATAAATATTTATGTACACATAATTCATTTCCTCTTTTTGTGATCTCTTTGAGGGTACAGACAGTGGCATTGCTGGATCAAAGAGTATGCACAGTTTGATTGCCCTTTGGGCATAGTTCCAAATTGCTCTCCAGAATGGTTGGATCAGTGTGTTAGTGTCCCAATTTTCCCACATCCTCTCCAACATTTATTACTTTTCTTCTCTGTAATATTAGCCAATCTGACAGGTGTGAGGTGGTACCTCACAGTTGTTTTGATTTGTATCTCTTTAATCAATAGTGATTTAGAGTCTTTATTCATATGACTATAGTTTTGACTTCTTCATCCAAAAACTGGCCATTCATGTCCTTTGACCATTTATTAATTGGGGAATGGCTTATTATAGTCTTATAAATTTGACTCAGTTCTCTATATAATTGAGAAGTAAAGCCTTGATCAGACACTTGCTGTAAAGATTGTTTCCCAGCTTTCTACTTTCCTTCTGATCTCAGTTGCATTGGTTTTGTTTGTGCAAAAACTTTTTAATTTAATATAATCAAAAATCTCCATTTTACATCTAGTAATGGTCTCTATCTCCTGTTTGGTCATAACTTCTTCCCTTCTCTATAGATCTGACAGGTAAACTATTCCTTGCTTTCCAAATCAGCTCATGGTATCACCTTTTATATCTAAATCATGAACCCATTTTGACCCTATTTGGTATGTAGTTTAAGATGGTCTATGCCCAGTTTTTGCCATATTGTTTTCCAGTTTTCCCAGCAATTTTTTGTCACAGTGAGTTCTTAACCCAGAAGCTGGGGTCTTTGGATTTATCAAACACTAGATTACTATGATCATTTGCTATTGTGTCTTGTGTACATAATCTATTTTACTGATCCACCCCTCTATTTCTTAGCCAGCACCAGATAGTTTTGATAGTTACCACTATATAATATAGTTTAAGATCTGGTACAACTAGGCCACCTTCCTTTGCATTTTTTTTCAGTAATTCCCTTGATATTCTTGACCTTTTCTTCTTCCAGAAGAATTTTGTTATTTTTTCTAGTTCTATAAAATAACTTTTGGTAGTTTGAATGATATGGAACTGAATAATTAATTTAGGTAGAATTGTCATTATATTGGCTCAGCATAGCCATGAGCAATAGATACTCCAATTGTTTAGGTCTGACTTTATTTGTGTGAAAAGTGTTTTGTAATTGTGTTTGTCTTGACAAGTAGACTCCTGAGTATATTATATTGTCCAAAGTTATTTTAAATGGAATTTCCCTTTCTACTCTGTCCTGCTGGACTTTTTGGGTAATATATAGAAATGCTCAGGATTTATGTGTGTTTATTTCATATCCTGCTATTTTGCTAAAGTTGTTATTTCAACTAGTTTTTTTGGTTGATTCTCTAGAATTCTAAAGTATACAATCCATTTAAACAGTAATGGATTGTATACTTTAGAATTTAAAAGTATACAATCCATTTTTGCATCTATTGAAATAATCATATGGTTTCTGTTGGTTTTGTTGTTGATATGATCAATTGTGCAGTTAGTTTTTCTAATATTGAAACAGTCCTTCGTTCCTGGTACAAATCCCACCCAATCATACTGTATTATCCTTGTGATATATTGCTATAATCTCTTTGCTAGTATTTTATTCAACATTTTTGCATCAATATTCATTAGGGAAATTGGTCTATAGTTTTCTTTCTCTATTTTGGCTCTTTCTGGTTTAGGTATCAGCCTCAAACTTGTGTCATAAAAGAAATTTGGTAGGATTTCTTCTTGGCCTATTTTTTCCAAATAAGAAATATAGTTTTGGAACTAATGGTTCTTTTAATGTATGGTAGAATTCACTTGCAAAGCCATTTCGCCCTGGGGATTTTTTTCTTAGGGAGTTCATTGATGACTTGTTCAATTTTTTTTTCTAGGATGGGGTTATTTAAGTATTCTATTTCCTTTCCTATAAATCTGGGGAATTTATGTTTTTATACATATTTATTGATTTCATTTAGGTTTCACATTTATTGACATATAATTGAACAAAATGGTTCCTAACGGTGTTTTAATTTCTTCTTCATTGGTAGTGAATTCACCCTTTTCATTTTTGATAAGGGGAAATTTGATTTTCTTCTTTCTTTTTAATCAAATTAACCAATGGTTTATCTGATTGGGTTTTTTTTTCATAAAACCAGCTCTTAGTTTTATTTATTAGTTCAATAGTGTTCTTACTTCTAGTTTTATTACTCTCATGTTTGGTTTTCAGGATTTCCAATTTGATGCTCAATTAGGGATTTTTAATTTGTTCTTCCTGTAGATTTTTTTTTAGTTGCAAGCCTGATTCATGGATATGTTCTTTCTCTATTTTATTTATGTAAGAGTTTAGAGAAATACATTTCCCCTAAGTACTTTTTTAGCTTCACCGCATAAATTTTGGTGCATTGTTTCATTGTTGTCATTCCCTTTAATGAAATTGTTGATTGTTTCTATGATTTGTTCAACATCACACTTATTCTTTAGGATTAGATTATTTAGTTTCTGATTAATTTTTAATCTATCTTTCCATTGACCTTTATTGAATGTAATTTTAATTGAATCATGATATGAAAAGAATGCATTCAATGTTTCTGCCTTTTTATGCTTGATTTTGAAGTTTTTTTAATTTATATTTTACAATTTATTTAATATTTTTAGTTTTCAGCATTGATTTCCACAAGACTTTGAATTACAAATTTTCTCCCCATTTCTACCTTTCTTCCCACTCCAAGATGGCATATATTCTGATTGCCCCATTCCCCAGTCAGCCCTCCCTTCTGTCACCCCACTCTCTCCCATTCCCTTTTGCCTTACTTTCTTGTAGGACAAGTTAGATTTATATGCCTCTTTGCCTGTATATCTTATTTCCCAGGCGATTGTAAAAACACCTTTTTTTTATGAACATCTGCTTTTAAAATTTTGAGTTCCAAATTCTCTCCCGTCTTCCATCCCCACTCACTCTCCCTAAGAAGGCAAGTAATTCAACATAGGTCACATATGTATAATTATGCAAAATTCTTCCACAATACTCATGTTGTGAAAGACTAACTATGTTTTGCTCCCTCCTATACTGTCCCCCTTTATTCAATTCTCTCCCTTGAACTTGTCCCTTTTCAGAAGTGTTTGCTTTTGATTACCTCCTCCCTCTATCTGTCCCCCTTCTATTGTCCCCCCTTTTTTATCCCCTTCCTCCTTCTTTCCTGTGGGATAAGATACCCAATTAAGTGTGTCTGTTATTCTCTCCTCAAGTCAAAAGCGATGAGAGAAAGATTCCCTCATTCCCCCTCACCTGCCCCCTCTTCCCTTCCAACAGAACTGCTTTTTCTTACCACTTTTATGTGAGATAGTTTACCCCATTCTATCTCTCACTTTCTCCCTCTCTCAATATATTCTTCTCTCATCCCTTAATTTGATTTTATTTTTTTAGATATCATCCCTTCATATTCAACTCACCCTGTGCCCTCTGTCTACACACACACACACACACACACACACACACATATGTATGTATGTATATGTATATATACATATATTCTCTTCAGTTACCCTAATACTGAGGTCTCATGAATTATAGACATCATCTTTCCATTTAGGAATGTAAACAAAACAGTTCAACTTTAGTAAGGCCTTTAGTATTTCTCTTTCTTGTTTACCTTTTCATGCTTCTTTTGACTCTTGTGTTTGAAAGTCAAATTTTCTATTCAGCTCTGGTATTTTCACTGAGAAAGCTTGAAAGTCCTCTATTTTATTGAAAATCCATATTTTGCCTTGGAGCACAATACTCACTTTTGCTGAATAGGTGATTCTTGGTTTTAATCCTAGCTCCATTGACCTCTGGAATATCATATTCCAAGCTCTATGATCCCTTAATGTAGAAGCTGCTAGATCTTGTGTTATCCTGATTGTGTTTCCACAACACTCAAAATGTTTCTTTCCGGCAGCTTGCAGCATATTCTCCTTGATCTGGGAGCTCTGGAATTTGGTGACAATATTCTTAGAGTTTTCTTTTGGGGATCTTTTTCAGGAGGTGATCGGTGGATTCTTTCAATTTCTATTTTACCTCTGGCTCTCGAATATCAGGGCAGTTCTCCTTGACAATTTCTTGAAAGCTGATATCTAGGCTCTTTTTTGGATCATGGCTTTCAAGTAGTCCAAAAATTTTTAAATTATCTCTCCTGGATCTGTTTTCCAGGTCAGTGGTTTTTCCAATGATGTATTTCACATTGTCTTCCATTTTTTTATTCCTTTTGTTCTGTTTTATAACATCTTGATTTCTCATAAAGTCACTGGCTTCCACTTGCTCCAATCTAATTTTTAAGGCAGTATTTTCTTGAGTGGTCTTTTGGACTTCCTTTTCCGTTTGGCTAATTCTGCCTTTCAAGGCATTCTTTTCCTCATTGGCTTTTTGGAGCTCTTTTGCCATTTGAGTTAGTCTATTTTTTAAGGTGGTATTTTCTTCAGTATTTTTTGGGTCTCCTTCAGCAAGTCATTCTCTTGTTTTTTGTTGTTTTCTCGCATCACTCTCATTTTTCTTCCCAATTTTTCACCTGCTTCTCTTACTTGCTTTTCCAAATCCTTTTTGAGCTCTTCCATGGCCTGAGACCAGTTCATATTTTTCTTGGAGGCTTTTGATGTAGGCTCTTTGACTTTGTTGACTTCTTCTGGCTCTATGTTTTGGTCTTCTTTGTCACCAAAGAAAGATTCCAAAGTCTGAGTCTGAATCTGAGACCATTTTCACTGCCTGTTCATGTTCCCAGCCAACTACTTGACCCTTGCTTGAGCTTTTTGTTGGGGTATGACTGCTTGTAGAGTAGACAGTACTTTGTCCCAAGTTCTTTTTTTTATAGTTTTTTTTATTTTAATTTATTTTTGACATGTTTGGTTGTCAGCATTGATTTTCACAGGCGTTTGAATTACAAATTTTCTCTCCATTTCCTCCTCCCCCACTCCAAGATGGCGTACATTCTGGTTGCCCTGTTCCCCAGTCAGCCCTCCCCTCCGTCACCCCATTCCCCTCCCATCCCCCTTTCCCTTCCTTTCTTGTAGGGAAAATAAATCTTTATGCC
>CM053623.1:144905184-144947865 GCA_028646595.1 Phalanger gymnotis
TCTCTCTCTCTCTCTCTCTCTCTCTCTCTCTCTCTCTCTCTTTCTCTCTCTCTCTCTCTCTCTCTCTCTCTCTCTCTCTCTCTCTCTCGTTGCCATGGAAACTTGGCGGGCTGGAAGGCATATCTATGCATGGGCATGCATTCATTACACAGAGTTCTCCAAATTTCTATGGGCTTTAACCTTGGAATGAACTTCATTTTGCTGGGGAAGCTAGATGACCAAATCATAGAGAAAAGGTAGGCAGCTGATGTGGAGAAGGAGAAGGAAGAAGGGCTGTGTCTAAGTCTGGACCGTCCCTCTCATATGGCTGGGAAAGGTACTGAGCAAAGCTCTCTGTAATGGAAAGCAGGGGACACTGGAGTGATCAGACCTGGAGCAGAAGCAAAATGCTAATGGGGGAGAGATTTTTATTAGATTGGCTTGTGAGAGTGGAATCAAATAGAAAACAGATCTGACTGAATCAGCAGGCTGGGGTTGGTGAGCCTAAAGCTGTCTAGCCCATAGCACCTGTCTTTCCACTGCTTCCCTGGAGTACTGCCTGGGCTTTCTTCTTCCTGCCTGAATGAGTTTGTTCCAATTGTCTATTCTGAGCAGTAAGGAGAAGGGCTGGGCATAGGGGTGTAGTAGAAAGGCCAGATCCAAATCACATTGTAGCCTGAAGCATGTTTAATTCCTATTTATGTTTTACTTTATTTAATAAAGCTATGAAAGTACCAAGAAAGATATAGTATATAGAGCCAACTTTGGAGTTTGGAAGGCTGGGCTCAAGTCTTGTCTCTGACATGCTGTGGGACCCTGGGCAAATCATTTAACCTCTCAGTTCTTTAGGCAACTCTCTAAAAGTATATATTGCAGAGAGGCTGCCATGCCACTGTATGACTAGAAGTGATTGTCTCACCTGGGAGTTCCCTATACCAATGAAATCATAGGTCTAGTCTCTCTATTAAAGTAAATGGCCATTAGTGATTTAAATACAAGTCAAAAATCCATATTTGAAATTGAGAGAGGGGAAGAGAATCTAAGAGATGAGAGATTTTCTCCAGTTCAGGCTGGGGTTGAGGCAAGTGGATTTGAGAGAGAATATCTCAAATTCTAGTAATCTCCGAGACATCCAAACCTTTTAAACTGCTTTATGAACTTGGAGGTTAACGAGAAAATGAAACAGCAGCAGTAGGAGGTTGGTATGTTTGTTTAGGTAAACACATCACTGAGCCAAAGACCTATCTATCTCTCTTACCTTCCTTTCCTCCTTCCCTCCTTCCTTCCTTCCTGCCCTCCTTCCTTCCCTCCTTCCTTCCTTCCTTCCTGACAGAAAATACATCATAGCCGTATAATACCTGAACAATATAACTCTTAAAGAAGAGTTATTGATCCTTTGGAACTCTTCGTATTAGTGAATATCTTTTAGAGTCCAGAAATACAGATCCTGGGCCACTGAAATTATCTTCCCCAAAGGTCCATAAGCAAGCTGAGCTCTAGAAGCATTACAGATAACAGTAATTTTCTCAAAGTCTTACACCTGTGATGTTAGTGCAGCCAGATTGTTCTCTCAGGCTGTTTGTCTTGGTTTCCTTCGCCTGATCCAACAGTCTGAGAATTCTCACAGTTTCCATTTTCAGGTCTGAAGGTGATCCTAAGTGTGATTTTCAAATGCAGTGATACCTCAGTGTGATTTCTCTTCGGGGCCATTTCAAATGGATTTTTTCACAGACCTAGTGTCCCACATCATTAAATAGCTGTGCTTAGGCACTTGCTAATATGGGGATAGTTTAGCGAGGCTTAACTACTCAAAAAGGTCTCGTTTTGAGGCATTTTTTGCATTTTTATCATTTCCATTAGAACTTCTGATATGTTTTTTAGTTCTTCTGAGGGTGTACTGAAAATATTTATAGTTATTTCCTTTTATTTTCTGAGGACAGAATAACTACAATTATATCCATGGTTTTAAATCATTAGCTCATGGGTCACTTTTGCGCTAAGCCCTGTGATACAAAGAAATAAAAAAGACAATTCATTTTCTCTAGGAGTTTATAATCTAACATGTCTAGTAGAATTCAAATAGCAGGCCTGAAAGAAGAGGAATATCCTCAGATCTCCTTTCCATACATGTTTTGAAAAGGTTTCATGAGCAATAGTGTCTAAAGGGAAGCTCTGAATTTATCAATGAAGAATTATTCAATTACAGACGAGTAAGATGAGGCCTCAGAGAGGGAACGTGACAAAGTTATACAGAAAGTCAGTAGCAGAGCCTGGAAGGAACCAAGTCTAGTACCCTTTACCTTACAATTTGTCGCTAGTGTTCCCGTCATTGGAAAGAGATAGCTATTGGAGGGTAGTTTCTTAGTAAGTGTAGTTGGGCCCAATACAAATTTCATAAGACAGTTGACATTTTTGCTGACTTGTAGGTCTAGTAGGCTTGCACTAATCCTTTATTTTAGAAAATGAACTGCTGTTTAGATATTGAACTTCTCAGCAGGAACAGTGTATAATCTTATTTAATTATTCATTTCTTTGCCTTGTAGATGGAAGGAGATGTTTTTCTGGGCTGCCTGGATCTAAATAATCAGATTTTTTTTAAGCACGAAGGGGCAGACCATAGTCTCTCTGAGTCTTTGACTATCTGCTTTCAGCAAGACTCCCAAAGCATGCACCTGGCCCAAATCACCAACTCCTATAGAGTGTGACAAAAAATTTTGATACCCCCACTCAAATTTATCAGTTATTTATTCAGTTAATTATGATTTGATGAGTATCAGTGATTGCATTAATGAATTAAGTAGAATGAGATTAAGTTTAAGTTGGTTATTTATGTTAATGCTGTTAGGAAAATAGTTATGAATGATTAATCCATCATGTATTGATGATTATATTGTATTTATCAGCTAGATTCATATTGTTAGTTAGAAATATAAAGAGTGGAATTGCTGCACTACCCTGCCGCCCCCACCGTAACTTGTAGTAATAAGGTTCATTTGCCGGTGGAATACCCCCTCACCTCTATGAATTACTACTGCCCACTCCCTAGTGACCTTTGCTTTAAACTTACAACTTTCTTGGACCCTGGAATATTGTTGGTTCAACACTAGGGTTTTAAGACTTGTGGAAGGTCCCTGAGATTCTGATGGCCTTTGGAAAGCCCCTAATAAGACAACCTATATAGTTGATAACCTATGAAATGTCTCATGACCTGTAAAAGGCATGATGATAAAGTGGTTATGATTGATGGACATTTCTCCTAGCCAACCATAAGACTTCCCTACTTCTGGAACTGGCCAATCAGTTAACTGCAATGTTTTTTTTTATTTTTAGTGTTCTCTCGAATGTGTAAAAGTAGTTAGCACCCAACAGGCAAGGTCCCTTATCATGAGGAAGATCTTGGACCCAACTGATTAGGGACCCCTGGACTCCCTAATAATTAGATTAATTATGTTTGGAGTTTTCAGTGACTTTTGTAACAAATTCGAATTTTCTGGCCCACAAGAAGGTGCTAAGGATAGGCATAGAAGAGCTAAGAGAACCCCCAGTAACACATGACTTTTAGCCTTGCTCTGGTCATGGCTTTGGGCACTGCTTATCAAAGCCGTGGCTATACATAGAACTGTTACGATCACTCTTGTTCTTTTTCCTTGTCCTTCTTGCCCTTCCTCCAACCCTACATATGTACATGGGTATATATACCTGGTAGGTCCCAATTAGTGCAAATAATGGATTCCTCCAAAGTGGTCACATTATTCAAAGTCACCTTGGATTGGAACCAATTACCATATTTTACAATTTCAAATATTGCCCATTTGAATGCCTGCACACATAAATCCCATTGTGTAAAACAAAACCAGTCATTTACCATGAATATATATATATATATAAATTGGCTCTCCCATATTGTACATACAGTGTTAGATAATCAATGAATATTTGCATTTGAACTGGTCTCTGTGTTTTTATGCTTGCTATCTGGCTTCAAATACTATACCAACTTGTGACCTTGGACAGATCATTTCATCTCTATGGGTGTCAGTTTCCTCATACGAAGATGCAAAGGTGGAACTAGATGGCCTCTGAGGTCTTTTTTGGTATGAAATCTGCATTCTGATGGTCTTATGGCCTATAAATGTTCAGTAAATAAGGATACTCAATGAACATTTAAGAATTATTAAAAATCTAGGGACATCCCCCCTGCACGTTTGGGATTGGTGGAAATATTTGGATTGAAGTCTTCCTGACTTTAGGACTGCTCTGTCCATTGGGTTGCCTCGATCAAACAGCCAAACGCAAATTATGATTGCCCAGAACCAGGGGTAAATAAAACAGTTGAACCTCAACCAGGATCCAGTGGGGACAATAGAGAGACTTGTATATTAGGTATTATAATTAGTTTAAACAAAAATAAATGAGTAAAATAAGATGACAACTAAGGTAAGAGAAAGTCTGAGGCTAAATCTGGGTTCAAATTTCAGGCAGGTGTTTTACTTTTTTGTAGATAAATAGAGTATAGGATCAAAGAGAGCAAACAACTTTCAGCTTAGGCACAAGTAGGGGGCCTTACAAAAGGTCATCAGAGGAAAAGATAGAGAGAGAAAAGCATCAAAAAGAAAGATTGCTCCGTGTCAACTACCATAGACAATATATTGTGCTTAATTTGATGGCATGTGCCCTGTAGCTAATTCAGTGAATAAGGTGTTGGACCTTGTATTCAAATCTATCCTCAGACAAATATTAGCTGTTTGACCCCAGGCAAATCATTTAATCTCTCTCTGCCTCGGTTTTCTCTTCTGTAAAATGGGGATAATAATAGGGTTGTTGTGAGAAGCAAGTGAGATAATATTTGTAAAGCACTTAGCACAGTACTTGGCACCTAGGAGGTGCTTAATAAATGCTCATTTTAAGCTGCTAACAGAGGACTAGCATCACCCTTGCATGATCTCCCCATTTGGTTCAATGCTACAAATATGTTATGGCATGTTGGTAGTGCCAGACAAATGCCACCCCTTTGTGAAGTGTTCCTTGGGGGAACCAGGGAAGGTTTTATTTTCTAAGGACTATTACTGATTTCTTGGCACTTCTTCCATGTTCAAGAAAACTTAGTGGATAACTGCCATTAGATGAGTCAAACCATAGTTTTAATCTATTCACAATCTATTCATTTGTTGATTGGTTTGTAGGCTCTGTGCCCCAACACAGTCTTTGTTTCCTTTATAGATCCTTCAGTTAAGCATATAGTAGAATTTGTTAATTAATAGGTGTTAATTCAGCTCTGGTAGTATGCAGAGTACCATTTACAATCCTGATAGTCAGCTAGGTGGCTCAGTAGATGGAATTGTGGTCCTGCAGTCTGGAAGACCTGAACTCAAATCCATTCTGACACTTAATACCTATGTGATGCTGAACAAGTGACTTGCTGTCTGTCTCAGTTTCCTCTTCTGTAAAATAGAAATAGCACTTACCTTCCAGGCTTATTGTGAAGATCAAATGAGGGAATATTTGTAAAGTGCTTCACAAACCTTTAAGAGCTGTGAAAATACTAATTATTATTATCGCATGTAAATCAGTGAACGGTTCTATATTTTCAGGGTGTCACTTTTTCTTCTCTTCATGATTCACCAAAGCATTGCCGTTGATAAGAAAGGCAATGGAAAGATGCACAGTGGGTGTTAAGTAGGTTGTAGCCTATGGCAGGGCAGAGCAGGAGCCAGTTCCAAAAGTGAAATTTGATTGTTAAATTTTCAGGATGTGCATTTACACCTAGAGATTGGCAAGCTACAAATTAGGGCTTGATTTATTGTTTTGTTGATTGTCTAGACCTAAGAAAGTGACAGAGAAAATGTTAATAATGCAAATTAAACTTAAAAATTTGTCCAGAGTACATTTTCCCCTCCTCTCAGAGATCTAGTTGTTAAATATTTACCAGCATACAAGTGTATATAATTTTAAAAGATAGATCATCGAGCACGTGGAGGCTGACTGATCTCATAGCAAAAATAAGAGAAAAGGTATGGAAAGTCCATGTGCCCAGCTGATTTTCACTTAATACTAAAAAAAAGAAAAGAAGCTTCCCAGTGCTTCTGGTAGATCCTCTAAAGAATTTATTGTAAGTAGACATGATTTGGACAGGATAACAAGAAGTAGATGGTCTATGGGCTGCACCTTTGGAAGACATACTCACTAGACAAGTGTATTAACCATTTTTGTTCAGATGGAATAAGGTTAAGTTGTATCAAATTTATCTTCAATAAGCGGGAAGCCTATGCATTCATATTTAGACATATCTAGCTCTTTAAAATATAATGAGAATTGTTTCAGTAGACCAGCCAAGTGAAGAGCAAACGAGTCTTTATTCTGTCTCATTTTTGATGAAGCTATTTTTAAAACTGGAAAACATTAAATATACTATTTTGTAAATTTATTATCCATAGCTCTAAATTTTTCATAAATATAATCACTTTATCTTTCCAAATCAGAGTACAAATTTGAAGAACTTGAATCAATTTATTTGGAGTACTCAGTTAAAAACAAAAACAATTCGCCAAATATGCGTTTTTCAGAAGGAAATTTTTGAGATAAAAGAATGTTTCATCTTTAGTATTACCAATAAGGAAAAAAAATGATAGCAGAAATAGCATCTTGGAGGAGAAACATGTAGTAATGTGGCTTCTGCTTTCCTAGCTTTTCATGAAACTAGAATTCTTGTACCTTTTAATTCCTGGCTTCCTTTTTCAGAATTTCTGTTTCCTTTTCTGAAAACATAACAGAGACCAGGTCTTGGGAATGGATATTTCCAACCTTGGGGGTACCTCATTGCAGCATAGATTGTACTAATATGTGTTTCTCCTCTTAAGTGCCATTTTCTACTGCTGGGGTTGTGAGGGTTGGGGTGAGGACATCAATCTCCTATCCCCTTTGTTGTGTTCTGGTTTGGAAGTTCAAAAGGAAAATAGGGGAAAGAGGTGGAGCTTTTTCACAGCTCACTATCATAGACCTTGCAAGGGTGGTGATGAAGAGGTGGTCCCTCTGACAACAGTGCATCTCCCTGAGAGTCAGTCACAGTTAGTTATTGGAGATTATTCATTCAATCAATCAATTAATATTTATTAAGCAGAGTACTGATTTCTTAGCAATGAGCTAGAGCTCATATTTAACTTCATGAGAAGCACCCCTCCCCCACCAACACAAAGGTACATATGCTACAATCTGATCAAATAATGATAACAGAACAGCTGGACTTCAGAAAAACCTGGAAAGACTTATATGAACTGATGCTGAGTGAAGTGAGTAGAACCAGGAGAACATTGTATACAGCAACAGCCACACTGTGTGATGACTGACTTTGGTAGACTTTGCTCTTCTCAGCAATGCAAGGACCTAAAACAACTCCAAAAGTCTCATGATGAAAAATGCCATCCATGTCCAGAGAAAGAAATATGGAGTCTGATCCAAGCATACTATTTGCTCTCTTTTTGTTTTTTTTTCTTTCTCATGGTTCCTCCCATTTGTTCTAATTCTTCTATATAACATGACTAATATGAAAATATGCTTAATAAGACTGTATATGTAGAACCTATATCAGATTTTTGCACACCATCTTTGGGAGGGGGGGAGGCAAAGAAAATTTAAAACTTATGGAAAACTAAAAATAAATAAATTTTAAAATAATAACAAAAATAATTTAAAAATTATTAGTATAGTTAACATTTACATAGAACACTAAGGTTTGAGAAGCACTGTACATATGTCCAATGTACAGGTTTGGAATTTTTTACTTTGTATTTTTATGTTTCTTCTATTTAAACTATTGTTATTGCCTTGGCTTGTGATAGTTTCAGCTGTTTCAGTGGATCTTCTCCTCAAATCAGTTATGAAATGATCCATTGAGAAGAGCTATTAGAGGCAGCAATGTTGTTTTGTGGAGAGAATACTGATCTTGGAGTCCAGAATACCTAAACTCAAAGGCTGTCTCAGATACTTTTTCCCTGGGTACATCACTTAAAGTCATCCATTCCCCCATCTGTAAAATGGGTATAATAAATGCATCTACTTTCTAGGGTTGTTGTAAGGATCCAATGTGATTATATATGTAAAATGCTATTTGAACTTTAAGGTGTTGTATAAATGTTAACATATTATTTAAGTTTGTAAAAATTAGAGATAATATAATGTGATCTAAGAAATTTAATATTTCTTAATAACCAATGTCAAATTTGAATTTTTAAGAAGATGCAGGAATTAGATTTTTCTTTTGAAAGTAGCTAATTATATCATACATGCATTTACCAAAATGATGATGAGAAATCTATTAGATATTACGGTACTTTTCTCTTTGACATAAATTAACTCCGAGTTTACATTATTGGTGTTCAAATCCAGCAGATAGTGCAACGAATGACACAATTCATGGGTGTCGTGAGTCTACACTGACGGTGATGAGTAACAGATCATGCCAATGTCAAAATGTAACACAACATGTTACACACATGTTACACAATGCAACACACACAATTCAGATTTCATATCATTTGTGCAAATATTGTGACATAATTGCTATGCTCTATTCACTGTCAGTAGGACAGTCCTGCTTCTGAATTATAACGTAATCTCATCCAAAGAAAGGACTATCTTTTGCCTCTTTTGTGTTTCTAGCTCTTAGTTCAGTGTCTGGCACAAAGTAGGCTCTTAATGTTTATTGATTGCTTTGATTGATTCCAGCTTTGTTTTCACTGAAAAAAAAATCTATGTATATGTGGAAGTTATGTTTTTAAAAATCAAATAGAGTTGGCTATTGCTTCATCCTCGCCCAAGAAGGTCTTGTACTCTCTCTGTCTCCTCTCTTCTATGGGGATAAGGCTTACCTCACAGTTTGGAAAATTGGATTAGGTGATATTTTTACAAGATATCTCAGAGAGGAAAGATACTGACAAACTGGGAAAATCTTGAATGATACTGATAACTAAAACAAAAGACAGTTGTGGCTACATCAAGAACAATGAATTCATATGCTTAATATCGATCTTTATCAAATCTTTGTGAGAATGATCTGCACATGTATTGAGGGTATCTGCAACAACACTATGAGAAGGGTAAAGACAGTCTTTCATAGCTGATTTTCTATAGCAGACTACATCTTTATAGCCATAAAATTGGTTAAGAGGTATAGAATAAGAGGAAATTCTGCTCTGAAAATTGTTTGTTGATTACACATGATCATTTGACTAGGTAGAGGGGGAAAATGGCTTGAAAACTGGCTCTGGAATCAGAGTCTGGCATTTAGAGTACGTTCTGATTGATTTCTTCTCTGATACTTGAGAATTGTCAACCTTTGGCAGTCACAACTTCCTTGGATTTCAGTTTTCTTACATTGCTGAAATTAAGGGGTTGGATAATATGGTCTCTGAGTTACCTTTTAGTTCTAAGCCTCTGATCCTAGGATCCTTTTCTCCAACAGGGAGTCTATATATCAAAATCACAAATGATTCCTTAATAAATGTAAATTAAAGATTCTCTGATTATTAATAACAATTAAGCTATACAATCATGAATCACATGCTTCCCAAAAGGCTTTGCCACTATCATGGAAGCAGTCTAGCACCAAAGACAAATGGAAATGGGATTCCATTATAGATGACAAGGGCCTCAATAGCACTGAGGTCAAACTCAAACAGGAAGCCATGCCAGCTAGTTGCATCTTGACTTAGAAAACCACAAATTTACATTATTTGTGTTGCATTATATTTATATTTATTCTGGTAAACATTTCCCAATTAAATTTTAATCTTATTCTGGTTTTACTCCAGAGAATTTTATGTGTTTGACACCTCTGCTCTAGATGCTCTGATTGGAGGATCTTATTCTCATCGCATAAAACTTCAGAACCTTCTCGATGTGATCCATGACTTTACAGAAAAGATCAGTTGAATAACCCATAAAGGAAAAACAAAAAAATTAAAAAAGAAGAACAATGTGCCTTTTGTCTTGACTATAATGTACCATTGAAGGCCAATTACCCACATATATTTGGGGTAGGCCTTCCAGATAGACACTGAGCTGGACCCATAATTGATTAAGAAGAAAAGAGTGGGAAAGATTGTGTTTGGGAAAGCATGTAGGGCTTTCTAACAATCCCATGCTGGTCCCTAGCACTTTGGCCCATCTTTGTTAATGCAGATACTCTTCCAGGGATGCTATATGATCACAAATCATGTAATACCATGAAGTTCTTGAGCAATCAGAGTTATAATTTACCCAAAGATGAGCGGAGAGGTACAGGGTAAGCACAAGTAATTTGAAGCATATTTTCCACACAGATGTGTTCAAAAAGGGACATATCCTACTATTCAGGAATGTGTGACTGGGCAAAGGAGGTGGGCTGGTCATGTAGGGATCCATAATAAACAGGTAGACAGTACAAGCACTGCACTAGCATTCACAAAGATTTGAATAGCAACAGAGGACCATCCCCTCCCAGCACATTGGATAGATTCTCTATGGAAGATATAGGGGAGAAGATGGCCAAGAATCACACAGGATGAGAAGATGTGAAGGGGTTGCATTTTTGCATGGACAGAGTTAATGCCCATATCAATGAGATCACAGATCTGTTGGAAGTATTGACCTTTTTCATTTGATTTTTCATCAGGCTCTGTTAGACTTGGGCCTTGCCATCAGTAGTTTTTACTAGGGATTTAAGCAAGAAAGACACTTCCAGTCAATCCAATCAATAGCTTCGTCACTGACACTCTTCCCTTCTCTCTTGCTGCTAACTTTCTCCAAAGGTTGCAATGATCCCTGGTGATGACCACTTTTCTCAATCTCTCTTCTTTCAGTCCTTCCAAATAATAATAATTGATACTTATATGGCACTTTCTGGTTGGCAAATTGCTTCCCATAGATTATCTAAATGATTTTCACAATAACCTTGAGAGATAGGTACTAAGAGTATTATTATCACCATGAGATCAAATAAGATAATGTACATACGGCCATTTTCAAAACGTAAAATGCATGAAAATTATTATTATCATAATCATTACTGTTATTATTTGCAATTGAGAAAAATGTCAACATGACTTGTCAACAGCTTTAAGTTATTAAGTGCCAGAGGCAGGATTTAAACCAAGGTCTCTTCTGTCTTTAAATTCAAGACTCTTACAGCTGCTGATATAGGGAACACGGACATCAAGATTGGGTCATTCAATAAGCAGAATACAGTTCAACTATAATCAATCCAGCAATCAATTTGCATGGACCATGAGAACAAGTAGGAACCTACTATATGCCAGATCCCATGCTAGTTTATGGCAGTACAAAGAGAATAGTAAAATAATCCCTGCCCTCAAAAAGCATATATTCTCTTTATTTTAATCTTGGGAGGTTAATAGTATTTTATTTTTTCCAACTACATGTAAAGATAATTTTCGACATTCATTTTTTATAAGATGTTGAGTTTCAGTTTTTTCTTCCTCTCTGCCATGTCCCATCCCCAAGACAGCAAGTAATCTTACATAGGTTATACATATGCAATCAGGTAAACATATTTCCACATTAGTCAGGTTGTGAAAGAAGAAACATAACAAAAGGGAAAAGCCATAAAAAACAAAAAAAAGTGAAAATAGTATGCTTTCAGACTCCAAAATTCTTTCTCTGGATGTGGATAGCATTTTCCACCATGAATCTTTTGGAATTGTCTTGGATCATTTTGTCGCTGAGAAGAGCTAATTCTACCAAAGTTGGTCATCACATAATGTTGCTGATACTGTATACAATGTTCTCCTGGTTCTGCTCACTTCATTCAACATTGGTTCATGTAAGTCTTTACGGGCTTTTCTGAAATATGCCTGCTCATCATTTCTTAAAGCACAGTAGTATTCTATTACATTCATATACCGCAAGTTGTTCAGCCACTCCTTAATTGAGGAGTATCTTCTCAATTTCCAATTTCCAATTTCCAGTAGTCTATGTTCAATAGGTGGAGACAACACAGATGCATATAATTATATACCAAACAAGTGTAACACTATAGATGCAAAATAACAATAAAGTAATATTTTGGGAGACACCAGCAACTGGTGGTGGTGGTGGTGGTGGTGGTGGTGGTGGGAAGGTCAAGGGAGGCTTCGTATAAAAAAGTGATACTTGAAGCTTTGAAGGAAGGTATGTATTCTAAGAGGAAGAGCTGAGGAACAAATGCATTTTAGGTGTGGGAGACAGCTAGTACTAAGGTGCAGAGATTAGAGATGATATATCATACGTGAAGAACAGCAAGAAACCACTTTGACTAGTCTGAGGACAGCAAAGGGCAGTGATGTGTAACAAGGCTGGAATGGTAGATTGGAGCCAGGTTATAAACCACACAAGTAGAATATCATGTCTTTTCCAACTCTTTCTCTGCTTTTTGTTTTACCTCCTGATGAGTGAATTAACGACTGCCATAAACCTGGGCCCCAGATAGACTGATTGATCCTTCTTCCACTATTAGTGCTAAGAGAGCATACTTGTTGAAGCATTCAGTTACTAACTAGTGATTAAAAATAAATGGGTAGAGCTTTGATGAGCACCGTAAAATTTTGAGCTGCAGAACGAATTAAAATTTTTCGCTCCAGTTCCAAGAGATAAGATCAAGGAGACAAGAATCTTATCTTTGAGATTATTAATTTGGCCATTTTTAGCCACAGAGCTCCAATTTATGATTCTCAGATGCCTTATTCCTTTATGCCTCCAGTTATCTCTTTCAGTACTGATGCTTAGATTAGATAAAATCAAGATCAGTTAACTGCTAGATGGTACTGATAGTTAACATGAAGTATAATCCATGAAATGGAGGAGGTGATTTGAGTAATGAATTGTCAGTGGTTTACTCACAGCTCAGAGCAATTTTGTTGTGTGATTTCAGAATTCAGACCGCAAAATACTCCTGGGGAACCACAGTTAAGATTGGCTATATATTTCACTCTTGGACTATAGAGTCCTAGTCATCGTGAAATTGCTTTACAATTTTCTTGGCTTCCAATTTTGTCAAGCAGTGGATGATTGAAGATTTGTTATTGAAAAATAAAATTCACTTTGATATCCAAAGAGCAGATTTTTTGTTTGTTTTTGTTTTTTGGTTAGCATGTCAGACGGTTCTATTCCTGGGACACTCTTAAACTTTCTCTTTCCTCCCAAATATTTTTTATATAAAATTTCAAGTCAGAATGAAACAGGAGACCTCTTTCACATTAATTTTTCCTAAATAATTTCAAAGACAGAAAAGATCTCATCAGATCTGTATGTTTGCTTTGCTAAGGGTTATTGGATGCCAGAAAGTCCCTAACAGCACATCTTTGTTATCATCTCTTCACACACATATAATAACACATATGTAATAAAATAATGTGGCCAATATAAAATTTGAATGACAATCAGTAGGAGAAAAGATTCTTGTGTCCTACTGAGGCAGGACATCAAGCTTTACTGCTTTTCCATGTGGTACCCTAAATAGAATTAAAATGTTAACTCAATCTATATAATGAGTTAGAACCAAGATTTAACTAGTATCAATAGTGATAATGCTGGTAAGGATGTTAGAGTAGGAGAAAGCCCTACAATGAAGCTCTCTACCACAATGTCTCCAAAAAATATCAGAATAACACTAGATGAAGAACTGACTGGGGAAACCAGAGAGTCATTTTTCCAACTCAGGTCTGTATAAGGAGAGTAGCCAAAGGCAAGTGGGTATTAGGAAAAGAAGTTTCCAGTTAAGAAGACCTTCTAGCTCAGGGACTAACTGGGATGGGACCTGTGAGGCTACGTACTAGGACAAGGAGCAGGATTGTGAATCCAAAATGGATAAACAGAATGTGAGACTCTGTACTGGTCAAAGAACAGGAACAGTAACAGAAGGAACAGCAGCTGTGTAGCTTTGATGCCTAATGGAGGTTGCAGAGTCAGCTTGCATATTCATGCTGAGGTCTAGGGGTGAGTAACTAGGGCAAAGAACTCAGACCAAAGGTGAGTCATTAGCTTTGTTACTCCAAACTTGCAGAAACTTCCAGCTAGCTGACAGGATCTGGAGCCAGTAACGATCAACTGGAACTCCAACCAGGGTCAATTCTTCAGTTGTGTCATCCAGAGCCAAGCCAGGATTAGGCACTTTCAAAGCTCAGACTGGAAGAAAGTTGTGAGACTTTTCTAGATCAGACCATTTAAATCCTGCTAAAAGTTTATTGGTCCCTAGCCTGAGCTTGCCCTGAAGAAAACAGTACTCAGTAGCCAGAGAAAGCAGCAACAGAATTCCAGAGACCACAATTAAATGGGGCTCAGAAATTTCCTGCAGAATTTTGGAGAACCTGACCCTAACACAAGGATGAAATGTTTACCTTCTAAGGAGGGGATGGGGTGGAGGGGGTGGTGTGGTGGAGAAGTGTTCCCTCAACCCTAATGCCATCAAGTGTCACAGAGATAGTTAAATAAAATAAGTCTTCTGATAGTCATTTTGTTATGTTTTGATGTTTTTAAGAGAAGAAAGAAAAAGGGAAAGAGAAGAAAAGGAAACTTAATATTTTACCTAGAAGTATGCAAGTAGAAGACTACACGAATAAGGATGATGGAGAGGGGGGAAGTGGGCATTCCTTGACCTTCACTTTCACAGTAAATGGTTAAAGGTGTGTAGAACGTGGGCACACACACACACACACACACACACACACACAAGTTTGGTGTAGAAATACATTCAATTCAACAGGGTAATGGGAGGGAACTAGGAAAAGAAAAGGGGAAATAAGAAGGGAGCTAGACTCAGGGAGGAATTAGTCATAAGCAAAACAAACTCCATCTTCAAAGGGTAGATCCTGAAAGTAGCTTAAAAAGAAATAAATAAAAAGAAAACCTAAAAACCTGTGATTGATATCTGGGACAAGGGAATAGAAAAAAAGTGGGGATGCAGAAATAGACTGTATCAACATAGATAACTAGTGCTGCACACTTCCTTGTCATCCACCACTTTCTTCCTTGTTAAAGAGGGGGCTTGGGGACAAAGAGGAAAGAAAGCATTCTTTACAGAAATAAAGACAGACCTAAATAAGTAGAAAGATATCAATTGCCTATGGTTGTGTTGTGCCAATATAATAAAAATAATTAAACTACCTAAATTAATTTACTTATTCAGTGCTGTAGCAAACAAATTGCCAAAGGCTTATTTGATAGAGCTTGAAAAAAAATAACAGGGCAATTTATCTGTAGTAACAAAGGGTCAAGAATTTCAAAGGAAATGATGAAAAAGTAGAAAGGAAGGTAGCCTGGTAGTATTAGATCTCAAACTATACTGCATAACAATAATCATCAAAATGATTTGGTAATGATTAAGAAATAGAGCAGTTAATCAGTGGAACAGATTAGATATGTAACACACAGAAGCAGACACAGTAGCCTAGTGTTCGATAAATCTAAAGACCCTAGCTACTGGGGTGAGGACTCACTATTTGACAAAACTGCCCAGAAAACTGGAAAGTACTGTGGCAGAAACTTGGCTAACATCTCATTTTGTAGGCCAAGATAAGCTCCAAAGGATATATAAGTTGGACATAAAAGGGTAACATCATAAACACATTGGAAGATCAAGGAAGAAATTACTTTTCAGATCTATGTGGAGAGATGAAAAGTTTGTGACAAACAAGGAACAGAGATAATCACACAGGATAAAATGGACAATTTTGATTTCATGAAATTGACTTTTTTTTACCTGAAAAGGCCAATGTAGACAAAATTAGAAGAGAAGTAGGCAACTGGGAAAATCTTAGTAAGCTTCTGTGATGATTGTGTAATTTCCAAGATATGTGAGGAATCAATTGAAATTTATGAGAATGAGAGCTATTCCCCACTTGAAAATGGTCAAAGGATATGAACATACAATTTCCAGAGAAAGAAATCTAAGTTATCAACAGTCATGTGAAAAAAAAATACTCCAAATCCCTAATATTTATAGAAATGCAAATTTAAGAACTCTCAGGTCCTACTTCATACACATCATATTGACGAAGTATAAAGGTAATCAGTAAATGAGAAGATCTTTCCTGCCCATTTGAATAGGCTTGGTGGGCGGGGCGTGTCTCTTGGGGTTCTGGGGAGAGTGGCTAAGACCAGAGACAATGGTAGGCACCTGAGTACTGGTCGCTCAGTTGATATTCTAGTCGACAGGATGATGTCTGGCGAGTATACAAAAGGAGAGAACACAGCTTGGAGATTGAGACATAGTGGAGGCAGGAGAAGGAGAAGTGGTGGTGGCAGTGGTGGCAGCGGAGGTGGCGGCGGCAGCAACAGGTGCTACTGAAAGCAGGATTGACCCTTGGGCAGACAGGAGAGTGCTGAGCAAGGGCTTGAGGCCAGTGGGTAATCTTCTTGCTGGAGGGCCCTAGCATTGGGGGGAAGCTCCAGTATGACTTGGCTTGCTGCCATAATATTTTTCTGTAACCTCCTGGTCACTATTGTGAGATGTGCATATTGGTTTTGGAAGGTTCTTGCGTGGATATCAAATTGGGGACACTGGTCTGTGGGTCTGCTACTTTGGAGCCTGAATAAATGCTTTAACTCCTCTGCCTTTGACTTAGAAAATTCCTTATATCCTGCGATTCTGGACCATTCAGGTATATTCATGATTTTCTTTGAAATCATGAATTCTGCCTTAATGATATACAAAGATAACCAAAACAAAATGAAAATTACAAATGCCAGAGAAGCTGAAGGAAAATGTGCTCATCAATCCACCAATGGTGAACCTGTAAATTGGTCCAGCCATTTGGAAAGCAATTTGGAACTGTGTTCAAAAAGTCAATAAATTGTGTATATCCTTTAAGCCAGGGACACCACTACTAGACTTAAATTCTAAAGAGATCAAAGAAAAAGCTATAGGGACTGTAAGCACAAAGGTATTTAGAGAAGCCCTTATTTTTGTGGTTGCAAAAAGCTGGAATTTAAGGGAATGCCCATCAAATTTGGGGGAATGCTGAAAAAATTATGACGTATGAGTATAATGAAATATTATTGTGCCATAAGAAAAGATGAAAAGAATAGTTTTAGAGAAGCCTAGAAAGACTTGTTTTAATTGATGCAGAGCTAAGTGAACAGAGCCAGAAAAACAATTTATGCTATAATATCAATATTGTTAAAACCTTAAGAATTCTGATCAAGGCAATGATAAGCCATAATCCCAAAAGACTAATAATGACTAATAATGAAGAATACATGACAAAGAGATGAGAGACTCATATGAAGAATGTGACATGTTCTTTTGGACTTGACTAATGAGAAAATTTATTTTGCTTGACCATGAATATTTGTTACAATGTTTTTTTCTTTATCTTTGAATGGAGGAGCAGTGGAGTGGGAGAAAGAGAAATTAAGTACTTATTAATTGGAAAAATGAAATCTAAAATATGTCAACAGTGAGGGGAGAAGATTCTTCAAATTGTGCTTCTTTTATCCTTTTATTCCTAAGGCCAACTGTTTAAATAAATGCTTTTGTCTTGGTTATAGGCCATAATAAATGAAAGCTATCTGCATTTCTTAAGTAAAGGAGAGCTGTTTATACTCCTTAAGTCTTTTTGAATTTAATGAATCTTTCATTTCACACAAGAGATCTAGACTCAGCAAATACATTTTCATGAGCTAGTAGCTCCATTAACATCTGTAGATCGACTGGAAAGTCCACTGGGGTCATTCTCAAGTTAACAGCACTATATTCTTCAACTGGAATTAGACATGTCATTACTCAGTTCAGCAAATGTGTGTAATTAATATTTGGAGAGAAGTGGGGTCTGTGTATCAGACTGCTCCTGACTAGCTGATTAATCACTAGGTACGAGAGAAGGTATCCAGTAAATACCTGTGGAATTGAAGTATTGACATCGTTTACCTTTTTCTGTATACAAGTTTTCTCATCTGTTGGGATAACAATGGCTGTTCTTAAGCTGTGATGGTGAGGCAGTGATCAATGAGACTGGGATCTCAAAGAGTATTTGGCTACCTGGAGATGTGGCTCTACTTTGATTTTAGTATTGTAGTATGGGATAGAATTACTTATGAAGAGAAATTTCAATAGGAAAACCATTGTGTAAAAATAGAGAGTGCTGGGCATAATGGTAATGCATCTTCCAGGAGTGAAATAACCCCACAGATTCTACCTAAACAATATTAAGAAATTAACACGTGTTGTAGCCCAGACTATTATGTTCATGTGCCGTATCAGGTGCCCCTCTGTCCCTAGGGATGATTTCTAGAGTCTTCCTCCCTAGAACCCAAACACCAAGAAAATAGAATTTAAATTACATAGGACTTGATAGGTCATCTTCCCTATTTCACATTCTAAGTGTCATAACTTGCAAACCTATGTTTAGGGTCAATTCATGCTACTTCTAAGCAATTTTCTTTCAGTCACAAATCATTAACTTCCTATAACATACAATCACTCCTAGTTGTCCTAAAATAATAACAATGCTCCTAATATTGTCATGTTGTTTTTAATAGAGACATTATCTCTATGTGTAACATTCCAATTCATAGCTCTATTACCCTTAATCTGTTCCTTCCTTCATTTGCTCATTCATCAAAAGTTTTCTGTCTCTAAATATTTATCATCTGTGAAACTTATGTCTGCCATATGTCATTTAAGAATAGCACTGAAGGATGCTGAAGGAAAAACTAAATGCACCAGAGTTATATATGAATTAGGGCCACGCAGTGTACACACATGTGTGTGTATGTACTCATGTTCATATATATTTGTATATGTCTATCATCTATATCTCTGTCTCTGTCTGTTTCTTTCTATTCATCTCTTTCTGTCTCTCTTTTATTGGCCATTTGAATTCATTAGTACAGGGAACTCCTGATAAAGAAAGTTCATCTATCATTTTGAGTAGGTGCCTGTTTTGGAGCTTAGAGTTGTAAAGAGTTTCTTGTGGTATTAAGAGATGAATGTCTTGTCCAGGCTCACCTATCCAGTATAGGTCAGAGACAACAATTGAATCCAGGTCTTTCTAACCTTGAGACTGACTCTCCACTATATATTTCTGCTTGTGTATGTGTATGCGTGCATGTGTATATATATTTTCAGATATGTATTCACACATTTCCATCTCAGTCTCTAGCCAGTTGTGTGTATGTATGACCTTGGGTAAATAATTTTACCTTTCTTAACCTCTGTTTCCTTATCTGCAAAATATTGGGGTTAGACTACAGTAGAGGATTTCTTGAGTCTTTTCCACCTCTCACAGTTTATCATTTGGATGAAGAATTGATTTATTCATCTTTGTATCTTCCATAGCAGCTAGAACCTATCCTCTAGGTACTCAATAAATATTTGACTAGTGTAGTAACAGGAATTAATTTCTAAATGAGAGAGTCAGAAAGACTTTTCTTCCTGGATTCAAATCTGGCCTTAGAAACTTGCCTGTTGTGTGACCCTGAACAAGTTATTTAACCCTGTTTGCCTCAGTTTCCTCATCTGTACTGGAAGAGAAAATGGCTAACCACTCTAGTATCTTTGCCACGAAGATCCCAAATGTGGGTCATGAAGAGTTGGACACAACCGAAATGACTGAATACTGGCAACAAAAATATCTCTGAGAGACTGTAAGTGAAGATTTACAAAGGCCTGTGTCTTCAACTTTTCCTTAGATTTTAATTTTTAATAGGTCTTAGATTTTATCTCTTATTCCATATAATCTAAGTTTAGGAATGAAGTTATTTTTTTTATGATCTCCCTGCAAAGGTTAGCAATCTCTTGTGTTGTGTGACTTGGAGTTGAGAGTGTGGTTGACCCAAAAGTGAATACAAAACCACGGTCTATAGCTCATGAAGTATTGCCAGTTTTATGATGTTGTATTAGCACATGATGAAAGTATTCCCATCTTCAGTCATTTTGTGGACTCTCAGATACTTGTTTGCTCGCTTTAGTGCTAAGTGTCCTCTGCAATGAAGCATTTCTAGCAGGTGCAGTTCTGGTCCTTCTGATTTGTTTTTGCCGTTTTGTGGTCTCACTATGTAGACTGCGGTCTCTACATTATCTTTGGTGTCAAGCTGATCATCACTACAATTTTAAGCAGATCTAGCTTTCGGTCTTATGCTGCTTCCCCTAGTTCCTTGAGAGCGAACATTTAACATGTCACTTTGAGGTTTTTCAAGCACTTTACAAATATTATCTTATTTGATCCTCACAATAACCCTGGGAGGTAAGTGCTATTAATCTAATTTTATAAATGAGTGAAAGAGAAGGTAAGAAAGATTTTCTAAAATGAGGAGGGGTTTTGGACTTCCCAAGATTTTTCACTTTGCCGTCCATTTGTATCACATAATGACAGAGATGTGTATTATTATCATTATGACAACACATTAATATAACACTCTGCATGTATTTTAAACAAATGCTATGCTAACTGTAGCCATTCTAAGCAAAAGCAGCCAAGTGAGTTGAAATATTCAGATGAAATCTTTCGGATTTATCCAGAAGTGCATTTTAATTCTCCACTAAGAAAGATGTGAAGAAGAGAAAGTAAAATTCTTTAGTCAATCAGATCATAATACCCATGTGCAATAAAAAGAAATCTATCTTTTGATCAAGGAGGTGATTTTCCTGGGTATTATTTTCAGCCCTTTGCTAAAACAAGCAGCCCCACTACATTAAACTTCTAGGAGAAGGTACATTGCCCTGACAATTTAAGCTGTATTTGGAAGTTTCCCATGTAATTTACACATTTCAAGTATGCTAATGAGTTCTTTGTATCAAACCCACCATAGAGAGGAAAGCTTTCTTTGACTCTTCTTCTTTGTGGTGTTGAAAGAAATAAGTGAACTACTACACAGGTATTATTAAAGAGCAGGTTACATTAAAGTATGGCTAAATTAAATAGACTGAACTCTGAACAGTAAGATCTTTCTTCAGAAATCTAATGACAAAAGCAGAGAGGGGAGCAAATTAAAATTAAAATTTCTTTTTTCCTCCAGCCCTTTCAGATTAATGCTAAGAAAATGTATTGTATCTGTAAGTGGCATGACAAGAACATTGGGTTCTAATATTACATAGTAGTTCAGCCTATTTCCCATTAACTATCCAGTTAATCCCATTCAATAACATGGTTAGAAGGAGCCCAGGGAGCTCAGTAGTAAAGGTCTCACATACTTTAAAAAATTATTTTATTTTTAATTTATGGAATAAAACAAGCATTTTCATAATATAGTATAATAAAAGAAGATGATTGCACGTGAAACTGCAAATCTACTATGTACAACTTGCTGTTCCTTTTAAATATATAATAAAATTATCATGTAAACTTTTTTCCCCTTTTTATCTCCCCTTCACCCCACCCTAGAGATGGCTACCATGAGACACAAATAAATATATACACATATATGTAAAATTATTCTATGCATATTTCTATTTATGAGTTCTTTCTCTGGATTCAAATAGCTTCTTTCTTCATATGTCCTTTATTTTTAATTTGTGTGCTTCTAATAGTCAAAATGACTTATTCACTCAAAGTCATTCTTAAAACAATATTGTTGTTATTATATACAGTGTTTTCTTGGTTCTGCTCACTTTGCTCTTCACCATTTCATGCAAGTCTTTGCATTCTTTTCTAAGATCATTAAGCTCATCCTTTCTTGTAGCACAATAGTATTCCAACACAACAATACACTACAACTTATTCAGTCATTCCTTAATTGATGGGTATCCCTACAATTTCCAGTTCTTTGCCACCACAAAGAGAACTGCTCTATATCCCATTCACGTTCCAAGTTATAATTATTATTTGTGAATTTCCCTCCATCTTGCTTTACTCACTATTTTCTTTCTCAGCTTCTCTTTTTACCCTATCCTTGTTATCTTATCTTCTCTCCCTACTTTCCCACTCCTCATCCTACTCATCCCTCCAAGAGTCCTGCCCCACACAACCTGAAAGACATAGCTACATAATGGAACAAATGAATGTGGCCATGTATTAGCTTCCTCAGTTCAGTAACTGAGTGGCTATGATGTTTTTCTCTGTATCTCTCCATTTAGGAAGGCAGCATGGTGTAGTGGATACGAGCTGGCCTCAAAGCCAGAAACACTTGGAGAGTTCACCTCTACTACACTCTGCCTATGTGATCCTAGGTGAGTCACTTACCCTTTGGTACCTTAGGGAACTCTAAGACTGAAAGGTGCTGGCATTGGTAGGGAGTTTGCTCACCTGCTGGTTCCCTCTACCAATGAAATCAAAAGTCTAGCTCCTATCTCCTATGTGATTTATTGCCTTGAATTGTGGATAATGCTATGTATGAGGCTAAATATCCTGATGGGTTGATCTATATGCTGTTGAAATTACTGACATCTGGAAATGATGGAGATTGTTGCACTTAAAAAGATGAAAGTAACAGCTTATTCTCAGTAACATATTTCTAAACCGTTGTTAACTTTTATTGGTGCCAGTGAAAGGAAGTTGGTTTAGCAAAAGAGGAATTAGATTTAAAACAAAGAGAGTTTCCTAGTACACGCTTCACATACATAGAAAAAGTGAGGCTTTTCGTGTGTATATATCTGGGGTGGAGGGAATGACAGAAGATCTTGAAAGGAGGGAAGGGAGAATTGTGCTTTAGCATTCTTGTTTACTGGATGACCTTCCGTCTCCTTGGATGTTGTTAAGTTATTTTTCAGTTGTTTCCAACTCTCTGTGACCCCATTTGTGGTTTCCTTGGCAAAGATACTGGAGTGGTTTGCCATTTCCTTCTGCAGCTCATTTTACAGATGAGGAAACTGAGGCAAACAGGATTAAATGACTTTCCTAGGATCACACAGCTAGTACATATCTGAGGCTAGATTTGAACTCAGGGAGAAGAGTTTTCCTGATTCCAAGCCCAATGTTTTATATTCTATGCCACCTAGCTGCCCTCTTTGTGGAATAGGGTGATCATAATACCCCACTGGGAACCAGCCAGAATAGCTGTGGTCCCCAATAAGTCATGTTGACAAGATTGAATAGGAGGCCTTTGTAATGAATAGGGCAGAACCCTTTGGATTTAACATAGGTTCCTTCCTTTGGAAAAGAGTTGTGGAGGGCCATCGTTATTGACCTTTAGATCTATCAGATCTTGGAATGGGTTGTATCCAGTACTTGAAAGGTTACCATTGAACAGGCCAAGAACAAAGCAACAATGAACATTTATAAGGACAAGTCACCTAAGGTTAGAATTTGTAGGCAGGCCTGAAGATTCAGGTCTTTTGAGGCTGCTTCTGCTCATTCTATTATCCACTTGGGGGACAGGAGAAACAGGAATTTTGACTCTATTCCCTCTTTTTGTTTTATTTCTTTTCTTCTTGAGGATGGAGTAGTAGTGAATAATGTCTTTTATCACCTTCTTTCTGGTGATCGATAGAACCACAGGCTCTTCTTCTTTTTCCGGCAGGTACGAGGATGACTAGTAGCCTGTTCCTCACTACCTCAGGAACAATGAGGCCCAGAAGAGGAAAAAAAGTCTGGAATAAACATTCCATTCTCCTTTTGGAAAAAGAAATTATGTCACACATACTTAGGGTTACTATTAAGAAACACGTGCTCATTATGTATGAGTTATTTTGACAGATGTATGTGCTCGTAATGAACTAGAAATTTTCATTAAAAGCCCATAACAGTTCATATCTTTGATGGTCCCTGTTAAAGAACTCTCAAGCCAAATTTCACATTTGTTTAGAGGAGTTGAGACCTTCAGGTTCTTTCCTGCTTATTGCTGACAAGAATGCTGAGGTAAAAAGAGGCATGGCCCTTCACAGATTGGAGGAGTCTAAACTGTGGTTACAGAGTCTAGTGAAAAGAAGCAGGTAGAAATCAATGGTGAAGAATGGATAGACTCATTAGCAAGTTCTGATAGGAAAATTTTTCTCCCTCCTATTCATTTAAATGATTTAATTCAGCTTATTTTTTTTCTAGCTAGGGAATGTGGCCTTCTTTGGTTTTGTTTTCATTACTTTGTAAAGGGCAGATGCTAATTTTTTTCCAGTTTTTATTAAAAATGCCCCAGTGTGCTTTTGAAATAAACCTCTAACTTTTCTTTCCTTTCCCTGGTGGTCTCCCCTTCATGTGTGTCAAGACTGGCATGCTGAAGTCCCTACTGAGCCTATGAAAGAATCCCAGTTTCTCGTGAATATGTTCATTCTTCCGTCAATTCAAATAACATCATATTATGTGCCTACTGTGTGCAAGGCACTGTATGTTGGAGATAGAATGAGAACACAGAACAGTCCCTGCCCTCAAGGAATTGGCATTCTACAGAGGTGGGTGGAATAGGAGAAAATATATCATGTATACGAATAAATAAATACAAGGAACTTGGGAAGGCAGAATGTACTAACAAGTGGGGTAATCAGAGATGGCTTCCTGGAGGAAGTGATGACTAAGCTGAAGCACCTACTAAGCTAGCTGAGGGAATGTAATAAGGATTCAGATGAGGAAGGGAAGACATTCTAGGAGTGAGGTGAAAGACAGAATGTTGAGTATGGGCAACAGTCCTGTCAGGCTGGAACACAGAAATAAGTGAAATACAGCTGGACAAGAGGCATGGTCGGCCATCTCCAGGAGTCTCTAATTTGGTTGTGGAGACAAGATATGTGAATTTCAATAAATTAAGAAATTATAGTATAACATCTATTTCGGAGACTTATAGTACCAGAGGTATAAAATGTTTTGGCCACATGAGCTTCCTCCTTGTCCGCTTTACTACCATTATGCCATGAGTCTATACTCACTCTTCCCACCAGTCTCATTTACTTTTATGGGAGAGTACTCCTCATGGATATTGGGGGTATGGAAGGGAAAGGAAGGAGGAAGGAAATTAGCATTTACTAAGCAACTACTTATAACGTTAATGGGATATGAAGATCTTCCCCACCCATTAATAGGCTTCAAGTGGAGTGCATTAAGGGAAGCTTGCTTAGGGGAAGCTTGCTTGTGGGAAGGCTTGCACACCTTTTGGTACTAAAGCTAATTAGGCACTGAGTCACTAGGGTTGTGATGCCTTCTGGCTCTGAGCCTTTTAGCCAAAAGTGTATATATACTCTGAGGTGAGATTTTGCTTTGGTAGTTCACTTATGAGAAGGATCTTTTCATTCCCTGATTGAGACTCTGAGTAGCCATATATTCAGAGCTCCCTGACTGCTCAGATGTAAAGGCTCTCTCAATCCAGTGATGTATGTATAAAGGATATAGCAATATTACTTTGGTTCAGGCAGTTAAGAGCCCTGTCTGTTGGTCTTTATGCTAATTTCTCTGCTTGTATTTTCTCTGATGTTTAGGGCGCTGACCCTTCTCCTGAACTAGTGAATGTAATTAAAATTAGGATTGTTAACCCCTTTTTGAGTAGTCTTTCCTAGAAAAGCAGATCAAAGAACCTATGCTAGCAGCCATCTTGGGTGTGCCAGGGTGCTTGCTGCTACACTACTGTGTGCCAGGTACTTTGCTAAAAACTTTACAAATATTATCTCATTTGATACAATAACTCTGGGCAGTAGGTGCTATTATAATCTCTATTTTATAGTCAAGGAAACTGAGGCAGATGGAGGTTCAATGACTTGCTCAGGACCACACGGCTAGTAAAGGTTTGAGGCTAAATTTGAACTCAGGTTTTCCTGACTCCAGATCCACTTTATCCATTGCCCTACTTAACTGCCTATAGCTAGATGTGTTGTTTGGCTACTGTTCTTAAAAATAATATGAATAAATAAGCTGTTGTATGAATAAATAACTTTGATTTTTATCTAATTATACCTAGTAGCTATTAAAAATAAGCTCATTGGTGAACAATTTGAGTTACAGTTTTTGCAGAGCCACAGAGTACTTTTGAAGGTATCATGCTCCTTAGAACATGACTTGCAAACCAAGGGGGTACTATTTGATTGTAGAGGTAGTAGGGGGCCACTGGAGCTTATTGAGTACTGGGGTGACATTGTCAGACTTTCACTTTAGGAAAATCCTCTGGCATTCTTCCCCAGGCTCTGCTCCTGACTTTCTGGGCTTAGTCACTTTCTCAGCTGCCTTCTTACCCTGGAACATCCCTTCTCCCTGTGAATCCCTTCTCCCACTGGTAAATTCCTCTCATAACCTCTATTTTGGGGAAGGGACCAGGTCAGCCATCTTACAATCCTTTCCCAGCTTTAGACTTCCTCCCCCTCCCCCGATGTGGTACCACCCCCTCCCTGCCCACCTTTTGTCCATATCTCAGCTGTTTTATGTCCTTTCTTCCACCATTAGAATGAATGGTCCCTTTAAGCAGGGACTTTTTTTTGCATTTGTATCCCCAGAGTTTAACAAGTGCATGGCACATATTAAGTGCTTAATGAATGCTTGTTGGCTTGAGATCGGTCAAGATATTGAAATAAAAGTGAAAGATGATGAGGACCTATGCTATGGTGGGGGTTGTGTCAGTGGAGAGAAGGAGACATGTATGAGAATTATCATGAAGGAAGAAAAGATAAGATTGGACAGCAAACAGGATATATGGTATGAGTGATAGTGAGGAGTTGAGGATAATAAGGAGGCTAAGGACCTGGGTGACTAGAAGAATAGCAATACCTCCAACAAAAAGAGAGAAGTTTAGAAGAAGTGTGGATTTGGTGGGGAAAGATAATGAGTTCCATTTGGGACATGTTGCATTTTGGATACCTATGAGCCATCCAGTTTGAAATACCCAATAGAAAGTTGATAATGAAGGACTATTGAGTTCGTTTGGAATGTAGAAAGCTTGTTTCCATGGAAACAGTGTGTTTCAGGGTGATTCTTCTCTCATAGTAGCCCCACCAAGCTCAATGAACAACAATATAGCTGAAATAGCATTAATAATATTCCTGAGATAGTCTCTGCTTTAAGTCCCAATTCTGAAACTACAGCATTAACAGCTCTGGTGCATGGGGTGTGGACCTGGTGGGGCTCGGCTCCTTCCTTGGCAACAGAATAAGGCTTTAAAGCAGCAGGATAGTGGGGTCACAGTATGCATGGGTAATTTACAAGTTAAGTGCTCATAAGTCAGGGCTGACTTGGATGAAATTTTATTCATTCAGCTACCGCCTGCTTCCCACAAATACAAATAATGCCTCTGAAACATATCTGAATGTCAGACTGGCAGGGTGAATCAGGATGTAAATGTCAAGAACTTGTATAAATCTCAAAGTGTGATGGCCACATTTGTGGAAATTCATGTGGGAAGACGGGTAAGTAAAAATATTTCTAAAAAATGTACATGGAAAAGAAGAGAGAAATGAGATGGTACCAGGAGATGGCATAACGAATAGAGTAATGGACTCAAAATCAAGAAGATGCAGGTACAAATCCAGCTTCAGACACTGAGCTGTGTGACCCTGGGCAAGTTACCTAACCTGTCTCAGCCTCAGTTTCCTCATCTGTAAAATGGGGATAATAATAGTATCTTTCTCACAGGGTTATTGTGGGAATCAAGTGAGATAATCATACTGTTTATATAAAGTGCTTTGCAAAACTTAAAATGCTGTGTAAGTGTTAGTTATTATTATTATGATTACAGAAATGGAAGCCTAGAAAAACGAAGGAAACAAAGAATGAATAGACTTGAGAAAAGATTATGCTCTGAGGAACTGAAGTTGGCAGGGCATTAAATTAAATTCAAGAAGTATTTATTCAGCACCAGCCAAAAGATCTTCAAAAAAGCAAGAAGGATGAAGTAGTCTATTGGCAGAAATAGGATTAAAGAGCAAAAGGTGGATTCAACGGAAAGAAAAGGAAGAACCTCTAAATATGGAACTCCAAATTCTTAGCGATGCATTCAAATGGAACTTGACCTTAGTGTTATCTTGCTTTCACCCATTTCTTATGGAGGGCAGGCAAAGAAAAAAATTGAGGCTTTATTTGCTGTGGAATTTATAAAGTAGATTGTGACATTTGAAGGCAGAAAAACAGGGGTTGCAAGAGCAACGATCAGTGAAGACGATCCCTTTCTAAATCATCCTTAGTTCAACAGGGAAAGCAGGGCAGCTGAAAAGCGAGAGTGGAGTGGAGCAGAAGAAGCTGAGACAGATGATTCTCTCATGATTCCATTTTGGCAGTAGCTGAATGTGAGAGCACCAGCGTGCAATTTACATTGTTGGTGACATTTCCTTGATATTGAATTTAGACCAAAGATTCTTAACCTGGGGTCTATGAACTCGTGTTTTTTAAACATATTTTTATAATTATACTCAAATATAAGTGATTCCTTCATAATCATATATATATTTTATTTTATATATTTAAAAATATTCTGAAAAAGGGTCAATTGGCTTCATCACTAGATTTCCCAGGGGATGCTCGAAACACGAAGAGGTTAAGAACTTTTTTTTACAGAATATGGCCCCTGCCATGGACTGGTCATTTAGGAGTCAGAGGTAGAGCTGAAGCAGCAGAGTACCCTAAAGAAAGACAGGAAGCACATGTGCCAAGCAAGTCAAACCATGGCCACTACCTTGACCACCATTACTCCTCAAACCCCACTGGAGACAGTCTAGGATCCTGAACCCAAGAGCCTTGGGCACAGAAATGTTTCCAGCCCACTCCCTGAAGCCATTTTCCTGGGAAGTAATGCTTGAGGGGATGCAGCCTGGCAACTGCTCCTGAAGGTGCTATTGTCATAACTATTGAAGACCCAGAAAAGAAAGTACTTGCTTCCAAAGTCCTTGACACTGTCAATACCTTCTACTTAGAAACTGATATGATTTTATCAGAGATACAATGACATTAAAGAAGAGGCATTATTAATGGCTCTGCCCTTGCATCTTAACTCCCATGGAAACTTTCCATTTGGCTTGCAACTGGAGCCTTCTAAATGTTTCTCTCAGCGGAATTCGAACTCCTTGAGAGAAGGGACTGTCTTACTTCTCTGTTTGTATTCCCAGTGCTTTGCACATAAGAAGCACCTAATAAATGCTTTTTCCTCATTCATCCATTCATTCCCATTAGAAGTAAGCTTGAGGGCAGGGACTGTTTTCTGCCTCATTTGGCACCTCCAGTGCTCAGACCAGTGGCTGGTATGTAGTAGGCATTAAATGAATTTTACCGATTGATTGATTCGTTCATTCGATGATACCAGAATTCCTTGGTGTTCTCCTTTCCTGCTTCTCCTGTGTCTTGCCCAAATACATATCTTCTGGGAAAGGTTCTTGGAGATTGCATACCATGAGTATCATCACCACAGTTAAGTCTTGTGTGTTCATGTGCTTACCGGTTGGGTACCTAAAGAGAGCTAAATGATGGCACAGAGTTAGCTGGAGTTATATCCTTGATAGTATGTTTTTAACCACTTCTCTACTCTTTTGTTATTTGTGCTTGTAGTGCCTGATAACATGAAGATCATAGAATTATAAGTCTAGAGTTAGAATAGATTTTGGAGGCTATGTGCTCGATCGACTAAGAAGCATTTATTATGTACCTACCATGCATGGGTATAAAGTCAAAGCCAGATGTGCTCTGCCAGGTGAATCTGAATCATATACTAGACATACCTAATGTGCTGACTCTGTGTCAGGTACTATGCTAAGTACTGGAGAACAAAAACAAATGATTTGAACTGAGGTCCCCATGACTCCAGGCCTGGTGCTCTACTCACTGTGCCACCTAGCTGCCCCCTCGGCTTATATATTTTTAGGAGTGGGTATAAACGTTTACATACACATATGTACATATATATATATACACACATATAAATGAAAATTAATTTTTGAAGGTATTGCTAGCATCTAGGGGTGGAGCATCAATAAAGGTCTCATATATAGAAAATAAGGAAGCATATTCTAGGCATAAGGGACAGCCAAGAAAAGACAGAGACAAGAGAGGTAGTACCACATGAGGAACAAGGGCAATATGGGTGGATCACAGCTGTCATGAAGTTCATCTTACTGGATAGCTTATCTTCAAACTAGAATTTACTAGAAGTCCGGGGAAATGAGATAGAACCCTCTAGGAAGCTAGGATCATACAGAAATCATAGAGAAAGAGACTTTAGAGACCATACTCCAACACCTTCATTTTGAAGATGAGGAACAGGGACCCAGGAAGTTGGTGCCTCTTCATAGCTATGTCACTGTCTCATGCTGTGACCCAAAGTAATAGATGAAGAATTTTTAGAGTTAAGAGGAACCCTAAAATATCTAGTCCAAAGTCTTCTTTAAATGCATTAAGAAACTGCAGTCTAGTATTTCTTTACTTGGTAAATTTGAGAACCTCCTTGAGATTGACAAGTAGGTGAATGGTCATTCTGATCCATACCCCACTCTTTGATTCGTTATAATTATGAGTAATTATCATGAATACCTGCCAAGTCCTTCTAGCTTAATTAAGAGTGATGCTTTATAAATGACCAGGTGTTATTATAGAGGACAATTTGACAGATTTTTTTTTTGCTTCCAATGAGTCAGGCTTCATTCATTCATAGACAAATTGTTCTTTCAGTCTACTACCTCAGTCAACAATAACCTATTTGTTTAACACAAGCCTTCTTTATTATATATTGACATTTGGGGTCAGGGAGTGTCCAGCTCCTGAATCCTAAAATTATGATACTAATAGGAAGTCCTAGAAGAGAAAGGAAAGGAAGATGACTTAGCGATGTGGACTATAGCTCAAAAGAGTGATGAGGTATCAGTTCTCTATGATACACAGCCTTTAAACCAGTTAAGGCTGGCCCTCTATATGGAAACTCTCTGGGAATGGCTATTTTGTGAGATTTCTACTGGTAAGAAAACTGTGGCTAAAATGACGAGGTCATAGGCTTCTCAAGCTAGAAGGGGTCCTGACAGATATATAGTCCCTTTTCTTTCTTTCAGGCAAAATAACATTTATGCCCTTCCACACTGGTAAGTCCTCTATATCGTGGGGCAAGTTGGGACCTCTAAAGTCCAAGTCTGAGTCCAAAGTTTGCTCAAGCTAGGGTATCAAAGAAGGGACAGAATCAGTACTACAAATCCAAGTCAGGTTCTTGTATCTGGGATCCAGTCCATATGGAAGGAGGAGAAATAGGGGATGGGGAAGAAAGGAAGGGATGACAATTGCAACATATTTAGATGATCTGATTATGAAACCAAGTTACCAGAGCAGTGTCAAGGAATCATGGCACATACCCAAGTTGGATGGAATTGATATAATGGAAACTACAGTGAAGTCCTTTTAAAATCTCTGTTTGCCAGGAACCATCAGTGGTAGATGATGATGCTGATGCTGATAATGATGATGATGACGGGCCATTGATCTTGATATTATTTTTATTTTAAGTTAAATACAAAGTTTTGGATCAAATGAGATAATATTTGTAAAGTGATTAGCACAGTGCCTGGGCTACACTAGAAATACTACATAAGTGTTTATTCCTTTCCCCTTTCTTTTCTCTCTTTAAATCCCAGTTTACTAATGAAGGGTAGACAAACTTCAGCTGCCACATAATAGATTCTATCATTTTCCCTAATAAATCATTGAATGGACTCTTGGGAAATTTTTCTTTATATCTTGTGTGATATGACATTTGCAATGTGTGTGGTGCAACTTTCTATGGTGACAAGATACTAGAGTGAATTTTCGAAGGTGGTGGAGCAATGTTATCTCCATGATCTTCTGTAATAGTGCAAAAAGATACATTGCTGATAGATCCATGGTAGTCTAGTCAGGTCACATCTAGAGTAAGATGTTTAGTTCTAGATGCCACATTCTAGGAGTGGTATTGATAAGCTGGAGGATGTCTAGAAAATGCAGAGTATAATGGTGGAGGTATTTGAGATCATGCCATAGGAGATTTAAAGGAAAAGGGGATATTGATCCTTCAGAAGAATAGATATAGGAGGGAAATGATTGGCATATTGCAAGTTCTAGGCTTGTTTTCTTTGGATTCAGCCCTAGCAGCAATTGTGGGAAGTAGCAGAGAGGGACATTTAAGTTCATTTTAAGGAAAAACTTCTTAAACATAACAGCTATCCCTTAGTAAAATGGGTTGTCTGTGGAGATAGTGTATTCCTTTTTCGTAGAGGTCTTTGAGTAATACCTAGATGACTTCTTATTGGGAATGTAGTCCCAACAAATGGTCTTCTTGATTGTTCTTTAGGTAGAGGTGGGACTAAATGCTCTCTTACATCCCTCCCAAATCTGATATTCTATGACTTTTTTACATTCTCTCTCTTGATATTTACTCCAACTGGGTGACTTATTACCTCGAAGCAGATAATTCCAAAATCTGTATGTCCAGCTCTCAGCTATGGGGCTGTTATCACTAGCTGCCAAAAGGATTTGTCTACTCAGTCATCCTACTTACAACTCAAACTTAACGTATCTAATATTAAATTTATTATCTTTTCTAATCTTTCTTTTCTTTTTTTTTTTGTTTTACTCTTTTAGGCAAAAATGGCAGCCAGGGTCAATATTGGTTTAGTATATAAACTCATTTGCAAGAAAGTAGGCAAAGCTGGACCAGACCAAGTATACAGAGAGGAAAACTGTACTAGAGAAAGTACACTTTTGAAAGCATCAACCAATCAATTCTCAACATATATAAAAAAGGGGTAGGATATCTAATGAAAATAACAGAAAGCAACTCTATTGGAAAGAAAAGGTGATCAGGAGGGCATCAATAGCTACCCACTAGTTTATCTATTTTCTCATGTAGTCTCTGTAGAGCCATGTAGATAGTCTCTGCTAGATATGAGAACATGGCATGTAGACTCTGTTACTTGAAATTCCCCCTAGTCCCTTGTGATCATAACTGTGTTGTTCTACTCATTCCACAGTTGATGCTTGTCTCTGTAAAGTGTGGCTCTACTGGGCACAAGGGATAGAGCCCCTCTCTCCTGGATTCTGGTGGAGATTGTTGCTCAGATATGACTTCCTCTTCCCAGTAAGAGGAGTGGGATCATCTATAATGTTTGCTTAAAGCATAGTGTCTTTTCTATCTTTTGGGAAAGATAGGCATTCTCATAAAAGACCTTAGTGCATGTTGGATGGTCCTTTGCTCTCCTCCTATAAACAGAAGTCATTGTAGATGAAAATGAGAAGCAAGCAGGCAGATATTCATAGAATATACATATGTCAGGCCACATCTTCACAGATACCCAGTCATAATTGACTGAAAGGTTTAGAGAATATACACACATATTATATTCATTCTTGATTATAAATATAAGATGGATGTGGTAGAACTAAATGTGACTTTAAAGGCTCACCTCCAACAAATTGTCTCTCATTTTTATGTTATAATTTCATAAACTTCCTGGATAAATGCAACACAGCCATAACTTCATTTGATGATTCTTTGCCAATATTAAGTGAGTCATATACCTCACTACATAGTCCTGACCACCATGACTATCATGGAAGATATCTAGCAGAGAGACTAAAGGGAAAAATAATTCATAAAACAAATCATAAAACAAATTAAATGAAATCCATAATCATACAAAAGAATTCTGCCTAACAATTCATGCAGAAAAAAGAAAGTAGGTGAAGAATATCTATTGTCACAAATGTTATATATCCTAGGAAAGACAGCCCACTGAATTAGTCTATTAGTACAAATATCCTGAATGGGTGCTACAATGACATTAATAACAATTACAATTCATGTAGTTCCTTACAATTATTACCTTTTTATTTTCATGACAACCCTGTGACGTAGGTATTATTATTATCATCATTTTACAGATGAGGAAACTGAGCCACAGAGAGGTTAAGAGAGTTGCCCAGGGTCACAGAGCTAGGAAGAGTCTGAAGACGGATTTGAATTCAGGTCTTTCTGACTTTCAAGTCCAATTCTCTACCCATTGTGCTATCTAACTGGCCACAGATGATCAATAAGCAAGGTACAGAATTGAATTGTAGGACAATATTGGGTTAGATTGGAAATTGCATAATGCTTTCAGTGATCACAAGCTTCTTTTACATAAAGCCTTTTTTAAAAAACGGTATTCGTGTAGCAGCTGTGAATTCTAAAACACCACAATTTCTAAAGAATGAAAAACTAGCTGTGGAGATATATAATGTATGGTGGGCATAAGTACAGAGTAGTGTATTATCGATGATGATTGGTGAGCCAGAAGTGACATTAAAGTAATGGTCACGATAATGTAAAGAAAACACTACTGAAAGACTTTAGATCTCTGATCAGTACAATGATCAATCTTGAGGATTGCCACTGAAACATAACCACCTTCCTCTTTGCTGAGAGATGCAGCCGACATATGTTGTCAGACAGTCAATGTGTTGGCTTGTTTTTTTCATAACTATACATTTTGTAATAAAAAGAAAAGATCTATGAGGGGAGAAGGGCATTAGGAATTACCAGTGATGTTTAAAAAAGCATTAACAAAGCATTTATTAATGTAGCATCTGGGAACATCCTCAACTTACATGTGTTTTTCCCAAATAAGACTAACTCAAGTTCAAGGCATTCTGTGGATCTGCATCCCCTAAAACAATAGCTTATGAACTCCTATTAATGTCATTTAGACATGATTATTTCAAAGAAAAGTCATTAAATGGAATAGCATAGCAAGAAAAATATCGATTAATATTTGCTCTATAAACACACTCTCTCATAAATACAGATATCACCAATGGGAAGAGTACACGTACATGGGAAACACATGTGGAGGGACACCCACACAAGGAATATGTGTAGCCAAGTCTCATTAAGAGGCAAGCCAAGTCTTTGACGTGGCAGGGTCTAGTGATGTCTTTGTGTTATATCCTTGCTCTGCTCTTGCCGTGTCCACTCCCTTCTCGTCTTGCATAGCATGTAGTCTCTGTAGAGCCATGTAGATGGTCTCTGCTAGATATGAGAACATGGCATGTAGACTCTGTTACTTGAAATTCCCCCCTGGTCCCTTGTGATCATAACTATGTTGTTCTACTGGTTCCACAGTCGTTGCTGGTCTCTGTAAAGTGTGGCTCCACTGGGCACGAGGGATGGAACTCCTCTCTCCTGGCTTCTGGTGGAGATTGCTGATCATGTGTGACTTCCTCTTCCCAGTACGAGGAGTGGGATCATCTATCATGCTGTTTGCTTAAAGCCTAGTGTCTTTTCTACCTTTTGGGAAAGGTAGGCATCCTCATAAAAGACCTTAGTGCATGTTGGATGGCCCCTTGCTCTCCCTTCTATAGAGAATTATTAGGAGGACATAGACAAGAGATGAATAGGTAAAAAGAGCATAAATGGGTCATGACTTGCACAGCTAGGGAGAAACTTCAGCCATGGCTTTCTCTCTCAACATAGGCTGTATCTATTTCTCAGAGTTTTGTCTGGAATGGAAGATTCTCTGGAAGACTGTTGCTTTTTATTGTATTGTGTTGTATTTTGTATCTATTTACGTGTGTATTTATGTTAACTCTTGTTAAAATGTAATCTCTTTGTGAGCAGGGATTGTTTCATTCACTGCATTTGAAGCCCCAAATCCTAGCATAATGCTCAGCAAAGAGTAGGCTTTTAATAGATATTTGTTGATGGATTGATTAAATGATTCCTCATCCTGGTTTCTGATCTCTTTGAAACCCAGAGTCAAAGCTACCCAAGCTACCCAGTGCCCTAAGGGTACTATGTTCTTTGAGCTGTATTTCTTGATTGCCAATGGCTATCTTTGTCAGAGGCTTCTTTCTGACTTAGAATCAGAAAGCTCATATGCTCACTATCCCAGTGATTAACTCTTCTTAGTCCATATCCCAGAAGTTATTCTTTTAGTTAACTTTCGAGGGCTCTTACACTTTACAACCTGTCTATGCCTTAAGAAATGATTCTCAAGTTAATGAGACCGAAGCAATGACATCAGCTGACATCCATTTGTGTGTGTGTGTGTGTGTGTGTGTGTGTGTGTGTGTGTGTGTGAAACCTTTCTAAACTTAGCTAGATACCTAGCCAGACGGCAGCTAGGTATCACACTGGATAGAACATTGATCCTGGACTCAAGAAAACCGAAATTCAAATGTAGCCTCAGCTACTTAGTGGCTGTGTTACCTTGAGCAAGTCATTTAACCTCTGTTTTCCTCAGTTTCCTCAACTGTAAAATGGGGATGATAATAATAATACTGACCTTTCAATTGCTGTGAGGATCAAGTGAGTTAATTTTTGTAAAGTGCTTAGCAGAGTGCCTGGTACATAGTAGGCATCATATAAATGGTAGCTATTACTATCATCATCATCATCATCATTATTATTATTATATATACATATACATTCCATTGCCATACCTATATTCAAAACCTTTCCAGCTTGGAAAACCTTGCCATATCTTAGCCTCCTGTTATAGCCTTGAAAACTCAAAAGTAATCTCCAATCCCAGATGACATATTGGCATAAAATTTCAGAGAATGGTTAAATCAGATATTCAAACTAAATTGCATACAAATTTGCTCTTCTCTCTCAGCTTTTTTTCTTTTCTTCTTTCAGCCAATTACATAATTTTTGCATAGCACAGTCGTTGCTGAGTTCTCTCCCAGATGTATGTGCACTGTTAAGCTAGTGCACGACTGAGTCTGGGAATCAGAAGACCTGGGTACAGGTCCTTGCACTGCCTTTCTTGCCTTTTTTTCCTTTATGGAGGAAATGTATGGAGAACAGGCAGTCTTTGGGCATCAGGGATTGGATTGCCATGATCTCTAGGTTTCTCTCCAGCTTTCTCCCATGCAAAAAAATGCTATGCGTGTGCAAAATATTTAGTTGAAAAAGCTACAGTGATGTTTATGGTTGTCAATTCAACATCAGCATATGTCCATGGTGCTGCTCCAGTTCCTGGTTCCAACAGTTCTGCTATGGTGGAGCTGCGCCAATTGTATTGTTGTATCTTAATTTTTGTTTGTCAGATACTGTTCTTCCTTATATCTAGTGTTCATGGACTCTTAATGGTGAAATTCAACGTGCCCAAATCCATGGTCCTCTGGTAAATGTTTAACAACGGACTTGAGGAAGAAAACATGATTGGATGATTTTTAAGTTTAATCTGCCTTATTACATTTTCTCTATAACTTTCTTAAATTTATTCATTCAACAAAACAATAAATCAAGCTCTAATTTTGTAGCTTTTACTACAGATTTTTGGAGAGTAAATGCTCATATTGAAAAATTAAAAATCAGTTCTTCCTAACCTCAGCTCCATCATACTCCTACTTTATATTCTCTTTGAAGGAAGATGATTTAGTGTTTTGTGACTTTAACGCAAGTCCTATTTCCTGCCCATTCGATTCGTCCTAAATTAGTAGGGACCAACAACAAGTCAGTTAGTCAATAAGCATTTATTAAGTGCTTAATATGCGGCAGGCACTGGGCTAATGGGGGAAGGGGGAGGGCCCAAAGAACAACAAAAATATTGTCCCTGAGACGAGGAGCTTATTCTTATAGGAGGGGACAAAACACAACATGTTTGCCCTTCATTTTCAAAGAGGACCAAAGATATCACAGGGTGATATCTTGACTTTGTCAGTGAATTACATTTAAGTGAGACAGTTACAGAAGATCATCGGCCTCACTTTTCCTGAATCATTGAAATCCAGTGGCAAGACAAAAGTCAGGATGAGTGGTGATGACCCAGGATGCAATGGATGACCTTGGTGTCTTTGATGTCCAACCATGCTCTAAGTAATCTACAGAGCCTGCTTTAGCTGCCTTCATGGCCATTGGAACAAATTATTCTCATCTACCCACTCTACCAGGAGAAGTTTTCATATGCTTGGGGTAGAAATCCTATAACTCACCAATAGGCCTGTTGGTAACCCCCAAGTTGGTTTAGCCCATCTGCAGAGATAGTTTTACTAGCCTGTGGTCCCCTGCAGATGCTACAGCTTCTTGGAGCCACAGGTGAGAGGTGGTTGCCAAAGGCAGATGAGCAACCCTTAGAAGGGCTCAGCAGCCCTCACACCAGAGGTTCCCTGAACACCCCATACACCCTTATGTGCAAGATATATGCAATGTAAATGGAAGACAATCTGAGAAGGAAGATATTAATGGTGTGTTTGGAAGTTGGGCTGGGGGGAGTGGAAAGGCCTCTTGGAGAAGGCAGAATCTGAGCTGAGGCCTGGGGGAGGTCAGGGAAGACAGGAGGCAGAGGTGAGGATAGAGAGCATTCCAGGCATGGGGGACAGCCAGTGAAAAGGCACAGGGGGTCTAGTCAGGAAGCTAGGGAAAGTGACCATTGGGCCTTTGTAGAAATCCAAACATTTTCAGGAAATTCAGTCATCAGCAGTTTGTGGAAATTAGGTTTCCTGCCATTAGTAAGGCTTGGGTGGCTAAGACAATTTTTTAAATTGAGGAGTAAGTCAAATTCTAGCCAGTGATGCATGGGTGTACCAAACACTATTTGTGAGAATGTATAGACTTCCGCTGTATTCTAACAGTACCAAATGTAAATAATAAATTAAGATAAACTTATTTTAAAAAGAAATAATACAGCCGAATCAATCTTAATGACTGTGCTCCTCCTTATGGTGAAAAGAATTTGTAGTTTTCAGTGGGAAAAGACAAGGGATTGTAAATTCTGTCATTTTATAACACATTCAGTTCAACAAACATTTACTAAGTGCTTAATGTATGCAGAACACTGAGCTAGGCACTGGAAGAGAGACCAGATTTAGGTAAGAAATAGTCAATGACCACCACAAGACTTATATTTTAGTAGGGAGATAGGTCAAATCATAATAGCTGACATTTAGAGCAGCTAGGCGGCACAGTGGATAGAGTACTGGGTCTGGAGTCACAAAGAATCCTCTTCCTGAGTTTAAATCTGACCTCAGACACTTACTGTCTGTGTGACCCTGGGCAAGTCACTTAACCCTGTGTGCCTCAGTTTCCTCATCTGTAAAATGTACTTAAGAAGGAAATGGCAAACCGCTCCAGTATCTTTGCCAAGAAAACCCCAAAATTGGGTCATGAGGAGTCAGGCAAGACTGAAAACAACTCAACAACAAAAACATGTGTGAGGCACTGAACTAAACACATTGTGGTTATTATCTCATTGGATACTCACAAAATTCTTGGGTGGTAGGTGCTACTGTTCTTCCCATTTTACTGATGAAGAAACTGAGGCAGACAGAGGTTAAATTACTTGCTCAGGGTCACAAAGCTAATAAGTGTCTGAGGCCAGATTTGAACTCAGGTCTTGCTGAATCCAGGCTTAGCTGGAATTTTCCTAGGAGAACTGAATGGAAGAAGAAGTACAGGATATATACATATGCACATACATATACACAACACATAAATATACACATACACACATTTACATACACACATGCTATATATACATATTCTTATGTAAAAATATACACATACATATACATACACACATATTCATACATATCCCTATACATACTACACACACACATACATATGCATGCACATTCATGCATACATACATACATACATACATACGTCTTTCTCCAAGATTAGTTATGAAAAGGAGGAGATCTATAGGTCAATAGCTTCCTATTTTCAGTAATTATTCTTGCCTACTAGGTGCATGTCTAGTATGTGGGTGTGGGAGGAGGGGAATTTGAGGCAGCTTCCTCCTCTCAGGTACCTCTCTCCCCCACCCTACCATCTCGATCTTCATGTAGCCTTGCTCTGATACCAGTCTCAATATCTCTGTTAGAGATTAGTGAGGCTTAGAACAGGTGGTAAGGGCATCTGCTTCATCCTCGCCAAGCACATATATAGTTTTGCCCTTAATATGAAGATCTGGAGGAGGAGGAGGTGCAGAAGGAAGCACATGTTTGCATGCTATCTGGGGAAGACCTCTTGCTCCCTGTCTAGCCCCTCCTGGGGATCTGTGTCCTCCTCCTTTTCCTCTTCTTCCTCCTCTTCCTCCTCCCTGCTCATCCAGCTCCACGAGGAAAGGGCCTTGCTTCATTCAGGCCCTGCTCTTCTAGCATCTGCTCTTCTAGTCCTGTCTGCTTCTTTTGCTAAGCCTCTCATCCCCTACCAGGAGAGGTTCTGGCAGAGCATGAAGACTAACCAGGAAAGGTCATGGGAGACCAAGGCCCTGTTTAGAACATGTTGCTGGTTCATGGGGCATATTTCCTCCAATCTCCTCCCTTGTTCCCAGGTACTCCTGCTTAGCCCCACGTGAGAAGTTTGAGGATCAGGACTCTTTGCCATTCTTATCCCCATTCTTGTCTTCCTAAGACTGTTGAAACCAAGGAAAGAAGAAGGGCCCGACTGTGACTCTGGCTTCCCTAGACCCCAGAGGGGAGATGGAGCCCAGTGCGTTGGTCTTTTACTCCTCTTCAGTCACCCTTTTGATTTTAGACTATATAAGGACTATATCCATCAAAGAGATGAGCTTCTCTCTCTGAGAGAAATTGCTCCTGCTCTGACTCTCACCCATCCCATCACCATCTTTACCTAGTCTTAAGTATCCCTCTAGCCAGGCTTTACCACTCTTCCTTAGAAGAGTATAAGTACTATCAACTATTCTTGAAATTTCCTGGCCTGGAGTAAATGTCCATCCCACGGCAAAACCCTGAGTGCAAACTCTAGTTATGGTTCTGCCTTTATTTCCTTCCTTACCAGAGAGAATTTAGACTCTTAGATCAATGGTTTTCTTCCTTGCTCTAAGATGGATCTCCTAGATTCAGGAAGAACTGAGTACAAATATTGCCTTAGACATTAGCTATTTGAACTTGGGCCTCACTAAACCTCAATCTTCCTCAGTTTCTTCATCTTTGAAATGGACATAATTATAGCACCAACCTCACAGGGTTGTTGTGAAGAACAAACAAGATAATATTTGTAAGATTATTTTTAAACTCACTGCCTGGTACAGAGTAACTCTTAAAATTTGCTGATTCCCTCCCCTCTTTCATTTTTCAAAGTCTTAATTAGGCAGAAAAATTGGAGGTGGGGCAGAGAGGAGGGAACTACTGGAGCTCTCTCACAAATTCTGTCACATACCTTTAAAAAAGTGAATCTGAGCAGATTTGAGAGAGTTAGAAGCTACTAATAAACTGAGTGAGGCAGGAGCACTGGCATATGGAATGGACACCAGACCACACCAAACAGGAGCATCGGTAGAACCCAACCAGCACACCAGTCTGGGAGAGTACTGGGCATGCTAAACGAGGGAGCAGGAGCAGGCCCAAGTCGGAAGTACCGGCTACAGTGGCAATATGCAGGCCTCTCAGCACAGGACAGAAGTCTGTTGGAGCTAGGGGCAACACCAGCACAGAGTCTGAGGCTGTGGAATCAGCTACCCATGAGGCCTCCAGCCCAGAGTCTAAAGGTTCTGCACTTGCCTTCTTGAACTTCTGGGAGCCATGATGACTAGGTAAAACAGCTCTCATCACTCCCTTCCTCACTGAGATAGTACTCCCTAGGGAGAAACCCTGAAATAGAGGAGGCAGAAGTGGGGATTCAGTAGCCTTTTAGCTCAAGAAGTTGGGGAGAAGGCTCTTCCTGTGATGGCAGAGGGAGACTAGTGCAGGAAGAGATGTGCCCTGGCAGGCCCCACTTTAGCAGAACAGGGGGAGTTCCGGAGCCACAGAGGGGTGAAGCTAGCAAATATCAACACCAGGACCCCAGACTTGCCTTTACACAGTCAGGGAAAGTGGCAGATGCCAGCACAGACAACAGCTGAGACCATCCATGCTGTAGGGCAGCCCTAGGGGAAGAGGAAAATTCCAGCAGACAGACCACCCCTCCTCCACACCTCACAAAACCAGAGGTCACAGAACACAAAGCCAGTGAGACTCTGTTCCCAGAAAAAGAAGCTTGGGACAGAGTCCACTGAGCCCCAGAAGCAGAGATTCACTTTAGAAGCCAGCAGGAAAAAACAAACAAACAAACACCATGAAAAAACAGATCAGAAAACCAAAGACTATTGATTCCTATTATGGAGACAGGGAAGATCAAAATACCCATTCAGAAGAGGACAGCATTGACACTATATACACATCTGAAACCTCAAAAGGGAGTGTGAACTGGTCTCCAGCCCAAAAAGCATTCCTGGAAGAATGCCTTAAGGACGACTTTAAAAACCAAATTAGAGAGGGAAAAGAAAAAATGGGAAAAAAAATTCACCGATGAGAACAAATCTTTAAAGAGTAAAATTGGAGAAATGGTTAGAGGTTCAGAATATAAATGGAGAGAATGTCTCATTGAAAAATAAAATCAACCAAGTGGAAAAGGAGGTACAGAAATTAAATGAAGAAAATAACACATTAAAAATTATAATTGGATGGTGGCTGGGAAGCAGTGACTGGCGTGAGCTCCCCATCAAGTTCCTCCAAAAACCTATAAAACAATGGCTCTGAACCAATTCTAGAGCTGCAGAACCCACAAAGTGGCAGAGGGAAGCAGGGCCCCACCCCAGGACAGCCTGGATGGTCTCTGGGCAAGGTCAGCCCCACACGGACCTCCCAGCCCCCAGCCGAGGGGAGCAGAGCTGAGACCAGCGCTCACGGCGCGAACAGACCAGACGCGGACCTACCAGACCAGGAGACGAGCGGAGAGTGCCCTGGCATCCCGAAATACTGAGCTGCGGCATGTACCAGACCTCTCAACCCGCAAAGAGCAAAGACAGCAGAGAAGGTTAGTGGGAAAAGCTGTGTGACTGAGTTTGCGGTTCCGGCCATTTGCCCCTGGGGCAGCAGAGGTGGGGCAGCTTTAGAACTAGGCTGCAGTTTCTTCTGGCCCCAGGCCCACCAGGTGGGAGGAATTAAGTGGCTGATTTAAGCTTTC
>CM053623.1:144948365-144967815 GCA_028646595.1 Phalanger gymnotis
GGGGGGGAGGAAATGGGGAGAAAATTTGTAATTCAAACGCCTGTGAAAATCAATGCTGAAAACCAAACATGTCAAAAATAAATTTAAAAAAAAAATTATAATTGGGCAAGTAGAACCTAATGAATCTATGAGACATCAAGAATCAGTCAAACAAAATCTAAAGAAAGAAAAAATAAAAGAAAATGTGAACTGATTGGAAAAACAACTGGCCTGGAACATAGATCTAGGAGAGATAATCTAAGAATTATTGATCTGCTAGAAATTGATTTACCATGATGAAGAAAAGAGCCTGGACAGTATCTTCCAAGAAATCATCAAGAAAAATTGCTCTAAAGTCTTAGAACCAGAGGGTAAAATAGTCATCTAAAGAATCCATCAATCACCCCCTGAAAGAGATCCAAATTGAAAATGCCAAGAAATATTGTAGCCAAATTCAAGAACTCTCAGATCAATGAGAAAATACTGCAAGCAGCCAGAAAGAAACAATTCAAATATCACCAAACTATAGTCAGCAGCATGCAGGATCTTGCAACTTCTACAACAAAAGAAAGGAGGAATTGGAATATGATATTCCTAAAGGCAAAGGAGCTTGGACTACAACCAAGAATCTACTACACAGCAAAACTGAGCATAATTTTTCAGGCAAGGAGATGAACATTTAATGAAATAAAGGAATTCCAGACCTTCCTGATGAAAAGGCCAGAGCTCAATGGAAAATTTGATCTTCAAATGCAAAACTCAAGGAGATATAAAAAGGTAAACATGGAAAAACCCATGTTACTCCATAAAGGAAAACTGTTTACATCCTTATATAGGATTACATTGATTTATAGATACATGTCAATCTTGAGAATGGTACAGTTATTACGACAATTGAAAGGGATATACATAGACTGAGGGTGTCAGTATAAAGTAACTTATATGATGATAAAAAAACATAATTAAGGGGTACAAAGGGATTGTTCTGGGAGAAGAAGTAAGGAGGAGGTAGAAAAGCGTAAATTATGCCACATGAAAAGGCACAAAAAAATAGAGAGAAAGAAGGGAGGGAGAAAAGCATTGTTTGAGCTTTACTCTCATTGGATTTGGTTCAATGAAGGAATAACATACTCTGATAAATATAGAAATTAAATTTATCCTACAGGCAGTAGGAGGGGAAAGGGGAAAGAAAAGGGGGGTTGGATAGAAGGGAGGGAAGAAACAGCAAGGGGAAAAGGGTAAGATAAGAGAGGGATGTCATTAGGGAGGGAAAATTGAGGAAGATGGAAGACAAAAGAAAACTCTTTTGAGGAGTGGAAGGGAGAAGGGAGGAATAAAAGCATGACTGGGGGGGGTGGAGATAGGATAGAGAAAAAGACACAGATAGTAATCATAACTGTGAATGTGAATGGGATGAACTCTCCCATAAAACAGAGGCAGATAGCAGAATAGATTAAAAACCATAATCCTGCAATATGTTGTTTACAAGAAACACATTTGAAACAGGGAGATACACACAAAGAGATACACACAGGGTAAAGGTAAAAGGCTGGAGTAGAATATATTATGCTTCAGCTAAAGTAAAAAAGCAGGAGTAGCAATCCTAATCTCAGACAAAGCAAAAGCAAGTACAGATCTACTTAAAAGAGATAAGGAAGGACACTATATTCTGCTAAAAGGCACCATTGACAATGAAGCAATATCATTACTTAACATGTATGCACCAAGTGGTATAGCATACAAATTCTTAGAGGAGAAGTTTAGGGAGTTATGGGAAGAAATAGAAAGCAAAACTATACTAGTGGGGGACCTTAACCTTCCCTTCTCTGATCTTGATAATCTAACCTCAAAATAAACAAGAATGAAGTTAAGGAGGTAAATAGAATTTTAGATATGATAGAGCTCTGGAGAAAAATGAATGGGGATAAAAAGGAATATGCCTTTTTCTCAGTATTATATTGCACATACTCAAAAACTGACCATGTACCAGGGCATAAAAACCTCACAATCCAGTGCAGAAAGGCAGATATAGTCAATGCATCCTTTTCAATTCATGATGCAATTAAACTTTTTTATAATAAAGGACCATGGAAAGATAAGCTAAAAATTAATTGGAAACTAAATAATCTAATCCTAAAGAATGAGTGGGTCAAAGAACAAATCATAAAAAAGTTAATAACTTCATTCAAGAGAATGACAATAATGAGACAACATACCAAAACTTATGGGATGCAGAAAAAGCAGTTCTTAGGGGAAGTTTTATGTCTCTAAATGTTTACATGAATAAAATAGAGATAAAGGAGATCAATGAATTGGGCATGGAACTGAAAAAGCTAGAAAAAGAACAAATTGAAAATCTTCAATTAAATACCAAATTAGAAATATTGAAAATCAAAGGAGAGATTAATAAAATTGAAATCAAGAAAACTGTTGAACTAATAAACAAAACTAAGAGCTGGTTTTGGGAAAAAAAAATCAATAAAGTTGACAAACCTTTGGTCTATTTGCTTAAAAAAAGAAAACCAAATTACCAGTATCAAAAATGAAAAGGGTGAATTCACCTCCAATGAAGAGGAAATTAAAACAATAATTAGAAATTATTTTGCCCAATTGTATGCCCATAAATGTGACAACTTGAGGGAAATGTATGAATATTTACAAAAATATAAATTGCCCAGGTTAACAGCAGAGGAAGTAAAATACCTAAATAACCCCATCTCAGAAAAAGAAATTGAGCAAGCTATCAATGAACTCCCTAGGAAAGAATTTCCAGGGCCAGATGGTTTTACATGTCAGTTCTATCAGACATTTAAAGAACAATTAATTCTCATACTTTGTGGACGATTTGGGAAAATAGGTGAAGAAGGAGTCCTACCAAATTCTTTTTATGACACAAATATGGTACTAATACCCAAACAAGGCAGAGTGAAAACAGAGAAAGAAAATTATAGACCAATTTTCCTAATGAATATTGATGCAAAAATTTTAAATGAGGTATTAGCAAAAAGATTGCAGCAACTTATTATAAGAATAATACACTATGATCAGGTAGGATTTATCCCAGGAATACAAGACTGGTTCATTATTAGGAAAACTATCAACATTGATCACATCAACAACAAAACTAGCAGAAACTGTATGATTATCTCAATAGATGCAGAAAAAGCTTTTGACAAAATACAACACCCATTCCTATTAAAAACACTAGAAAACATAGGAATAAATGGAGTCTTCCTTAAAATTGTAAGTAGCATCTACTTAAAACCTTTAGCAAGCATTATATGCAATGCGGATAAGCTAGATGCATTCCCAATAAGATCAGGGGTGAAACAAGGATGTCCATTATCACTCCTATTGTTCAGTTTGGTACTAGAAATGTTAGCTTTAGGAATGAGAAGAAAAAGAAATTGAAAGAATTAGAATAGGCAAAGAAGAAAGTAAGTTATTACTTTTTGCAGATGGTATGATGATTTCCTTAGAGAATCCTAGAGAATCAAGTAAAAAATTGCTTGAAATAATAAACAACTTTAGCAAAGTTTCAGGATATAAAATAAACCCACATAAATCCTCAGCATTCCTATACATTACTAACAAAGCTCAACAGCAAGAGATAGAAAGAGAAATTCTGGTTAAAGTTATTGTAGACACTATAAAATATTTGGGAGTCTACCTGCCAACACAAACCCAGGGCCTATATGAACATAATTATGAAACACTTTTCACACGAATAAAGACAGACCTAAATAAATGGAAAAACATTAGTTGGTCATGGTGAGACTGAGCTAATATAATAAAAATGACAATTTTACCTAAATTAATTTACTTATTCAGTGCCATACCAATCAAAACAAAATTCATCTGGAAGAACAAAAGGTCCAGAATATCAAGAGAATTAATGAAAAGAAATGCTAGGGAAGGTGGCCTAGCCATAACAGATATTAAACTGTATTATAAAGCAGCAGTCATCAAAACTACTTGGTACTGAAGTGGTGGATCAGTGGAATAGGTTAGGCACACAGGTTGCAGTAGTCAATGACTATAACAATCTACTCTTTGATAAAACCAAAGAATTTGGCTTCTGGGATAAGAACTCACTATTCCACAAAAACTGCTGGGAAAATTGGAAAATAGTATGGCAGAGACTGGGCATAGAACAATAAAGATATCTATAGGCACATGAAAAAATGCATTAGAGATTAGGTTGATTAGAGAAATGCAAATCAAAACAACTCTTAGGTATCACATCTCTCCTGTCAGATTGGCCAAAATGACAAAACAGAAAAATAATAAATGCTGGAGAGGATGTGGGAAAATTGGAACACTGTTACATTGTTGGTGGAGTTGAAAACAGATCCAGCCATTCTGGAGAGCAATTTGGAACTATGCCCAAATGGCTATAAAAATGTACATACCCTTTAACCCAGCAATACCACTTCTAGGGCTGTATTCCAAAGAGATTACACAAATGGGAAAGGGACCCTTCTGTACAAAAATATTCATAGCAGCTCTTTTTGTGGTAGCAAAGAATTGGAAATCAAGAGGATGCCCATCAATTAGGGAATGACTAAAAAGTTTGGTATATGAATGTAATGGAATACTGTTGTGCTATAAAAATGGGGAGTATATAGACTTCACAATAACCTGGAAAGACCAACATGATATGATGCTGAGTGAGGGGAGCAGAACCAGGAGGACATTGTACACAACCACAGACATATTGCTTCTGTGATGACTAACTGATGGACTTGGTTCTTCTCAGCAATACAAGGTTCAAAGACAACTCCAAAGGACTCATGATGGAAAGAGCTAACTCCATCCAGAGAAAGAATTGCGGAATCTGAATGCAGACTGAGGCAAAGTATTTGCTCTCTCTCTCTTTTTTCTCTTCTTTTTTTGCTTTTGTTTCTTCTTTCTCATGATTCATTCCATTGGTCATAGTTCTTCTTTACAACTTGACTATTGTGTAAATAAGTTTAATGTGAAGGAATATGTAGAACATATATCAGTTTCTATGTTGTCTTGGGGGGGAGAGGGGACAGGAAGGTGGGGAAGAAAATTTCGAAGTCAGAAATTTGTGGAACTGAATGTTGTAAACTAAAAATTAAAAAAAATCTAAAAAAATTAAAACAAACAAAAATATGAGAGTGGACACTGTTCCTATGCTTCTGTTGGAAATCCCAGAAAATCAATCAACAAAAATTTATTAAGCTTTTACTATGTGCCATACTCTGTGCTAAGTGCTCTGAGATACAAATACAGTAGTCTCTAACCTCAAAGAGTTTCCATATTTGAATGGAGGAAGCAGTATATACATACACACACATATATATGTGTGTACACACACATATATGAACATACAGACAGATATATAAGAATATTCGGGATATTGAAGAAGGCAGTATGATAGCAGCATGGGCTACTACCACTAAGGGCTTTGAGATCTGCTGCCCGATGCTGGTCTACTGGTTTGGCAAACCTATTTTACTGATGTGCAATCTGGAACCAACCCAGTGGTTGACAGTTGAAAGCAACCGAGAACTAGTGATTGGGGAAGAGTATTAAGGGAGAGGAGAACCAATGAAAGCTTTGAGCAGTTGGGGTCCTTGATAATCTGCATAAGCCAAGGAGCTACCCTTTCCTCTAATGACATTCTCTGTAGATATTCATTTCTATCTCTGCTTTGGAGAAGTAAGTTTGGATCTCCGGGAATGGGTAATCGATCTCTGCTTGAGGTCCTGGGGAAACTCTGCATCCTCTTTTATTTGTCACCACCAGCCCCTCTTTCCTTGAATTGTTGGCTAAAATGAACTGGACTCACAGCTAAAGTACTTCCAGCGCCAAACAAGTCGTTCATGGTAAGTACTTCTGTTCTCCTGTTGTTAATGAACATCTTGGCTTTCCTGCTTTCAAAGGCAAAGTGAATAGCCTATGCAAATTAAGAGCCTGATGAGACACTTACATTGGGTGACCAGGGTAGCAGCAGCAGCAGCAGCAGCAGCAGCATGAGATGGAAAAGGAGAAAAAATTCTGTTATTTCCACTGAATTCCTGAAAGAACCACTTTGTAGCCACAACTGAACCATGTTGGAGTGACTTCACTGATATTTCTAATTTTAGACCCTGCTTTCATAAGCCCACGTTAAAACAAATAGCTATATACCCAGTGATTCAAAAAGGAAAACATGCATTAAAAAGCAGGAATGGTCCAAAGCTTTTGGTATTCAAGGCAAGGGAGAGGAGGAAATGAATATTTAAATGCCTTAGTCATTCTCTCTTCTGAGGCCAACTTAATCACGTGGAATTTTATTAGGGATCAAAAAAGAAAAAATAATATTTAAAATAAGGAGCACTTTTTACTATCTAGCAGATGACTACATGACTAATTCATGGGAAGATAGTATTTCAATGGTAATTTTTAGCCTAACAAATATTTTTAGTGTCTAATAATAGTAATAATAATTGCAAGTATTTATGTGGGGCATTAATGTTTGCAAAGTGCTTTACAAATGTTGTCTCTTTTGATCCGTGCAGCAACTTGGGAGGTAGGTGCTGTTATCCCCATTTTACAGATGAGGAAATTGAGGCAGGCAGAGATTAAATGGTTTGCCCAGGGTCACATAGCTGAGTTCAAATTTGAACTCAGTTCATCCTGATGCCACATCTAGTGTGTTATCCCCTGGATACCTGGTTTGGAGTCCAGCTCTCTAAAACATTTGGCCACTACTGAGTTTATTATGAAAAAAAAAGAGTTCATCTAATCCTCTCTGTCATAAAAAAGACCACTACTGGTTTTTATGCCTGAAAAATGTGGCAAGTTGTGCCAATAACTCCACTATTGGTGGTTGAACACAATTACCATTTGTAACTGTCATTTAACTTATTTCAAGTATCTTAACTGGCATGAATGGGGCTGCAAACTGGACCTGAAGCAGGCCAATAGTCTTTTTAGAATCAGAGCCAAGGATAGATAATTGGAAGATAGCATTCTGAATATGGGCAGAATGTATACTTGGTCCTATCTTTTGGTATAGCTAATACAACTGTAACCACTCAACAAATAAGTCCTGGTGGATATGCTGGACCAATGTGTCAAAGCTTATCCGGATGGCATGCTGACCTTTTCTGAGAATAAATAAGAATATATCCCTCAGATCTATGGGGTACTTAACTATTAACTCCCAACACAGGTTTTATTTGGAAGCCCCAAAATGTATGTCTCACCTGACCCAGGCAACCCTCCTGAAATTTCAAGACAGAAGGGTTACAAAAAAGTATGTGAATAACACATTAGATTGGGTTCTGTCTTCAGGGTTGAAGATCTTGGAGTATTTCTGTAGAAATCATATACCAATCAACAGTTTGTACTGGAGTACTCAAAAAGCAGCATGGTGGATGCAAAAGAGCTGGCCTTGAAGCCAGGAAGGCCTGAGTTCAAGTCCATGGGATAGTCACTCAACCCCAGTTTCCATAGCTGTAAAATAAGTAAGTCAGACTCCATGGTCTCTTCCAACTCTTAATCTATGATTCCATGATCCTGATTCACCACTGATTTAATAAGACCTACAGAATTTAATCTCTTGACAATATTGGCAGACTTGACTTGGATGTGAGATGCTTGATTCTGCTCCTAGATTTCTCAACATAATTCTTTGCTCAGAGGAGGCCATCAGTCTCACAGCCATGAACTATTTTTCTCCAAAGTACTGCTGATTTTGTTCTGGTCTGCTTCTGGTTCCTCATCCTGTGTAGTACTTTTCAAAAGGAGTATTCTGTCTGCTTAGACTTCCCATCTACGTTATTTTTGCATAGGAACCCTAAGTTCAAAGTCAGATTTTAAAGGGGTCCATAAAAGGATTTCCAGGGCTGAGTTGGGAATCCCACCCCTAAGCACTGGGAATGTGCAGTGAGATTAGCATGTGAGAACATCAAATGTTACTTACAGTCCTGTACAGCAGATGGTTGAGGTTTACAACACTCCTGAGTGTGGGGAGAAACAGAATAAAATGTAATTGGGAAATATCTAACAAAATAAAAGAAACACAAAAGCACATAGATAATGTTGATAGGTGGTTTTCTAGGTCAATATGTGGCCTATAGGGATCTTTATATAGAATTTGTTTTTAAATGTATTTTAAACTTAAATATAAAATAAGAAAAGAAAAAAAAATCATTGCCATGTACACAACAGAATATATGAAAGGACTCAATATAAAACAATAAATTTCCATTTCAAGAAAACCTATGTAAAGAATACTATACATTATTTTCAAAGTTGTCCATCTTTTCTTTGCTTCATTGTATGTTTTTTTTTGTCCTTTGCTGCCTACTTTTTACTTTATTTTTTTCCCCTTCCCTTCCCCCATGGTCCCTGTTTCTATCTGAGTTCGACACCACTCCTGTAAACACCCTTTCAGCAGGTTTCTGCCTAAGGCAGAGCTTGCTAAAAACAACATAAAACATCCACTTCTAGGAAGGGTCCTCTTTCGGGTGATCTATGTTTTTCCCCATATATATTTGGAGAATATACTAGAAACATATATCCCCATAATGAGGAAGTGGGGAAGGAATCCTTCATCCTAGATGACCTGAGAAGGGGTATGCAGGAGGGACTTTTATATGCCAACCAGTTGGATTATCAAGTGAATGTGAGAAGACAGGAAAGTCAAGGGACTGGGCTCCATGAAGACCAGGGCCAAAAGTTGAAGCCAAAACACCTTTGTAGAGTACCATTTTGGAGATGACCTAGGACAAGATTCTGATTAGGAGGGGATAATACTGGCTATAATACTAGAGAATATGTAAGGCCACATTTAACCAGCAGAAAACCCTTATCTGGGCAGAAGAATGTTGTTGTGTTTGTCCTTTGTTCTCAAAGAGGACCATGGCATCAGGGAAATGATGACATGACTTGCAGTTGACTTTGGTTTGAGTGAAGGAGGGCTGTGCAGGGTCACCAGCCTCATTTTCTCCTCCAAAGCCATCTGGTTTGGTGGTCTGATATTCACTAGGATGACTAGAGATGGCCAAGGATGCATTGGGAGACCCTGACCCTTTTAGGCTAAGGCCTTTTTCAGGTGCTCACTGTAAGTGAAAATATCTGAGGCTAGATTTGAACTCAGGTCTTTCTGACTCCAGGGCCAGCACTCTATCCACTGTGCCACCCAGCTGCCCCTGGGCAGAGGAGTTAAGCTAAGACTGAAAACACCTACCTTTCAACCTGGTAATGTGGCACTTCAGATCTTAGGGCAAAAGTGGCCATATATGGTGAAAGCTCTTAAAGTCATTTTCTCCAGTGGATATAGAAGAAAAAAACCATTTCAAAGTGAACGACAGAAAAGGTGTGCATACTACATGGCTAGGAATTAGAGAATAATATATGTTATCCAGGTAGTGAGTGCTTTCTGTCACTAAGAACCAAGTTGTGGAGAGAAAGGCACAGAAATAATAGAATGCATATAAGATCGACTATGTGAATTTGCTATTCATGAACGTTGTTTATTACATACATATATATTATGTGAATGCATTTATATGAATGTTTACACATTACATTTGGAGTAATTTGCAGTGACTGACAATTTTTTCATTAGGTGGGTACTGAAATGGACCTGGTCATGATCGTTTCTTTTACTCCTCTGCCTTATTTCCACTCCTCCTCTGATCACTGTTGCCACATAAGTGCAGACTCCCTCTATTCATTCCTTCCCCCTTCATGGGTGAGTGGGGGGGAATTGGTTAACAGCCTAGGGTAATCTAAATAATATCATCCAATTTCTGGAGGGTGAATCACAGATACTTAAGAGGTATTGTGTAGAGAAGATAGAGTGTTTCTTCAGATCCTGATACCAGCATGTGGATTGCTTACTCAGATAGAGATCTACCCTTCTAGAGTTTCAGGGAAAGATGAAATGAAGGCTCATAGCCACCGTGTCTGAATGTGGATTGGTCACTGGGACCTATTTGGAGATAGAGAGGTGGTGTTCCAGATTCTTGAGAAAAATTTTGCAAAGCCAGATGTCAGTAGGACAGCGGAAAAAAAAAATGTTGAAAGAACCCATGATGGAGCACCTGTGACAGAGAACGCATGTCTTCAACTAAAAGGATAGTGCCTGAAGAGTGATTCCAGATGCAATCTGCTGGTAGTCATGCAGAAATGAAGGAGGTGCCATGACAGGGAGTCACCCCTCATGTCATATGCCAGGAGCTGCATGAAGTTGGTGGAGGAGCCATTATGGAAAGCAATGTCAATTTTTGGGAGCTGTGGAGAACAGTAGATGGAATGTTACAGGGAGCCAAGGAATTGTGGGAGATGACAAATGCTAGGAACCCTGCCCAGTCACGACTGTGGGTAGCTAATATTCTATGCAGATCATTAGGAAAAGGGTTGTTTGTTAGAGGATGTCCTTACCATGAACTCTGTTATGAGTTCTATTTTGTTTTCTAAGAGCCATCAATAAAACTACCCTTGATTGATTAGATGTTACTATGCTCCTGCAAGTAGAGTTTGGTTCAAAACCCTGAGTGATGCCAAATAGTGAGTTCCCAAATTTTGAAGAGCTACAGGTCAGAGACATAAGGACTCTTAGTGTGGTTGGGTCCATGTTGTGTCATGGCTTCTGACAAAAAGGTGAATTACTAATTATCTAAGGTTGGCACACATCAGTGGCAGCAATAAAAAACCATTAGTTTCAGTTAGTGATGACCAGGAGGGACAATCTAGAACATGAGTTATGGAGGAAGGAGGAGACTAAAAGCATTTACTATGTCTCAACCAAAAAACCAAAGGCAAGAAATTCACCACAGCTTTGGAAATTCTGAGCAAGGAACGATTCAGAGTATAATGGATTAAACAGGCCAGGTCTAAGAAACACAGAACCATGGTGGTTATGAGGTAGCTGCAGAGCTAAAGCTGAAATAATGATCTGGACCCTTTCTGAAGACAAGAAATGCCTGTATGGCGTTGATTTGCCAATGCATTTCAGCTGGACGGTGATACATGGGTTTTCCTAGCCATTTGTATCTCCTAATCAGGGGTGGGGAACTTGTGGCCTTGAGGCTACATGTGGCCTTCCAGGTCCTTGGGTGCAGCCCTTTGACTGTGTCCAAGTTTTACAGAACAAATCCTTTTATTAAGGGGATTTTTTTCTGTGAAGTTTGGATTCAGTGAAAGGGACACACTTGAGGACCTAGAGGGCCACATGTAGCCTTGAGGCCACAGGTTTCCCATTTCTGACCTAATCCATACTATATCCACAAACAGGACTATGGGGGGTGGAGAAGGTGTTTACAAGGAGAGCATTTCACTTCTCTCAAACCTAATCTTCCCTATAAACTTGTGAAAGGCTTCCCCTCCTATTCTAATTTTTTCTTATTGCTGTGGAGGAGAAATTCTAGCTTACTAATGCTATACCTTAGGATGGGGGATGATATATGTAAAAAAATGAAGACCTGGAAATTACAAGAGCTTGGATTAGCATTGTGTAAGTTTGGGCCATTCATTAACCTGAGACTGTTTCCTCACTTTAAAAATGAGTTTAATAATATCTCTAGTACCTACTTTAGAGTAGTTGTGAGAATCAAATGAGATAATGTATGTGTAGTTCTTTGCAAACCCTATAATACTACACAGAGCATTCAAAAACCATGATCTGGTTTTAGACTATTTAAATCTTAAAACTATACTGTCTTCAGAGATATCCTGTACATTGTCAGTTATTCATCAGAGTCACACTAAATAATGTACTTAGGGCTCTTGGAAACTATGAAGCATTATAAAAGCATCTGCTTGAATAGCTCTTCAAATCACAAATTAATTTTCACATAGAAGAGGTCATCTATCTTTATGATGTATCAGTAAGATAGGTGGACAAAGATATTGATGTCCAAAGAGTTTAAACTGAGAACATACAACAAGACCTCCTAGACTCAGCCTGTGTTCTGACAGAGGTACATTTCTCATCTCAACTTGCCTATGTATGTTGTCTCCTCCAATAGAATATGAGCAAGGACCGTCTTTGCCATATTGTATTTTTGTCTCCAACACTTAGCATAGTCCTTGGAGCATGGCAAATGTTTAATAAATGCTTTTGTGATCATCCATTCATCCATAGCAGTGAAGGTAGCTAGCTAAGGTTATTAACAGGTATGCCGGTGGAATACCACATCTTCCAAATTGTACCAACATGCAAAGACCTTGAGTCTGATGAGGTACTTTGCATCTGTTGTCTAAGGACTAGCCTAGCAAAGTTGGGAGAGGCTCTCCACCAAAGGACTGGCCACCATATGGTGATTTTATTTTGTCCACTGCAACTCATTAAACTGTCTACAAAGGTATAGAATGGTTGTTGTCTTTGCTGGTGGAGGGAATTTGTGTATACAAACAATATTGTCAACCTTTTGATATAGCAAAATGCCTTTGCTCCCAACTGAGCTTAAGCAATTATAAGAGTTTCGCATTGACCATCAGATATTTAAAAATCTGCTGACACTATCACATAAATATTAATGTTCCTTAGCCTTTAAAAAATGGAGGAAAAGAGATGGAGGAAATTTCCTTTTAAAAAAACTCCAACAACGAAATACTCAAGCTTCCAGTTCCTCCTAATTCTTCTTCAGTTAAAAAAAATCTTGACATTCTAGGACACAAAAACCTTTGTGGAAAGAAGTTTATATTATATGTCTCAAAAGCTTAATAAGGCATGTGAGTGAAAAATTAAACAGCCCCCCCTGAAGCTTCTATTTTTTTTGGTGGGGGAAGGAATGATTTAAGTCAAGACATACTTTTCATCTAGGCGTGAAAGAAACAAAACTTTTTAGAATTAAATTGGCTGGAGGGAAATGCCATGCCAGCATGTGCAAGATGATGGGGGACAGCTGGCTGGAAAGGCGTAAATCAAAAATCAGCCTCACCTCCTTTCTGGTGAAATTGCCACCAGAACACTTATAAATAGCTCTCTCTGTTCCTTGGTTTTGTCAGGAATATAAGAGGGTATTTAAATCAAAGCATCCACTGTATACAGCTCAGAGCTAGAATCAATAGCCTCCTTGTGGAAAGCCTCTCTTTAGAGACTAGAAAGTAAGGTATAATGGCCAATGTGTACCTGGGACTGGGTCATGGTTACAGACCATGGTTTTCTAGGGAAGAAGGGTATCCTTTTGGGACCAGAGAGCAGTAGACTGGAGGATGGCGTAATGGTTTTGTTTTACAAACTGTACAGTTTTTGGTAACCTTATAAGGAGGCAAAGGAGTTTATCCATTGCTCAGTAGAGCCAGGATCTAAGAGGCTTCTGTGAATTAGCCCAGGAGGATTTATTTGGAACTCTTAAGCCACTGAGTCTCTTCCAGAAGGAGAAAGGTAAGTGATCCCAGCTGAGTTTGTTGTTAGAATAATCATAACTGCTTATTTTCTCCTAAGATTTTTGGTCCAACTAAACTCCAGACATATATTGCTAAGGTCTAATATGGCCTTACATATATTTGCATATATATATATACACACACACATCAGGTACACATGTGTGTATGTACATATACATGTGTATGTTTATATGTACATACATTTAAAGCAGTATACATGCATATGTATATGCACATATATATTGATATACAGTAAAGAGTCCTATATCAGGTTCTTGAATACCTCACTACCTAGAAACCAATGAAATTTAGAGACAGAAAACCAGGCAAGTGCAGAGTTCCAGAAGGAAGTCCAATCACAAAGTTCTAAGGGAGACTGTGTCTTTTTTCGGGCGCATTAGCTCAGATTCTAAAGGGGTAGACTATTGGGAGAGTATTGCCCTGAGTAAAGGAATGTGTTCAGGGAAGCCTTGAATGGGGATTGAGTAGATCAGGCCATTCTAAGGGTGATAAGACCAGCCATGGGATTTAGAGCTAGAAAGTATCTTAGAAATCATCTGGTCCAATGATCTCATTTTACAAATGGTAAAGCTGAGTTCCAAAGAGATTATATGACTTGCCAAAGGGCATAGAGCTAGTAAGTAGCATTTGGAAGTTGAATCAATGTCCTCTGACTTCAAATCAATTCATTAAAAAAGCATTTAATAAGTACCTACTATGTACCAGAGAGGTAGCATGAATACGGTAGACAGAATTCTGGCGTGGAAGCTAGGAAGACCAGGGTTTAAGTCCTATCACTGTGTGACCTTAGAAAAGCACTTAATTTCTCAGACAATACTAAGAGTAGAAGTTGCAGAGAAGGTGCTGGACTTACATTAGAAGAAACATTTCCTTTTCTGGGAGTGCACTATAATAATGAAATTCTAGACTCAGTCCTCATTTCAGTCTCTTTTCTACCCTATAGTAGGTCCTGGGGATGCTAATGTAAATATGAAACAGTCCTTGGCCTCAAGGAGCATATCTGCTTTCAAATGCAATACATTTTTTGCACATCTATTTCTAATCAAAGTAACTGATTAACGTTTTTAAATAATATTAAGCCCAGAAATAATCCCAGTGAGCTAATTTCCAGACAATAATTTTACCAGATGTAGGAAAAATCTATTGATTCTGAAACACCCTCCCCCCCCCAAAAAAAAACCCCAAACCTGTGTTAAGTGATTGTGACACAGAAGGGAATCAGACTAATATTTTGTGGGTTTAGTGGAAGATCAGTTCCCTTGACAGATGGGAGACTTGACTTCTAGTCCTGGATCAGCCAATTTCTAGTTATCTGAGCTTAGACTGGAGAGGAAGTCCTAGGCCATAGAGAACTGAACTGGGTGTCAGGAAGTCAAGAGTCCTAGCCTTGGTTACCCGTTTTTTGGAGCCTCAAGTGCAGTCACCTGTAAAATGAGGTGTGTGGAGCAGGTGATCCACCTTTCCAACTGGGTCATTTTATGGGTGCCCAATTCTAAGCTCCACTTCCCCCAATTTCTGGTTAGAAGCTAAGGTGAGGTCGCTAAGGTCCGGCTAAATCTCCCTACCACTGGAAACATTTCCATTTCCTTCTCCTGTCTCCCTACCCCCTTCCCTTTTTTTTCCTCACCCACATTTAACCTTGGTGCTTTGGCAACTGCTGAGCAGATGCAGCTGTTTTCTTCCTCCACTCTGGGTCCTTTGTGCTTTCTACATATGTACTGCTCACGATTGCTCTGGGGCAAAACGTTTATGTTTGATTAACTCGGTTTTAAAACAGACCATCCATGGAGGCACTAATTCTACTGGATTTATCTGTCAAGTCAGTAACTTCAGATAAACATTGGCGCTACTAGAGAGAATGCATAATGGCGATATCGGCAGTAGGGGGACAAAAGAAAAGAGGCAATTTCAGATGGAATTTTTTATTTGGCATGATCTACGCCAAGGGTTGCCTCCTTGAGGGGTAAGGATCACTCCACATGAGTGCTTTTGAGTTATGTTATTCAGGGGAGAGGACAAATTTATATTCTGACTCCAGCCAATTATGTTTTTTTCCCCTCAGTTCATTTTTTTTTTAAGTTTTAAATACTCTTCAAAAAGAAAACTTTTTAAAAAGGGGTGTATTTTTATGATGAGTCAAGAACTACTGCTGTGCCTTAAGACAGAATAAAACTTCACAGAATACATTTAAATGAATTACAAAGTGCATTATGCCCAGAAAATCAGTATTAAAATGCACATTAATTTTTGTTCCTCTTAAATACTTCGGTTGCTGAGGAGCTGCCTCCATAATATAATTGAAATAGCTCTTCAGATGCAATTTAGTGTCTGATTGGTTTTAAAGTATTTTTAAAAGCTAACAACTCAGGTGGAAAAGGTGGTTATACCCTTGAGTTTTAAACAGAAGCATGGATGTTGTTGAATCGTGTGCTCCATGGGCCACTAGGGAACTGCTTTTATTTTTTTCTGGACGAAGGGAAGCTGGCTCCAAAGGCTAACACAGGTAAAGGCCTATAAAGAAACTGCTTTTTAATTCAAGGCTGGATTCCCTGGTGGAAGAATGATCTAGCCTTCCTTTTTCTCCCTTTTCCTTCTCCTGTCTGTTTTTTTTTTTTTGACCATGTCCTTACTTATCACCAGCTTCAGCAGTCAATTAGAAGAGAAGAGGAGAAACTCAGAATTGGGTGAAACAAAAAAAAAAAAAAAGGTAAAGCTGGTGAAAAATTCGAATTAATGTTTAACTGAATCTGTATATCTCTGGATTTCAGTTATCCCTGTCCCATTTGGTATAGATTGTAGAGATTAAATCCTCATCCTGCCAACAGGGAGCCCTTGATGGTTCTAAGGAGGATTCTTCCCATGGAGATAGTAAAGATATGAATAGAATTGGGGATTTCAGAGCAGAAGGTAACTGTTCTGGCTTTGTGCTCACCTCCCTTATTATAAAGCTATTCTGAATTCATCAAGGGCCAAGGCATCCACCCAAGTGATGTGATGAATAGAATGCTGGACTTGGTGTCAGGAAAACATAAGTTCTAACTCTTGCCTTAGGCATTTTTAAGCTGTATGATGGTGGACAAACCACTTAATCTTTCTCAGCCTCTGTTTCCTCATCTGTAAAATGGGGATGATAATAACAATGTTACCTTTCAGCTATCAGATTGTATGACATGAGAGATGCTGGCAAATGACCACCCAGCATGGTGTGCCTGCATCAAAAAAGGCATTGTACTCTATGAGCAAAGCAGAATTGCAGTAGCTCAAAAGAAATGTGAGAGGTGCAAATTTAAAGACATCTCCACCCCAAATGTTCATATGGACTATTTGTGCCCCACCCTGTGGTGGAGCATTCTAAGCTCATATTGGTTTGATCATCCACAGGACATACTATAATTTGACTCTAACATAGTGATGTCATTTTGGTCCTCTTTGAGAATGAAGGATAACAACCACCATCTACCTCCTGGGATTGTCGTGGGGATCAAACTAGATAATATCCATAAAGCTGTTTGCAAATCTTGAAGCTCTTTATAGAGGAAATAGAAAGTACACTGATCTGAAATCTGTTAGGCTTGGCTTCTAGTCCTAGACCTCACAGGAAGATGGATGGTTAGGAAACCATGAGACAATGAATATGATAGTATTTAGAAAAGTAAAAATTGCTATATAGATGTAAGGTATTGGTTGTTTTTTAAGATTATTATCTTTTGTTTTTATATCATCTTATTTACAATTCTTCCTCTCTCCTACCTAGATGACATTCCTTTTTCCAATCACATATGAAAACAATTTCATCATTCATTTTTAAAAAATCTTAAGTTCCAAATTATCTCGCTGATCTCTTACCTCATTACTCACAGAGATGACAGGAGCCATCTCCAGTTATCCTGTTCTAAATCTTGCCGCTGGACCCAGATGGCTCCAGAGAAAGTGAAGCTGGTTACTTGGCATAGCCCTTCCTCACTTAAATCCAATTCACTTGCTAGTCATGGCATCACCTTCTGAGGTCATGGTCCTTTTTGAGAATGAAGGCCAAACAAGAACAACCCACAGATGGCAAGCAATTTGATATAGGTTACACACATACAGTCATGTAAAACATATTTCCATATTAGTCACATTGTGAAAGAAAATATAAAACAAGATAAGTAAAGAAAATTTTAAAAAGTATCCTTCAATCTATATTCAGACTTCATCAGTTCTTTCTCTGGAGGTGGATAGCATTTTTCATTATAAATCCTTTGGAATTGTCTTGGCTCATTATATTGCCGAAAATAGCTAATTCATTCATAATTGATCTCCTATGTACACTATTCTCCTGGTTCTGCTCATTTCACATTGCATCAGTTCATATAAGTTTTTCTGAATCATCCTTCTCATCATTTCTTATAGTGCAATACTATTCCATCACAATCATATACCACAGCTTGTTCAGCCTTTCCTCAATTGATGGGCATCCCCTCAATTTCTAATTCCTTACCACCTCAAAAAGAGCTGCAATAAATATTTTTTGTACATATAGGTAATTTTCCTTTTTTTGGCTTTTAAAACTTTGAGTTCCAAATTCTCTCCCCTCATGCCTCCCCACCCATCCTCCCTAAGAAGGCAAGCAATTCAACATAGGCCACATTATGCAAAACCCTTCCACAATACTCATGTTGTGAAAAACTAACTATATTTTGCTCCGTCCTAGCCTATTCCCCTTTATTCAGTTTTTTCCCTTGACCCTGTCCCTTTTCAAAAGTGTTTGCTTTTGATTACCTCCTCCCCCTATCTGCCCTTCCTTCTATCATCCCCCTTTTTTATCTCCTTCCTCCTTCTTTCCTCTGGGGTAAGATACCCAATTGAGTGTGTATGTTATTCCCTCCTCAGGTCAAATCCAATGAGAGCAAGATTAACTCATTCCCCCTCACCTGCCCCCTCTTCCTTTCCAATGAACTTCTTTTTCTTGCCACTTTTATGTGAGATAGATAATTTACCCCATTCTATCTCTCCCTTTCTCCCTCTCTCAATATATTCTTCTCTCATTCCTTAATTTGATTTTATTTCTTAGATATCATCCCTTCATATTCAACTCACCCTGTGTCCTCTATCTATGTATATGTATATATATATGTATGTGTATATATGTATATATGTATGTATATATTATATATATATGTATGAATGTATGTATGTATGTATGTATGTATGTATGTATGTGTGTATATTCCCATCAGCTACCGTAATACTGAGGTCTCATGAATTACAGACATCATCTTTCCATGTAGCAATGTAAACAAAACAGTTCAACTTTAGTAAGTGCCTTATGATTTCTCTTTCTTGTTTACCTTTTCATGCTTCTCTTGACTCTTGCATTTGAAAGTCAAATTTTCTATTCAGCTCTGGTCTTTTCACTGAGAAAACTTAAAACTATTTTATTGGAAGTCTGTATTTTGCCTTGGAACATTATACTCAGTTTTTCTGGGTAGATGATTCTTGGTTTTAATCCTAGCTCCATTGACCTCTGGAACATCATATTCCAAGCCCTATGATCCCTTAATGTAGAAGCTGTTAGATCTTGTGTTATCCTGATTGTGTTTCCACAATACTCAAATTGTTTCCTTCTGGCTGCTTTCAGTGTTTTCTCCTTGATCTGGGAGCTCTAGAATTTGGCAACAATATTCCTAGGTGTTTTCTTTTTGGGATCTTTTTCAGGAAGTGATTGGTAGATTGTTTCAATTTCTATTTTACTCTCTGGCTCTAGAATATCAGGGCAATTCTTCTTGATAATTTCTTGAAAGATGATATCTAGGCTCTTTTTTTGATCATGGCTTTCAGGCAGTCCAATAATTTTTAAATTCTCTCTCCTGGATCTATTTTCCAGGTCAGTGGTTTTTCCAATGAGATATTTCACATTTTCTTCCATTTTTCATTCCTTTGGTTCTGTTTTATCATATCTTGATTTCTCATCAAGTCACTAGCTTCCACTTGCTCCAGTCTAATTTTTAAGGTAATATTTTCTTCAGTGGTCTTTTGGACCTCCTTTTCCATTTGGCTAATTCTGCCTTTCAAGGCATTCTTCTCCTCATTGGCTTTTTAGTGCTCTTTTGCT
>CM053623.1:144967915-145030964 GCA_028646595.1 Phalanger gymnotis
CTTTAGCAAGTCATTGACTTGTTTTTCATGGTTTTCTTGGATCATTCTCATTTCTCTTCCCAATTTTTCCTCTACTTGTCTAACTTGCTCTTCCAAATCCTTTTTGAGCTCTTCCATGGCCTGAGACCAATTCATGTTTTTCTTGTAGGCTTTTGATGTAGTCTCTTTGACTTTGTTGACTTCTTCTGGCTGTATGTTTTGGTCTTCTTTGTCACCAAAGAAAGATTCCAAAGTCTGAGTCTGAATCTGAGTCTGTTTTCACTGCCTGTTCATATTCCCAGCCAACTACTTGACCCTTGAGCTTTTTGTTGGGGTATGACTGCTTGTAGAGTAGAGAGTACTTTGTCCCAAGCTCGAGGGGCTGTGCTGCTGTTTTCCAAGCTATTTCTACATAGCAAGCTCGGCCACACCAGTGCTTCTCCTCCCCCAAGAACCACCAACCTGGATCACGACTCAGATCTAAGCAGGCTCTGCACTTACGCTCTGATCTGCCACTTAATTCCTCCCACAAAATGGGCCTGGGGCAGGAAGCAACTGCAGCTTTAGCTCCGGAAGCAGCCTCAGAGCTGCACCACCTTTGCTGCCCCTGGGGTGGTGGCCAACTGTGAACTCCTTTCACTCAGTCCCTGTAGTTTTTCCCACTAACCTTCTCTGTCGTCTTTGGTGTTTGTATGTTGAGAAGTCTGGTAACTGCCACAGCTCACTGATTCAGGGCACTATGGACTGCTCCAGCCAGCTCTTGGTCTGGTTGGTCTAGGCGTGGCCCACACTGGGCTCTGCTCCACTCCACTCCCAGCTCTGTGCAATAGACCTTACCCAGTGACCATCTAGGGTGTCCTGGGCTGGAGCCCTACTTCCCTCTGCTATTTCCTGAGTTCTGCCATTCTAGAATTTGTTCAGAGCCATATTTAGAGGTATTTGGGGGGTCCTGGGGGAGAGCTTTAGGCAAGTCCCCCCCTTTTTTTTTAAAGTAATCTCTTTGGGATGCAGACCTAGTAGTGGTATTGCTGGATCAAAGAGTATGCATTATTTCGTATCCCTTTAGGTATGGTTCCAAAATGCTCTCCAGAATGGAATTACAAGACAGAGTGTACATCCATAAGAAGCAACCAAAATGGTGAGGGGACTTGAAACTATGTCACATGATGACTTTGGGGTGGGAGGGGCAGAACTGGGAATTTTTTTTCATTTAACAAACTTTTTTGTCAAAATGATTTTAAAATGTTTGGCAGACACTTTGGAACTTTTTTTTTTTTTTACACCAGCCCCTTCCCAATTATGCCACTCTCCCTACCCCACCCAAAGCCCCAGAATAGGACTCTCAACCAAACTTTTTAAAAGAGAGGAGAAAGATAGTTAAGCAAAACTAACCAATAAATCAACAATATGACAGCATATGCAATGTACCACCTATATTGTCCATCACTTTTGCAAAAAAGAGAGGGAAGTGCACCATTTTCTCACTCCTCTCTGGGGCCAGTGACATTGTTATTACTAGGGCATTGGCATGGGATTCATTGGGGAGGCCACCAAACTCCCATTAGTTCTCCACTTAAATATCTTCAAAGGGCTTCAGTACTCTGGAAGGAATAAGCTTTAGATATTTGTATTAAAGAACGCAGATCAAATCGAGGCAATAGTTGTGTCTTCTTCGAAGAGGGGTAAACATGTTCCCCATATCGTAGTTCCTTGCCTGTGATGCAAGGATGCCAAATGTTTATAAGTTCAAGAGTCATGCTGCAGAAAAACCTACACTGCTCACATATTAATTTGCTGCAAAAAGCCAGTCAGGGGGAAACATAAAGGATGGCTATGTGACAGCAGTGAATTTAAACAGGCTTAAAAAAAAACTTAAAGAAATTTTATGCATGGATTCTTGAGAACTCTTTGCAAGCTGATATACATCTAGGCTTAACAAACCCACTTGGAATAGAGAAACTACACTGAAAGCCATGAATTGTTATGAAAATTCAGCAGGCTGCTCAGGTCCCAGAAATAAGAGGAATAGAGAGAATGATGGGATTTCAAGGAATAGTCTTCCTCTCTCTGTTTCCAGAAGGCTTCACTGTATCCAGTTTCATTTGCTTTAGAAAAGGAAAGTTTCCTAAGGCTCACATGAAGTGGGGAAAAAGGAGAAGGAAACCCATTCAGAGAAATGTATTCCCATAAGGAAATGCACTTGTATTGCCTATTGCAAATCTCAGGCAGGCTTGGAAATGGATCATGCTGGAGGTTGGTGAATTAATTCTCCCAAACAGATCATTATTTAAATTATCTCTGTCAAAGCCTGAAAAAACACCCAACAAAAACCAATCAACAGCCAAGAACAGAGAACATCCTGCCTGTGAAACCTAAATGATGGTTTAAAAGGAGTACAATAGCATACTTTCCCTGAAAAGAGAGGAAAGCTCCAACTCTTTTATTTTATTTTATTTTATTTTTTGGTACATGGTGGTACTCTGAAAATGAATCTTGAATAGTTCCCAAAATATCTAGGCAGTGAGTTTCCATTTCTAGCATGAAGCTTTTGTGATTGGCTCCACTTAATTTTATTGTTATACACCATTTGTAAGCTGAATTTTAAAATAGAGACAAAGGGGTGATTTGAAGAAAGAGTAACAGTGTTAGAGATGGAACATCCTTAAACCAAATACCTTCTCTCTGTGGATTTAAAAAAATACATACATTTTACAGTAAAATGTTGATATTTAAATAGCTCTCGTGGTAACTTGCTTTAGACAGTGATTGAAAAGAAGGGACTGCAAAGATATATTCCCTGGACTGATGTCCCTGATGCTGAACACAATGTCCCATTCATATATAGTAAGAAGGATCAACAGCTAACAAGATGCTAGACTAAATGAGACATAACGATGATTGAAAAAAGTTCAGAAGCTACATGTTACTTTCCCTGTGTTCTACTGTGCCTGCCAAGGGCTGAAGGGCACCATGTGAATTGGGGCAGGAGGCAGGCACCCCTCTCTGGAGCTGTGGTTGGAAAGGGAAGACAAAATGGGGTTGGGGGAAAGGATAATGGTACAGCTGTTAGGGATTGAGGTAAGAGAAAGCTGGAGAGTCTATTCTCTATGCATGAGAGGGCAGTTGGGCTTTGGATAATAGTTTGAAAAGAGCTAAAGCTTAGTACGCAGTTGCATTAAAAAAACTGGAACAACAAGATGTCCAAGCCAGCAGAAAAGAAAGAATTAGAAAGGGAGGAAGAAAGGAAATGAGAAAGGGAGAGGGAGAGGGAGGGAGGAAGTATGGCAGGGAAGAAGAAAGAAAGAAAGAGAGGGAAGGAGAGAGGAAAAAGAAAGAAGAAAGGAAGGGCAGATGGAAGCCAGGTAGAAAAAAGAAATCAGGGGTTGACAAGTTAAAACAAACCTCAAGGCCACTTTTTCCACTTCATCAAGATAGTTCCAAAGAAAGTACAAATATACTCTTTCCATACTGTCCCCAAATATCATGGAGCAGAAATGCTCTGAGTCTAGACCCCTGGGATCATGGGTTAACATCATAAATGTTGAACTGCAGGGTACTTAGCTGGAGGGTACAACTCTCTCATTTTAGAGTTGAGAAAACTCAGGTCCTTAGAGGTTAAAGTATTTATTTTAAAGGTCACAAGGTAATAAGTGAAAGAGCTGGGATTTGAATCCAAAAGTGGGATGTGCTGCTTCAAGAGGCAGTGGCTTGTCCTCTTAAACATCTTCAGATGAAAACCAGATGACCACTTGTTGGAGACATACTAGAGAGGGTCCTTTTTCAGTTATGGTTTGGAATAGATGGCTTTTGAGATCCCTTCCAACTCGGAGATTCCACTCTCTACATATATTTAAAGCCTGAGTAGGTTGCCATCTCCATTTTAGATTCCTCGCCTACTGGCTTAGCGGAAAGAATACTGGATTTGTAGTCAAGGGTTCACATTTGAACACTGACATTTATTACCTATGTGACTTTGGGCAAAGTTTCAATTCTCTGGCCCTCAGTTTCTTTGTCTGTAGAAGAAAAAAGGGTTTGAGTAGGTGACATTTCAAGTCCCTTCCAATTCTAAATCTGTGATTTTTTTTACTTACTTATCTTTCCTCTGATCTCAGCCCAGTTCTTTTAGCTTGGTGTTCTCTTGGATGAATTTATTTTCCATCATTTTCCCCTGCCTTCAGTCATTCCTTCTAGTCACCTCTATCTCTCCTCTGTTCCTTGCCTAGTTGTATTTTCCCTCTTAGTTCATACTTATAGTATTGATGGAGTATAGGTTACTGATACTGATGGGATTGAATCCCACCCTGAATCTTCTCTCTTGATCTGGCTTTTCATGCCCAAATTTGTCTTCTGATCCCTCCATACTGTGGTTACACAGATTGCCCTCCCACCCTTGATCCTATCAAAATATCAATACCCTGTTACCCTAGCCCCTAATTGTCTCTCATCTCCAGGTATTTCCATGTATCTCTCAGCTATTTCCCACCCTTAATCCCATTCCTGGAGTCTGACTTCTAGTTATCCCAGTTCTATCAAGATCCTCCTTAGACTCCTCCTCCTATCACCCCAGAACCACCCCCTCAATCCCTTCCACAGTCTTTCTCTATATAAGATCCATCTTGCCTCCATGAATGTGTTCAGATTCAGTCTAACTCAGCTCAGATTAATCTAGCCTGCTTGTGTCAAAACGAGCATCACAAATGGTGAGATTTATTAAGACTCTACTCAATACGATGAATCTTTAATAAACTTTGTTTTCCTTTGGCTGTACGAAGGCTTGAGTAGAATTCATTCAAGCAGGCCCAGCATATCAGTATTTTGGGGTCCTGAGCACCCCTAACCTCAACATATTGTTCCCTGACCTCAACAATATGAACCCTCTCTAGTGCTAACCTGCGTTGGAGCTGGGAAAATCCTTTTGGATTTCACAGCAGCCATGACAACCTTACATACTGTGGGGGCTAGAGTCTGAAGAGACTTTGTTAAAAACAAGTGTGCTCTTGGGACCAGCAGAACCTGTGAGTTCATGTGATGTTAGGGATGCCAAAAAGCACTCCCATCTCTGTCTATCATGGATGGAATATAATTACTCTGACAAATCCCATCCACTCTTTCTAGGAAGAATGATTAGTCATCATATTAAATGGGATTATGTTAATAAATCGCTTCTGTCTTCTGTAGTATTTAAGCAAACAGTCAAACAATGAAGAATCTTGGTTCTGGGAGATGACTTGGACTAAGCTGATGGCAAATTTAGGTGCTAATTGAAATTTTAAACTAACAACTCGTAGTGCAATTTGTATTTAATGGCCTTAAAAGGGATTTTTTTTCCTAGGCACAGTATTACTTAATTTCAGACGATGCCAAAGCATTTTTCCCTTGTTAAGAGGAATAGAAAGAGGCATTTGCTTTTGTTTGATGGTGCTCTAGTCCCAAGGGAGTCTTTATGTAAGGCACAGCTCTGCTGTAGGAAAATCTTGCTGAAATGATAGTTTATAAGCAAGACTGGAATAAAGTAGGATTTCATAGTCTTTCAATCCTCCGTATCTTTTTAGCTTTTCCTTGAGGACAATGGACTGAGAAACAGACCATAGACAACAAGAGCTAGATTACATTTAATTTGAAAAAGGCCCTGGGGTTTTAGTGGTCCCCAAACTCCAAATGGGTCATCAATATTTTATAATCCAGGGAAAGTGGTATTTTTTCTCTTCCTGTCCCCCAACCTCCTGATTCCAGGTCTTTTCACCGACTATTCTCCATTTCTGAAACCTTCACCTCCTGGTCCCTGGTTTCCTTCAAGATCCAGCTTAAATTTCACCTTCTACAGGAGGCATTGACTTGTCTCCCCTCCTCCCCAGAACTATCCTTCCTGCTAGTGTCTTCCCCCTGAGATTTCCTTCCAAGGCACATAGTAAGTCCTTATTGCTTATTGACTGACATGACAACCAAAAACAGCTAAAGTGTTCATGGAAATAGGGGCTAGACCTGTAATTTCATCCATATAGGAAACTTCCAGATAAGGAAAATCCCTCTACCAATGCAGGTCAGCACAGTCTCTGCTTGGAGATAGTGAGGTTTACATGACTTCCCTGGGATCTCACAGACAACATGTATCAAAGACAGAACTAGAGCCCAAGTTTTCCTGACTTTGAGATTATCTCTTTAGACACTATGACACCCTGCTTCCCACATGCTCATAGGTTATCTAAATATCTATGTTGTGTCCAAAATGAATGAGAGGATAGACCCATTGTACCCTATCCTGGTCATGCCAAATCTGGAACATCATTCTGACTACAACATTTAAAAAAAAAATCACAGGGCAGAGTGTACATCCAGAGAAAGGCAACCAAAATGGTGAGGGAACTCGAAAGCATGTCACATGATGACTTTGGGGCGGGGTTAGAATTGGGAATTTTTTTTTCATTTAGCAAATGTTTTTTATCAAAATGATTTTTAAAATGTTTTGCTGTTACTTTGGATTTTTTTGCACCAACCCCTTCACAATTATGTCACTCTTCTTACCCCGCCTGATGCCCCAGAATAGAACCCCAAATTACAACAAAGACAAACATTTGACCACACACAAAACTTACTATACTAGTAGTCCATCATGGAACTGCTTCATCATCTGACTTCTAAAACTAAGATTTTTCACTGAATTAGAGGATTGATGGAATCTTTTAGTACTGCAATTTACATTATTTTAGTCATTACACATATTATCCTCATAGTGCTCCCTTTTCACTCTTTTTAAGCTCATACAAATCTTCTCATAGTTCTATGAATGCCACATATTGATTCATTTTTAATGATACAATGACTAAAATTCTATTATATTCAAATACAACAATTTATTCAACAATAAGAACTGGGATTTTAGCATGGAAAAAAAAAGACAGAGGGAACCATGATTGTTGTGTTAAAATTTAAAAGCCGTCCTTTTAAAATTTAAAAGTTCCTCTAAACAGATAATAATACTAATAATGGTTCATTTTACAGTTCACAAACCACTTTCCTCACAACAAACACAAAGAATTATGTTTGTTCAGCTTAGTTCCAGAGGATAGAACAAGATGGGAGTTACAGAAAAGCAATCTCTGCCTTAATATTATGGAATACTTCCTAGCAAAAACAGCTTTCCTCAAGTGAGGTTGGGATTGAGCAAACTGTCATTGAAAGTCTTTATTTAGAGGCTGGACGACCCCTTGTTAGGTGTGTTGCAGGAGAAATTCCTTCCTTAAATATGGGTTGCACTGGATTATTTCTTAGATCCTTTTTAACTCTGGCAATCTGTTTTTATGACCTTAGCTGAGAATGCAGATGTGTCTCCTGTACTTTTTGCAATGAAATGTCTGTATATCTGAGGGAGAACCCTCACAAAAGTTTTGCATTTTTTTCTGAATGATGATAAAATAGACTTCACCAACTTACTGTCATCTGTAATACTTCTCTCTTGACTCTTTAGTAACAATTTCCCTGAATATTTTATTTTAAAAGAAAGCGATGGCTACCAGTGAAAACAAAACAAAACAGAACAAAACGGTACAGAGGATTGAAAGACTATGAAATCCTACTTTGTTCCAGTCTTGCTTATAAACTATCATTTCTAAAATCAATTGTAGGTGAATTCTAGAAATGGAAAATAATGCTAAGAGAATCTTCAAGGCACAAAAGTAGAGATCTGGGTCAGTAAAAGTAGAGCCCAGAGTCTGAAATATGTTGTATACAATTTTTGTGTCCAGTTTTTATAACCTATCCTACTCCTCCTTCTTTGGAAAGATCTTGCAGGAGCCAGTGACTGAAAGTTAAGATCTAGGAGGCAGGAAAAAAGTTTTTGAGGACACATTTGCCCTTGTTGATTGCAAAATGTTGTGGTTGTTGTTATTTGTCTTTCAATCTTGAAGAAGAACATGACATCAGGGAGATGATGCCATGACATGCAAGTGAATCAGATTTAAGTGAGAGAGGGATTTGCAAAGTCACCAGCCTCACTTTCTCTTCCAGAGCCTTCTGGGTCCAGTGGCAAAGACAACTGGAGATGGTCCTGGATGCAGTGGGAGAGACATTGGCCTTCAAGAAGGAAGGACAACAGCCTCTGTGAGTAACAGTAGGAGCTGTCCTAACGGGGACCCATCTGGAATTGGACATCTCCCTCTTCCAATCACAAAATAAATAGATTTCTGGAGATCCTCTCCCATTCCAGAAGCGCTTGGACAATATATGTATGCTGGTGAATGGAACTAGTATCATAGGATGAGATATCTGTAAGGTATATCATATCAGGAAAACCACTCCATATTCTGTTACTCAAGGATAGAACTGTACCCAACTTCCCTTCCCCTCTTCTCCCATGCCCCCATCCCCATAAGTATACTGGTGTTACATGCTAAAATTCTCCCACTCAACTGATTGATCTTTAAGACAATTTAGTTAGTGTGTAGCTTCACTGTGGAAATATCTATCATTAATCACTATCAGATAATGAAATCAATATGAATATGAGTTCTTTGGAAGGTAAAGACAGTACCTTGGACAGTACCATGAATTTCCCTATTGAGCACCTGCTCATTCTTAGTAGTCTAACACTCTGAAAGACCATGGTATATGTAGGTGTACCTAAAAAAGACTAAAAGATCTGGATGAAAACACCTAACATCTCCCAAATATGTAGATGTCTGGCAATATGTAAATGAAACATCTGCTTGATTGATCGCAGTTCCACATTGCATCGAATTTTTTTTATAACCTAAACCCGCATGTTTCTGACATCTACGAGTCTAAGTTTTATTGATATCTTACATAAGCTCTAAGAAGTCAAGAACTGAGGCTAATACATATGAGGTATATACTCAGAGCACGATGTGTGTTTTATACACAACAAGCTGTGAATAAATGTTGGCCTAACAGAAATGAACCAGGAAACTGTTGTTCTCATTCCTAATCTGGAGCAGTTAGTTCTTTCCTTGTAACAGTGAAAATCTTGTGGATCCATCTGATTGGTAATAATGGGTGAGAGGATATGGATGGTTCAATGAAAATCATTACCACTTCAGAAAAGTCAATTCGAACTTTACTAACTTATTCTTCTGATTGTTGGTCGTTAACTTAATTTTTACATACAGAGTCCAGCCAGTTGTAAAAGGGCACAGAGTGCTGTGTGTTTTGAGTACTTAGAAGGGTAGCATTGGAGAGTGGTGGAGAAATTCCTATAAGGCTAGAGAATCTATTTCTGGGCAGAAAACTGTCTGACTAATTTTCTTGGGGGAAAAAAAGCATGAGCAGTGACATGTTTGAACTGACTTATTCCACCAGTGGCTTACCAAGTCACCACTAAGGATCCAGTTCACCTCTCTGTGTTTTGGAGGCTTCTGACTGGTGGGCTTTGTCAGACACTCTATTAGGTACCATTGAGTTTCTAGTGATCCCCAACCTCAAATGACATAGATACCAGATCCCCACTCAATACCTACAATCATATAATCATAGAACATTAGAGCTGGAAAAGAACTGTTCTTTATTTTGTAGATAAAGAAATTTAGGCAAAAAAGAGTTTCAGGGACTCGTCTTTAATTCTGAGGACAATCCACTGATGGATAAAGGAGATCAAATGGCTCCTTGTGTATAACCATGGGTAGAAATGGGGGATCTCAGGGAAAACAGATAGAAGCCTACCTATCACTCCCTTGGTTTTTTTATTTTAATAGCACAAAAACTATTTATGGAGTCCTAGTATGCAAGAACCTTACTGTATTCTTGCATAGTTTTGTTAGAAATTTATTTGGAAGGAAAACTAAGACGTGTAAAATAACTACAACATACATTAAAATAATTGGAAATAAGGCAACATATGTCTAAGTGGAGAAATTACGTAATACAATAGGAGTAAGGAGAAGTAGCTTGTACTCTGCTCCCCTTCCACTCAGAAATTCTCATCCACCCATTCCACTAGGGGAAGTCTTCATATGCTTGGGATATATACTCCCCTAACTCACCAATGAGTTTGAGACCATCCCCCTCAACCTGACCAATACTCATGCTACAGCTTCTTGGAGCCACAGGTGAGAGTTGGGTGGGAAAGGTGGAAAGCAGCCCTGAAAAAGGGCTCAGCAGCCATCACACCGGAGGTCCTATTCCTCCCTGAACATACCGTACACCCCTCAGTGTTAGGTGGCTCTGAAGGAAAGCGTGAGAGAGAAGAGGTATTAGACTGATAACCAAACTAAAGGTCTACAGAGCTGTTGTGCTGACCTCATTGTTGTATGCCTGTGAAACCTGGACATTCTATGAGCAAAATGCCAGGAAACTGAATTGCTTCCATTTGCATTGTCTTAGGAAGATTCTGAAGATCACCTGGCAGGATAAGGTACCAGACACTGAGGTCCTTACTCGAACAAAACTGCCAAATTTCAAACTCTGCTTCTGAGAGCACAACTGCAATGGGATGGCCACATTTTTCATATGCAAAATGCACTCTTGATAAAAAGACTGTTTTATGGAGAATTCACACATGGCAAGTGTTCACATAGCGGTCAGAAGAAGTGATACAAGGTCACTCTCAAGGTCTTTCTCAAGAACTTTGGAATTGATTATGTGATGTGGGAGACACTGGCACAGAACCACTAAGCATAGCGTGCCCACATTAGAGAAGGTGCTGTGCTCTATGAGCAAAGCAGAATTGAAACAGCTCAAAGGAAATACAGGATGCAAAAATTTAGAATATCCACCCCAAATGCTCATATGGACTATTTGTGTCCAACCTGTGGTGGAACATTCTGAGCTCATATTGGTCTGATCAGCCACAGTTGGACACATTGAAACTTGACTTTCACATAAAGATGTCATTTTGGTCCTCTTCGAGAATGAAAGACAACAACCAACCAACTCAGAAGTTAATTGAGTTTCAAGTCATCTTTGGGGTAGTAATTCAAATCATTATAGCCATGCCGGATGACCTTTTTCAGAGGGTGCATTTCCTTTTTTCCTCTTCTTTTTAAATGATTTATTGCTATCTTTTTAAAAAAATCATTGTCACTTCAAAATGACTCCCCTCCTCCAAGAGAGCCCTCTCTTGTAACAAACAGAACCACACAAAATAAATCAATGCATTAACCATGCCTGAAAATGTGTGTATCATTCCAGACCTACAATCTACCACTTCTACTGAGAGGCAGGAGATGTGCTTAACTTTCAGTTCTTTTCTGAAATCATGGATAGTCACTGTATTGATCAGAGTTCTGACCTTTGTCTATTTCTCTGTACAATATTGGGGTCACTCTTTAGACTGTTCTCCTGGTTCTGCTTATTTAGTTCAGCATGAGTTCATACACATTTTATGACATAATAATATTCTATTATATGCCACAATTTATTCCTTATTGTTATTCAATTGTTTCAGTTACGTCTGACTTATTCATGAGACCATTTAGGGTTTTCTCAGCAAATACACTGGAGTGCTTTGCCATTTCCTTCTTCAGTTCGTTTTACAGACAAGGAACTGAGGCAGAGTTAAGTGACTTACCCAGGGTCACACAGCTATCAAGTGTCTGAGATCAGATTTGAACTCAGGTTTTCCTGACTCCAGACCCAACACTCCATCCACTGCACCATCTATTCTGCCATTCCGTAATTGAAGTGTATCCACTTTCCTTTCATTCTTTGCTGCTGCAAAAAAGTAGTACTTTATACATTTTTATATCTATGGGATGTTCTCTTCTTTAATCCAACAAACATTTATTAAGCAACTATTTTGTATAAGGCACTATTTCCTCAGGATGCAAAAAATCATTGGATCATATCAAAATATTAGAGTAGAATTGTAGAGATGGAACAAAATTTACAGATTATCTAGTCTAAGTCAGTCCTATAGGTGAGGAAATTAAGTCACAAAGCAATGAATTGCCCAAGGTCACAAAGCTTGTCCTACTTTAGTAGGACATGAACCACTTTTTTTTTCCTCACTTCTGTTTCTAGTTCTCTCTCGATTGTCTAACACTATTTTCAGCCTATTAATATTCCAAGGGAAAAGTAGTTTCTTTTCCCACTATGGTTTTCCCATCAATGAATGAGAATTTCTGTAGCTGAAAGAATTAGACATGAGTAATACATTGTTTCTTTCTCATCATGGAAAAGTATAGGTGAATTGAAGAAGGTTACTATGAGTGTAATTGTAAAAGTATACTTGTACAGTCAGAAATAAATGCTTCTCTTCTCTGGAAACATTTCTCTACATTTCCAAGATAGATTTTTTTCCCTACTATCTAGTTTTATCAATTTTAATTGTTTTTGGAGAGATACTTCATTCATATAATATGTTGACCTATGTCATAGAAGATATTCTATGCAGGGTCCAAATAAAAGAGGTATTCCCTATCAATAGCATGGTTGGTCAGATGCTCCTGTTTTAAGATGACATTATGCTGACTATCTGGAGCCCTGAAATCCTACAGAATTTTTTGACCGAAGTGTACAAACATTGAAAGAAGATTGACTCAAACCATCCACACTCAAAAGACAAAATCAGACCTAAATTCTCTTTGGAGAGCATGGGTAAGTTATTTACAGAGAAATATATACTTAGGCCAAGTTTCACCTAGAAAAAAAAAGTAATTCCTGTTTCTCTCCGTAGCCAAAGATTATGTGGGTTATTGGGAAGTTATATGGCATTGAGCTTGATGTAATCATGAATTCCTGAAGAGATCTTGAAGGCTCTGAAGTGTTGATGTTTATGCCCTTCCCACCTCTGTTTCTGATTTTCTGAACTTTGCCACCATACTTCAGCTACCATCTCATCCTGGAATTACCCTCAGTTCCTGCAGCCTTCTCACTATGGAACATCTCTCCATGCTGGTTCCCTTCTTCCACTGGTGAGTTCCTCTAGGGATGTCCCTTAAGTGGAGGGGCCCAGGCTGGCCAGCTTCCATTTGTATCTCAGGTGCTTAGCATAGTGCCTGGCATATAGTACAAACTTAATAAATGCTTCTTGTCTTTATGAAGAGGACAATATCATTGGCACATTGGTAGAATACAAAGGAGGTGGCCTGACACAATGTCCTTGTATGTGTTTAATAAATGTTCAATGAATGAATGAATGAACATAATTTACTTCCTGTTTTTTGACTAGTGTGTGGTTGATCAGGCTTCCTCTTACTGCTTTAACTCAATTCAAGAAGTATTTGTTCATGATTCAGTCATTCATCTCTTATTTGGGAATGCTCAACAATGGTCTTCTATGGCTAGAATGTTTTCCACAACCCTGATCACCAAGCCATCATTTTATTTTAGTAGTTGCTGAAATATCACCTACTCCATGAGGGTATATGGCATGGTGGAGAACACTAGCTTTGGAGGCAGAGGGCCTGGCTTTGAGTCTTGCTTTTGTGACTTATTATCTGTATCACCTTAGGCAAATCATTTAATCTCTTTGTGGTTTTCATTTTCCTCATATAAAATGATGGTTTTGGACCAGGTGATCTCTGAAATCCCTTCCAGATTTCAAGCCAAGGCAGCCATGGGGTACAATGGAAGGGAAGCTGACTTTGGAGTCAGAAGACCTGGATTCAAAACCAGCCTCTGTCGCTTGCTACTTGTGTGATCCTGGGGCAAGCCATTTTACCTCTCTGGCATCTAGTTTCCTCATCTGTAAAATGGGATGTTGGACTAGATGATTCCTAAAGGACTTTCCCTTACAGTTCTAAATCCTTGATCCTATGACCCTCTGAGGAGAGGTAATATCTTTCCCTGCCTCAAATTAATGTAATTCTTATAACCATCAATTTCTAAGTCTCACGTGTAAAAAGCCTTACTTCTTTATTCCAGTTATGTTTGTTTAAAATTGGTGCTTTGTAATCTGTATGTTCCTTGTGTGTTCATTTATCTGCATTGGTATTGTTTTAGATTGTTAAATGCCTCAGAAGGCAGGAACTACATCTCTGAATCTCTCTACATGATTGCCAGTAAAGCACCAAGAACATCTATGTAAATAAAGTTTTTTTTTAAGGTAATGATGATACTTTGTCTTACTGCATTTATTTTTTCTCACAACAAACCTCCTTGAGAGAAGGGATGAATTCATCTGTGCACAAATCCCACCCTTCCTTTCAAAATGCCCCTCTGTCCGGAAGTATGCTAGAGCCAAATTGGACACAGTGAACATTTACATTTTGAAAATCAACAAATGCTACCAATCAGGACCCATTATCTTTTTTATTGTCTAGTCTTAAGAAATGATGGAGAAAATGTTAATAATGCATATTAAACCTAAAAGTGTTATGGAAGGGATTTTCAGGAGCCAAGACGGCAGAATAAGTAGTGAATCTCTGTAACTCTCCCATACTCAACTCCAGGCAACCATGAAATAGCAACCCCAAAACAAATCCTGGAACAGTAGAACTAGAAAAAACATGGGGTAAAACAATCTTTTAGCCTAAGAAACTTAAAAGTTCAGCAAAATCCATTTCACTGAGGGAAAAGGGGAACTCATTTCAGGACAGGAAGTATCCCACAAACCAGCATCAAACTTCGCTTCAGCAAACAAGTGGGAAATTCTGAACCCCAATGAGGTGGAGCAGGCAGATACCAACACCAGGATACCCCATACGTCTTAGCATAGCTAGGGGAACTGACAGACTCCAACTCCAAGAACCACCATACCACAGGTATTCTCTAGCAGCCAGACTTCCACATGATTTAATGTAACCCCAGGGAAATACAGAAACACACCACCGGGCTTCAGTACCTGTCAAACACCATGACTAGGACTTCAAGTCAGCACTAGGTAAGCTGCCTGATCCCTACAGTCTCCAGTAATCCCCACCACATCACTGCATTAGCACAGCACTGTACATGAGGGCCTTCTGGGGGCCTCAGAATAACATCAATGCAGCACTAGGTAAACAGCCAGGGCCTAAAGCCACTGGAACAAGAAGCCTGAGACAGTGCCCCTTCCATGCTGATTATAGAGCTCAAATTTAAAAGAAAGGAGAAAAGCCCCCCCCCATCTACACCCCCCACAAAAGAGGAGAAAAATAGCAAAAAAAGAATCTGACCACAGAAAGTTATTGTGGTGACAGGGAAGACCAAAACACAAACTCAGAAGAGGATGACAGTGTTAAAACACCTATGGGCAAAATCCCAAAGAAAAACCGAAAGTGAAGAACTCAAAAAAGGACCTTAAAATCATATAAGACAGGTGGAAGAAAAAAATGGGAAAAGAAATGAGAGTGATGCAGGAGAATTATGAAAAAAGTCAACAGATTAGATATAAAAATCCATCGAAGAAAATAATTCCTTAAAGAGAATAATTGGCCAACTGGAAACGAAAGTATAGAAGCTAATTGAGGAAAACAGCACCTTAAAAGTTAGAATTGGGCAAGTGGAAGCTAATGACTCTATGAAACATCAAGAGTTAACCAAACAAATTTAAAAAAATGAAAAAATGGAAGAAAATGGGAAATACCTCATGGGAAAAACAACTGATCTGGAAAATGGGTCCTGGAGAGACACGAACAGAATCTTTGGACTACCTGAAAGCTGTAATCAAAAGGAAGACCTGGATAGCATCTTTCAAGAAATTTTTGAGGAAAACTGCCTTGATGTCCTTGAACCAGAGGGTAAAATAGGCATTGAAAAAATTCACCAAATCACCACAGGAAAGAGACCCCAAAATAAACATTAAAGCCCAATTTTAGAGCTATCAGGTCAAGGAAAAAAATATTGCAAGTGACCAGAAAGAAACAATTCAAATATCATGAGGTTCCAGTCAGGATTACACAGGACTTGGCAGCTGCAACATTAAAGGATCAGAGGTCGTGGACTATGATATTCCAGAAGGCAAAGGAGCTAGAACTATAACCAAAAATCACTTACCTGGCAAAATTAAGTATAATATATCAAGGAAAAACTGGTCATTCAATGAAATATAAGTATTTCAAGTTTTCATAAGGAAAAGACCAGAACTAAACCAAAAATTTGATCTCCAAAATCAAGACCCAAGAGAAGCACAAACAGGTAAAAACAAGAAAAAAAAACCATAAGGGATTCAATAGAGCTAAATTATTTACATTCCTACATGATATTTGTAATTCTTAAAAACTGTACCACTAGTAGTATAGCTAAAAGGAATGTATGGAGAAAGTATGAGTATAAGGTGAATTTTAAAGAGTACAATCAGTGCAGAAAGAAGGGAGAGGTAGAATAGGGTAAATTATTTCACATGAAGAGACACAAAAGGCATATTACATTGGAGGGGGAGATGGGAGTGTAGGTGACAAGTGTTGCTTACAACTTACTCTCATCAGTATTGGCTCAAAGAGGGAATGATATACTAAATTAGTTGAATATCAAAATCTATCTTACCCAACAGGGAAGTAAGAGGGAAGGAGATCAAATAAAGGAGGGGACTGACAGAAGGGAAGGCATGTCAGGGGAGTTGGTAGACAGGAGCAAAACAGTGGTGAGGAGGGAAAGGGTGAAAGGAAAGAGAGGACAGGCAGGGCAAAGAATAGGGTGGAGGCAAATACACAGGTAGTAATCATAACTATGACTGTGAATGAGATAAACTCTCCTATAAAATGGAAGTACACAGCACAGTGGATCAAAAAACAAAATCCTACAATATGCTATTTACAAGAAACACACTTGAAGCAGAGAGATACACACAGAGTAAAGGTAAGGGGCTAGTGCAGAATCTATTATGCTTGTAGTTGAAGTAAAAAAAAAAAAGTAGGCATAGCAATCCTGATCTCAATGTAAAACAAAAATAGACCTAATTAAAAGAGATAAGAAAGGAAATGCCATCTTGGTAAAAAGTACCATACGAAACAGTGAAACAATGAACAATGAAGCAATCTCAATGCTAAAAATATATGCACCAATTGGTATAGCATCCAAATTCTTAATGGAGAAGGCAAGTGAATTACAGGAAGAAATAGACAGCAAAACCACACTAGTGGGTGACCTCAGCTGTCCCCTCTCAGAGCTCAATAAATCCAACCAAAAAATAAACAAGAAAGAAACTAAGGAGGTAAATAGAATATTAGAAAAGTTAGATATGACAGACCTTTGCCATGATTTAGACATAAAGGGTGACACCACAAGCAAATTAGAAGAGCAAGGAATAGTATACCCATCAGATCTATGAGGAAGGGAAGAATTCATGACTAAACAAGAGACAGCATTACAAAATGTAAAATAGATCATTTTGATTAGATTAAATTAAAAAGCCTTTGTACAAACAAAACCAACACAACCAAGAATAGAAGGAAAGCAGAAAGCTGGGAAACAATCTTTACACCAAATCTCTGATAAAGTTGACTTTTCTCAAATATACAGAGAACTGAGTCAAATTTATAAGATATGAGCCATTCATTGCCCAGTTGATAAGTTATCAAAGAATATGAACAGGCAGTTTTCAGATGAAGATATTAAAGTGATCTATAAGCATATGAAGAAGTGCTCTAAATCACTTTGATTAGAGAAATGCAAATTAAAACAACCCTGAGGTACCAGTTTGGCTAATCTGTCTCCCCCGCCCCTTCTCTCTCTCTCTCTCTCTCTCTCTCTCTCTCTCTCTCTCTCTCTCTCTCTCACACACACACACACACACACACACACACACACTCATGCAAGGAACATGATAATTGTTGGAAAATTGGGACACTGATGCACTGTTGGTGGAGTTGTGAAGTTATCTCACCATTCAGGAGAGCAATTTTGAACTATGCCCAAAAGGCAAACAAATTGTACATACCCTTTGATTGAGTGGTACCACTACTAGATGTATATCTCAGAGAGATCATAAAAAAGGCAAAGGTATCTACATGTGTAAAAATATTTGTAGCAGCCCTTTTCATGGTGGCAAAATATTAGAAATTAAGGGGATGCTCATCAATCGAGGAATGGATGAACAAGCTGTGGTATATGAATGTAATGGAATACTACTGTGTGGTAAGAAATGATGAACAGGAAAATTTCAGAAAAACCTGGAAAAACTTGTAGGAACTGATGCAAAGTGAAATGAACAGAACCAGGAAACGTTATATGCAGTATCAGCAACATTGTGTGATGAGCAACTATGAATGACTCAGCTCTTCTCAGCAGCATGATGATCCAAGGGAAGCACAAAGGACTCACGAAGGAAAATGTTATCCATATCCAGATAAAGAACTGATGGAATCTGAATGCAGATTGAAACACATTTTTCACTTAGTTTATTCTTTCTTGTGTTCTTTTTTCTTTTGACTGGTTTCTTCTTTCACAACTGTGACTAATATGGAAATATTTTTACAGAATAGCACATCTATATACTATATCGAACTGTCTACCATTTTCACAAGAGGGGCATGGAGGGAGGGAGAAATATTTGGAACTCAAAATCTTGTAGAAATGAATACTAAAAATTTTCTTGACATGTAATTGGGGAAAAAATAAAATACTATTTAAAAAAGAAAACAGAAGTGTGTTGTGTGTATTTTTCTAGAGAGCCAGTTGTCCAATCATGTACATATTTCACAACTAGGCTCTCTAAAGAAAAAAAAACACACAAAATGGGGCAGCACAGGACTGCCTATATCTAATAGGGAGAACAAATACTCATTTCTCTTGTCAACAATAGAATTTTTTATAAAAGACCAAACAAAATTCCCCTTCAAGAATACCTATTAGGGTTAGCTTCACATATAAAACAAGGAAAATCTCAACAGGGTAGCATTCTGTTCAGTGTCTTACATTTTATATGGTTTAACAAGATGTACTACCAAGTGGAAAATAGAAGATTTGAGCACAGAGAGAAATGGACAAACATAACTCAACATAGAACTCCAATTTTCAAAGAATTATTATAATAGAATCTTAGAGTTTAAAAGGATTTCAGTGGTTATCTAATCTAATTTGTATCTGAAATAAGAATTTCCTTTTCAGATGTAGGTAATGATAATAATGTTAATAATAATACCAATAACTATCATTTATATAGCTCTTTAAGATTTGCCAGCACTTTACAAATATCATTTCATTTTATCCTCACAACTCTAGGAGGTAGGTGCTACTGTTATCCCCATTTACAGATAAAGAAACTGAGACAGGCAGAGGCAAAGTGACTTGTTCATGATCACACGAAGCTAGTAAATGTCTGAGGCTAGATTTTAATTCCAGTCTTTGTAACTCAGGTCCAGCACTCTATCTACTGTGCCATGTGTCTGCCTATATATATCTACTGAGACTGATAACACAAAAGAGTAGCTTTAGAGCATGATGAAAAATAGCACTGACGACATCTAGTAATTCATGGGACATGGGAAGTTTTAAAAAGTCAGCAATAAAAACAATGGTCTCAGATGTCTACTTAGAAATATACAAAGAATGGACATTAAACAAGGTGAATGGGAGACTCTAATGAAAGGCAAATTTGACCTCAGATCTACCATGAGAACTTTGTGGTCTGGGACTCATGACTGGAGTGTCTTTAGAAAGGATACTTAATTCAAAAGGACAGATAAAAGTAAAAAGAGAAGAGAAGCAAAGCAGAATTTTTTTTGAGAAGATATATTCATGTGAGGAAATTTCAGAATTTCAGAGGTGAAAGCTGGCTAAAGATAAATGGAGAAAGAAAAAGAAGCCATAATGTCATGAGAACAGACTATAAACTACCTGGATAAAGGGGAAAAAACAGATGAAGAGTTTGGGAAACAGATTAGAAGCCTGGCACAGATGGGAGACTTCAATGATCTAGACATCTGCTGGTACTCTCTTAGCTTAAAACAAAGCAACTAATACTTTTCTTGACTTGCCTTAATGATAATTCCATCCTTCCAAAGGTGGAGGAAGTGACCAGAAGAACTACTATTCAGGACCCGATTTTGACTAGCATTATATGGTTATTCAAATTAGAAATAATGGGAGCTTTGGGAGGTGGAAGGTGAGGTTAGGGTGGGAAGTAACTACTCCGTTTTAGAAATTGAGATAGAAAAGAACAGGAAAGCCTGGTAGGTCAGACAAACACTAACATTTAGAACAGATTTCAAAAGGCTCAGAGTAATGATAGGCAGCATTTAATGGTTTGAAATCCTATGTGCTCAGTTAGCCCAGGATCAACAGGAAGCTCTCAAAAATGGAACTGTGAAGACAAAAAAAAAAAAAAAGGAATAGTCCCAATGAAGAGAATAAAGGGCTTAATGGTCTTAGAGATCTGTATAGATATACGAGTAACACATGAACCAATTTCTATTTACAGATATGCTTTTGTTCGTAGATGAAATTGTGCTAATTGCAGCAGGCCTCAGAATGCTACAGGGTGTCCCTAAAGTCTGGACACACAGGCAATCTGGAGTTATTGTATTAAATTCACATGAATCTTGCAAAGCACATCAATTTTTGCATCACAAATGATGGAAATAATAATGAAGATTTTATCTGTTAATATTCCAATTAAATAAAATGTTGAAAATTTCATTTCTTGAAAATATGCATTTTTGCCTATGTGTCCAGACTTTAGGAACATCCTGTATAGTACCCCTCCTGTAAGATCTATGAACTTTCAAAAGGGTATTCTGATTATTCACATACTAAAAAAACAAGTCAATAAACAGTGCCATAGTCCAGACCAGTTGTCTCCAAAAACTTTTTGATCATGCAACTCTATCAGTAAAAAAATTTAGAGCAGGCACTCTAACATATGCACATGTATATATACACACACATATATACACACACATTTTTTATAAATTATATATATGTACTATTCTGCTAATAGTTATGTTCATTATAAAATGGACAAAATAGAAATTTAAAAGGGAGATGAAGATGAATTAATATTTGGAAAATAATTAACAATATTAAGTCTGTTTTGCTTTCACTAAAATATTATTAGTAACAATATTTTAGTTGGGGCAATTCTATTGAATATAATTAATTAATTTTTAGAACTCTAACACTTTATCCAGTAACCAATTTTGTGATATACTAGAGGAATGGAATATTATATCTATTATGACATCCTCACTCCAAATGAAACAATTCAACCTCACAAAAATCTCTCACATCAGTTCTGATGTCATTGTGCTAGTTCAAGGCCTCATAATCCTTTACCTGGACTATTGTAATAGGTTCCTAATTGGTCTTTCTGCTTCTAGTCTCTTCTCTCACTAGTTCATCCCTCACACAGATGGAGAAATAATCTTCCTAAGCTAAAAGTCTGACCACTGTCACCGACTGCTCAAAAAATCTTCAGTTATTGTAATGAGGACTCCCTGGGGATCCATGTAACTTTGCACCTTATGTGTGATTTTAAAAACATACACTATAAAATCTTGGCTTATAGATTTTTTTCTGGTTTTTTTATCCACTTGTTTAGTATTTTGAGACATTACCCAAGTAACTTCTTTGCATGTAATCTTGAACGTGGCATAGACTTTCTGCTCCAGGGTATTTATGCCCACCTTGCCATCCCTTATTACACACTGGGTCTATAGTTTCTGGATACTATAGCCCATGGATGCTGACTTATATATAACATTACCAGATCAGTAGGTCGATCTGCATAGAAGGGAGATACTTCTCCAGCTTTGCATGCTTGTTTCATCTTTCCAAGGCTGACATCCAGAGGGATGAGAGATGTGGCAATGTCTTGACCTTCCTCTCTGCATGCTCCTGAAGCCACTCTTCTGAAAGCCTTATGGTCCCCTTGTCTTCTTCCTCATCATCACTGCCAAAGCGGATACTACCATTGTCTTCATTATTGTCTGCTGGTGGGGCCACCTTCCTAGCAGGTGGGAGGCTCCACTTTCTCCATAGGGAGATATGCTGGTCTAAAGAGCTGTAGAGCAGTGGGCTGGAGAACATTTGTCCAGCAAGTTCAGCAGTTTTCCTGAATTACTCTTTAGTCAGACTTTGGGTTTCTACTTCCAGGCTGGCAATTCTGGTGACAGTTCTCTGGGGTCCTCACTGGAGCTGCAGAAGGAGCTTGAATTTAGTGGGAGTTTGTACTAAGTAAAATACATTATTTATGATGATTTTACATATTTATTTAGTATCATGCTATACTACTGAAGTTATTAATTGATTAACTTCACTGATTCTTCAGGAATACCTAAGTAAACCATCCTATCATCTGCAAATAGAGGCATCCAAATCACCATTCATTTGCTTCAAGAACTTTCCATTTCCTAGAATTTGTTAAACTAGTTCTTCTCATTTAGCAGGAATCTGGCTGCTATCTTCAATCCGTGAGAAGGGATCAGAGTAGCTGCCAGCTCATCCAAGAGTTAACTTAATGGGAAGCTGTGGAGAAAGGAATGATTTCAAATGTAAGACAGATTAGACTTATTTTGCTCAGCCCCGTTAGGTCAGGACTAGTATTAACAGAATTAACAGATTGCAGTCATACTTAGGTTAGATGTAAGAAAAAAAAAGCCCAACACTTCCTGATAATTCGATCTACCCCAGGTGGAAAGTACTGACTCAGGAGGCAGTGGGTTTCCCCTCACTTGAAATCATTTGAAGGCAAAATGGAAATTAGATACTATCTATAGAGATTTTATAGGGGAAATTTTTCATCAGATAAAGGTAAAACTAGGTGACCTCCGATATTCTTCCAAACTCTAATATTCTCTGAATTTCTCTGACTTCCCCATAGTGTTACTTTCTAGCTGTGTGTCTGTAGGCAAGGTGCTTATGTCTCTTGAGCCCCAATTAGCTTATCTGTAAAATAGGCATCTTAACACATTACCTCACATGGTTATTATGCAGAAAGTACATAACAAATAAAAATACATAAATAAAATAAAATATAATAAATGTTATATAATAATATTTGTAGAAAATAATATCTATAAAGTAACTTTCAAGCCTTAAAGCTTAATATAAATGCTATATAATATAACATGATATAACATTAATGTAATAAGAATATTATTACATAAGTATGAGCTGTGATTATTATTGTCACCTATTCATTGTTGCCTTGTTAATTTTCAAGGAGGTGGACTATTTTCTTTTGTTAAAAGGAAAAACAAAAATAAAATTTAGTGACTACTGAACACCTGGCAAGATATGACCCAGTAACTCAAATTATACATTAGCAACTTGCTCTCTTTCATGGACAGACAGATGATAAATCTCTGTACTACAAATATAGGCCTTCAAGTATTCTGGAGAACTCAACCAATAAACTGTACTGGTAGCAGATCATTATCACAGCCTGAACTATTTCTCATTATCAGTCTCATATAACAGTCATCTATAAAAACTTAAGAATATTTTTAATAGATGTCTCCATACCAACTATTCATAAGATCCAAGCTACATGGAATGAAATACTTTCAAAATGTAGAGATCTAGGAGAGGAAATGAAAGTCATGTTGGGATAGGTTGAGTATCCTCCCTGTTGTCTTGTCTGCTGCTGGAGTTGGACAGAGGATGCTTTCTGTAAGTCTACAAAGTTTAAACTTATCTCCCAATACTTTTATTTAGCTAATAAAAGCAATTATTTTTACCCAAAATGGACTATTTTTATTGCATTGATGTTTGCTGATTAATATTTTATTTTCCTGTTTGGGAGAAAGTTGTTCCTTTTACTTGATATTTATTTCCTCTTCGGTTTGGCCGATCCTTCTTTAAATCATTGCTTTGCAATTGCCAACTATCATGGAGATAAGAGACATTCTCTGGCAAGGTGGAAGCCCAGAAGAGAATGATAGGAATGAATATTGCTCTGACCTATGGAAGAAGAGTTCATTTGGTGTCTTCCTAGCTCTGCTCTTGAACCTCCTCCCTTATCCCCCTGCTACCACCTTCCTTGCCTGAGCCAACATTAGTGTACAGCAAGTGAACTCAGCATCCCAACAAAAAATGGTGTAAGTATTATAAAAGAGCTGGGGATTTGTATCCTGCAAATTCTGACCTGTCAGGCAGCAGGAAGTTAAGCCCCATCATGCAACAGCCTCCAATTTCCATTTGTAAATTACTTTGCAGGAAAATGGCACCACGCCTGCTTTCCTTCTCGCTAGCTGAATCCCTTGGCTTCCAAGCCCTGGCTTATTATGACTGCTGAGAGCTCTGGGATATGTAGAGCGAGAGAGGCCCTAGATAAAACCATGTCCTGTTTTACATTTCAGAGATGAAATTGGAGCTGAGCTAGAAAAGCAGGGAACATGCTGGGGAAATGGATTCGATTATTGCATTAACCCATGTAACATTTCAAATGAAAACCTTCATGGTGTAATCAATAATTCAATCTTATCAGTTTGTTAGTCAGTGCAGATGACATTTATTTTAATGGGGACTCCCTGGGAGGCCATAAAGCTTTGCACATAATGTGTAGTTTTTAAAGCACACCCAGGAAGATCTTGGCTCATAGGTTTCTTATACTTTGGTCTACTTGGTCTGTTGTTGTAAGGCATTACCCAAGTCCCTTTATTTTCTTAAGATCTGTAAATACCCAAGGCTGTCAAAAATTATTTGGAGTCATGCATGGTTTGTGTTTATCCTTTTAAGATGAGTCTTTGTGGACACCCAGGTGGGAAGGTGTATGATACTTTCTTTATCTCTGCTTCTATCAACTCATTAACTTTCCTTCAAAATAATACTGTAAAGATACTCTATTCAAGAGGCCTTTTCTGATTTAACTACTCTTGACTGATGGCCCTCTTAACCTTAGTCTGAATCCCCCCCAGACAATTACTCGATTATTAAATTTACAGCTGGTAAAATATGTGTTGCTCTTTGAAGAGCTATTGCCTTTTTATTGTGTTTGGGCTGCAGAGTATTAGATCCTTAAGGATAGGAATCATGGCTTCTATATATGTTGTAATCAACAGCATTTAGAAGCAGGTAGGTGGCACAGGAGATAGAGCACTAGGGGAGTCAGGAAGACCTAAGTTCAAATCCAGCCTCAGAAAATTGCTAGCTGTGTGACCCTGGGAAAGTCACTTATCCCTGTTTGTCTCCGTTTCTTCATGTGTAAAATGATCTGGAGAGTGAAATGGCAAACCACTCCACTATCTTTGCCAAGAAAACCCCAAATGGGGTCACACAGTGTCAGACACAACTGAATAACAGGAGCAGCATTTAATATCATTCTCTAGACCCAGTGGATGCATAAGATCATAGGGACATAAACTTAGAGCTAGAAGGGACCTCAGAGATCTCCTAGAACTGTAATCACTATGACTTTAATTCTGTTATAGAACAGATAAAACGTGTATGAACAGTTTTTCAAAATTTTCTTCTCTCTTTCCTTATGCTTCTGCCACCCTATTATTTTTATTCAAACTCCCCGCCCCCCACATTGCACCCAAAGCTACTGCCATCACTTTGGATCATTCCAATGCTTCCAAGGGGGTGGTATCACCCACTTTGGGAACTTATGAATTAAAGCATTAATTAGTTTTTCAAGTGTATTCTATTTCACAATTTGTATGCTAGAAGAAATGGGAAGGATTTAGAGATTATGTAGTCTGGCCTTTTCTCTGGTCCCAACTAGTGCTAGCTATCAGTCAATACTTAAAGAAATGAATTGAGACTATTTGCAGAAGACCAAATACTGAAGCTGAATCTTAAATACTTTGGCCACATAATGAGAAGACAGGACTCATTGGAAATGACTCTGATATTTGGAAAGATTGAAGGCAAAAGGAAAAGGGGACAGCAGAGAATGAGATGGATAGATAGTGTCACATAAGCAATGAACATGAGCTTAGACAGACTTTGGGAGATAGTGGCAGAAGTGTGCTTAGTCCATGGGGTCATGAAGAGTCAGATATGACTGAATGACTGAGCAACAAAACAACATACTTCTGGGCAAGTCAGATAATTTCCCTGGATCTCAACTTCTTCATCTGTAATTTAATGGGGTTAGACAAAATGATTGCTAAGGTCCCTTATGACTCACCATGACTTAGGCATGAGCCATACTGTTTTTTTTAAGAGAAAAAATTTTTAAATGGTAAGCATTATTATTATTAGCTAATTTATTAATTTATTATTATTTTAATTTATTTAATTTCACTTTATTTATTTATTTAATTTATGATTATTAGCTAATTTGATTGATTTTGCTGACTTTTCAGACTGGTCTACTCTACTTCCACGGTAGACCATGGTTATGCCTCACTATTTCTCATAAGTCCTAAGAAATCAAGGCTTTATTTTTCTCTGAACTCTTAATCCATTGCTCGATTGCATATCAAACTGTTCTTCTCATAGCCTCCTGACTCTTCCTATTACTACTTCCTAATCTCCTAATCTCCCATCAGCAATCATCTGCATTCTTTTCCTTCAGTAAGTCACATATCCAAGCCAACATCTCTAAGACAATTTTTCCCCAAGTCCAGCATGTGCAATAAACAGCAATATATTTACCATTCAGTTAGACTTTCCTGATTCAGTAGAAAGAGTACTGTATTTAGAGTAGTAAGACCTGGAGTTGAGTCCTGGCTCTTCTAATTACTAGGCATGTGACTTTAGACGCCATTTATTCTCATTGGGTCTCAGTTCTCTTCTACATTTGTAAAGTGGAGATAGTGATTCTTGCTCCATCTGTCATCCTCACATGGTTATAAGGATCAGATGAGAATATAAACTTAAGAAAAAATACTAAGCCAGAGTCAGTTATTATTATTAGCAGGACCTTATCTAGCCTAGATACCACTCCCCTCCCTCAACATACACAATGGTCAACTAGCCAATTGATCAACAAGTATTTATTAAGTGTTTATTATGTACCAGTCACTGTGTTAGGCACTGGGGACACAAATACAAAGAGTGAAATAATCCCTACTTGTAAGAAGTGAATATATTTTAACAGGGAAATAATGATCACACATAAATACATATGCAATATAAAGATAAAACCAATAAATCCACATTTATAATTGTAGCCTTTGGATCAAAGGGTTAATTGTATAGGACTCTCTCTTCATTGGTAGAGATTAATTATTAAACGCCCCACATTTATGTGAGAAGTGGAGTAGAGTTGGTGACAGTAGGAGAGAAGAGATATCTGGTCTTTTCAGGATTTTCTAACTTCTTGCTTTGAGACAGAAAATGCATGATTCCAACCTTTCTTCAAGTCACTGAAGGGAGATAAAGACTCTGGGAAGACGCCAACATGAGAAGAGCTGGCAGTCTTTATAATATACCTATCCCCAGCTTGCTATATGAGTGACTTTGTGGAATTTCCACTCGGTTGAGATTAGAGACTCTCTTGGTTCAGCTGAGTTATCTCACTCTCAGAGGGAAGAGTTCATTCAATTTGTATTGTCTGATATATATTCTCAAGTGTATACTTCCTCTGATTTCTGTTTTTTTATAGACTTGTATAAATGGGTTTATTTTCCTGGTGGGAAGGGGATCAAGCCTTAGATATAAAGCTTGGGATACTCTTTCCCCATTAAGGAACAACAATCAAGTGTTTAGTGTGAGTCTGAAAATAAGAGAGATGTCATTAAGGTAGAAAGGGCAAGATGGGACAACTGATTATTAGATGGAGTGATAGTGAGGAGTCCTTGATATTACTTAGATTGCAAACCTGAGACAAATTGTGACAATTTTGGAGCATGTATGTGTTGGGGAATGGGACACTGATTTTGGACTAGTTGCCAGTGGGGAGAGGTTGTCTATTCTCTTTTTACAGCCACCCTTTCCTGGGTTATAGGCTGTTTAGTTAAAGTTAATTTATGTAAAGCAGGAAGGCAGGGATGACCACAAGTACCTGGGAATAAAACCGCACACATCTTGGAGTCTCAGAGGGCTACAAATTATTTCAAACTCCTTGTGAAATTCCAACTCTTCTTTTACTCTGAACTTTCTGCTTAACCTAGATCACCATCTCTTCCTCTGTCTCTTCACAATCTGGCTTCAGGTTATCTTTGCAGGCTAATTACAAATTACTCCCTTTCATGTAGTCTGCACTCCAGCCAGTCTAGTCTTGTTGCTTCTCCTCACCCAGCATAGTCTAGATCTTGTCTCTGCCTTTGAACAGACTGGCTCCTGTGCCTGAGATGTTCTCCCCACTTACCTCTGCCTCTTAGAATCTCTAGTTCCCTTCAAAGCTTGGCTCATGTCACCTCCTACAAGGATCACTTTCTGACTCCCCCAGTTATTAGTGTGCACTCTCTCCCTGTAACAACGTTTCTTGCCACTACTGTGGTTGCGTAAGGCCGATAACACCAGCACCCAGGAAGGCTGCTAGCACAGATTCTTTGATCTACTTTTCTAAGGAAAGCAACTTTAAGGGGTTTATGATCTCATTTTAATCAAACATACATATAACATTCACTTAGTTCAGGGGAAAAAGTCAGCACCCTGAACTTCAGAGCAAATACAAGCAGAAATTACAAACAGAGAAAATATAAGCATAATAAATAACACAAATCAACAGACAGGCTTTTAGCTGCCTGACCAAAGCTATACATATATAATTACCAGAGAGAAAGAAGCACCAACCTCTAGGTTTTCAAAGCCAAGGGGCTCCTTAAAGGCTACCCAGAGTCTCCACACCAACACTCTTCCAGTGAGTGAGTCCCAAACAAAATGCTGACCTCAGAGGTTATACACCCTTTTTCAGGGTCAGAGTGCTTCACATCTCTTGAGGGTTTCACACCTCTCTTGACCTAACTAGCAAAAGGATGTTGGCCTTCTTACAAACAAAGGCAAGACTCAGTCAAAGGCACTTGATTGCTTTAGTGTTGCGAAGCACTCCAAAACAAAAGACAACACAAAAGTCCCACTTTGCTTGCCATTACACCCCTTCCCCCATGGCTGTATATCTGTGTGCACTTATGTGTGTGTGTGTGTGTGTGTGTGTGTGTATTTGTGAACATTTTGTCTCCCCTAAGAATAAGGCATGCTACTGAAAGACAGTTTTGTCTGTATCTTCAGGTCCTAGCACACTGCCTAACCACATAGTAGGCATTTAATAAATGCTCGTTGATTAAGTGAGTGCCCCTTGAACTCTGATCCTTTTATACTGACAAGCTTCTGTTGCCTCTTTTCTCCATCCCTTCTGTGAGCAAATATTAGGTACTCAAAAAGCATTTACTGATTAATGGATTGACATTTTATGCTTACTGTAGCAAAAGTTAACATGATTTATTATCAGTGCTGTGTACAAATCCAGAAGGGAAGGTATTGCTTCATATGGCTCTGCAAGTTCAGACATGCATGCATGATCATTTGGGAGCAGCTTCTAATTTCGTCCTAGAAAAAGAAAAACACCATGGCAATGAAGTATATAGGTCTGCCTAAAGAAATACAAAGATGCCCAAATAGATGTGAACAAATTTGGGACACCTTGCTTTAAAAGAGCATTTTAACCTCCTGATATTGGTTTGCTGAGAATAATAAACTATGCTAACTGGATTGCTTTCAAAGGAGATATGGCTTTAAAGAAATTCATTTTTATAAGGCCTTTGGTATTATTAACCTCATTTTACAGATGAAGAAACCAAGCTCTAGTGTCCTTATCTGTAAAATGGGGATTAGATGCATTATGGGATAGTGGAGCAAAAGTTAGCTTGGGATAATATTAGTCATAATGTTTATACAGCATTTTAAGATTGGTGAAATTGTTCACAAATTTTAACTTTACAACAACCTTGGGAGGTATGTTCCATTATTATCCCCATTTTACAAATGAAGAAACTGAAACAAATAGAAGTTAAGTGACTTGCTTAGGGTAACACAGCTAGCAAATATTTGTGGATGAATATGAATTCTGACTCCATGCCCAGCAGGACAACCACAGTGCCACCTAGCTGGGAGACAGAAGGTCCTGGGGTCAAGGTCCCACCTTTGACATGTGCTAACTATTCTGGACTTTGGACAAGTCACTTAAATTCTCAATGCTTTAGACCACGCTCAAAAATTAAAACATATATAAAGGTGCTAATTCAAATTAATAGTGAAAGTTCTTTGCCAGGAACTTTCTATAATAATGAAATCACTGATTTGGTCCAAAGAAAATTGGGCTAATCAATAATACATATGAAATTTTGCTCATAGGGCCGCTGTGGGGAAAAACCCACTCAGTTGATATTGCATCTATTCTTGTGTGTACATGGTTATTTACATGTGTTGTCTCCCACATTTGAAAGCAAGCTCCTTGGGTGTAGGTTAGTGCCTTCACCTTTCTGAAGCTCTAGCTTTTAGCAAAGTGCCTAGAACGTCATAAGCTCTTGACAAAATGCTTGTTGAGTGACAATAATTCAACAATTTCTTAACCTTCTAATATTGGTAAGATGCTATTGGTAATAGTCTTAAACAATTGTAGCAAGTATTTCTACTTGCCAGGTCCTTTTTATTTCTAAGTATGGAAAAGAGCTGAGAGTTTTGGTAAATTTTTTTGACTTCTGACTTAGTGCAACTGAAATCATTCTGCAAAATTACCAGGATTTCCCAAATCGGTTTTTAGAAGAGAGAATGTGACATATCTGTTTTTGTTTTACTGAATCACTAGATCTGTTACAACTGAAAAAGTTTTCTATCATTTATGGTCATAGGCTGTTAGCTGGAAGAGACATTAAAGATTATGTGATCCAAATCCTTCATAGAAACAGGCCTGGGGTGGTAAAATGCTATGTCCAAGGTCACATAGTTTTCTTGTAGTATCAATGTAAAATGGCTGAAGGAGTTGGTGTCCAATTGACTAGAAGAAAGTGATTTTGAGTAAGGATTTTCAACGAAAAGGTAGAAAGTGGGTAGAAACCATTCATATCTGTTGGAAGGATTCTAAATTACCATAAGGGAGGTTATAATTAGCTACTAGTATGAACTTTTTTGACTACAAGCCTTTGGTAGACTTTGACATAATTTCCTGCACCAACCTTCATAGAGACCTCTAAAAAGTTACTTGGGTAGAATTTTGCTCCTTGGCACAGGATTCTTCCAAAATCAGAGGACCTGTTTTATTTTTAAGTAATATTTTATTTTTCCCAATTACATGTAAAAATAATTTTTACATATTTAATAATAAATTTTAATTTTAATAATTTAAAAAATTGAGTTCGGGGACAGACACAAGATGGCAGCTGGAAAGCAGGGACTTGCTTAAACTCTCCCCCAAATCCCTCCAAACACCTATAAAAATGGGTCCAAACAGATTCTAGAGTTGTGGAACCCACAAAATAGCAGAGGGAAACAGGTCTCCAGCCCAGGAGAGCCTGGATGGTTGCCGGGAAGGGTCTATTGCACAGTGCTGGGAGTGCAGCACGGCCCAGCATGGGCTGTTCCAGGACAGACTGGACCAGAAGTCAGACAGCAGAACAGGCCCTAGGGCCATGAATCATTGAGCTGTGGCAGTTACCAGACTCCTCAACCCACAAATGCCAAAGACCTCATAGGAGGTTAGTGGGGAACTGTGGGATACAGACACCAACCCTAGGGGTGGAGAAGGTGCTGCAGTGGTGGCAGTGGCAGTAGCAGGAAGCTCCTGAGGCTGCTTCTAGACCTACAGCATCAGCTGCTTCCCAAGTCCCTGGCTCACATGGTGGGAGGAATCTAGCAGTGGATCAGAGCAGGACTACAAGGAGCACTCTGTGGGCACAAAGGAAGATTCTCTTGCTGTGACCTGCTTGGATCTGGACTGTGGTCCTGGTTGGTGGTTCTTGTGGTGGGTGGGGGAGGAGTGCTGCTGTGACAGAGCCTGGGGTGACAGCAGAGTAGAAGTAGCTCTGAAAACAGCAGTGCTTGGACCCTAAAGCTTGGGACAAAATATTCTCTACTATACAAGCAGTCATATACTGACAAAAAGCTCAAGGGTCAAGTAGTTGGCTGGGAATGTGAACAGGCAGCAAAAATGAACCCAGACTCAAACTCAGACTGAAACTCAAATTCTAGTTTCCTTTTTTGGTAACAAAGAAGATCAAAACATACTGCCAGAAGAAGTCAACTAAGTCAAAGAGCCTACATCAAAAACCTCTGAGAAAAATATGAATTGGTCTCAGGCCATGGAAGAGCTCAAAAAGAATTTGGAAAAGCAAGTAAGAGAAGTAGAGGAAAAATTGGAATGAGAAATGAGAGAGATGCAAGAAAACCATGAAAAACAAGTCAATGACTTGCTGAAGGAGACCCAAAAAATACTGAAGAAAATAACACCTTAAAGAACAGACTAACCCAAACGACAAAAGAGCTCCAAAAAGCCAATGAGGAGAAGAATGTCTTGGAAGGCAGAATTAGCCAAAATGACCAAAGGATGTCCAAAAGACCACTGAAGAAAATACTAGCTTAAAAATTAGATTGGAGCAAGTGGAAGCAATGATTTTATGAGAAATCAAGAGATTATAAAACAGAACCAAAGGAATGAAAAAGTGGAAGACAATGTCAAATATCTCATTGGAAAAACCACTGACCTGGAAAATAGATCCAGGAGAGATTATTTAAAAATTATTCAACTGCCTGAAAGCCATAATCAAAAAAAGGACTTAGACATCATCTTTCAAGAAATTATCAAAGAAAACTGCCCTGATATTCTAGAGCCAGAGGGTAAAATAGAAATTGAAAGAATCCACCCATCGCCTCTTGAAAAAGATCCCAAAAAGAAAACTCCTAGGAATATTGTCATCAAATTCCAGAGTTTCCAGGTCAAGAAAAATATACTACAAGAAGCCAGAAATACACAATTTGAGTATTGTGGAAACACAATCACGATAACACAAGATCTAGCAGCTTCTACATTAAGGGATTGAAGGGCTTGGAATATGATATTCTGGAGGTCAAAGGAGCTAGGATTAAAACCAAGAATCACCTACCCAGCAAAACTGAGTATAATGCTTCAAGGCAAAATATGGATTTTCAATAAAATAGAGGACTTCCAAGCTTTCTCAGGGAAAGGACCAGAGCTGAATAGAAAATTTGACTGTCAAATACAAGAATCAAGAGAAGCAGGAAAAGGTAAACAAGAAAGAGAAATCATAAGGGACTTACTAAAGCAGAACTGTTTTGTTTACATTCCTACATGGAAAGATGATGTCTATAATTCATGAGACCTTTCCCAGTATTAGGGTAGTTGAAGGGAATATACATATATATAGACAGAGAGCACAGGATGAGTTGAATATGAAGGGATGATATCTAAAAAAATAAAATAAATTTAAGGGGTGAGAGAGGAATATACTGAGAGAAGGAGAAAGGGAGAGATAGAATGGGGTAAATTGTCTCACATAAAGTGGCAAGAAAAAGCAGTTCTGTGGGAAAGGAAGAGAGGGCAGGTAAGGGGGAATGAGTAAATCTTGCTCTCATCAGATTCAACTTGAGGAGGGACTAACATACACACTCAGTTGGGTAGCTTACTCCACAGGAAAATAAGAGGAAGGGGATAAAAAAAGGGGAATGATAGAAAGGAGGGCAGATAGGGGGAGGAGGTAATCAAAAGCAAATGCTTTTGAAAGAGGACAGGGTCAAGAGAGAAAACTGAATAAAGGGGGACAGGATAGGATGGAAGGCAATATAATTAGCCTTTCACAACATGAATATTGTGGAAGTGTTTTACAGAATGATACATGTGTGCCCTATGTTGAATTGCTTGCCTTCCTAGGGAGGGTGGGTGGGAAGGGAAGAGGGGAGAGAATTTGGAATGCAAAGTTTTAAAAGCAGATGCTCAAAAAAAGATGTTTTTGCATGCACCTGGGAAACAAGATAATATAGGGAATGGGACATAGAAATCTATCCTGGGGAAAGGGGATGGGTGGGGAAGTGGGGTGACAGGAGGGAGGGCAGATTGGGGAATGAGGCAATCAGAATATATGCCATCTTGGAATGGGGGAGAAATGGGGAGAAAATTTGTAACTCAAAATCTTGTGGAAATCAATGTTGAAAACTAAAATATTAAATAAAAAGGAAACAAATTGAAGGATTTAGAGAAAAAATAAATACAGTTAAACTTGAAAAAAATTAAAAATTGAGTTCTAAATTCTCTCCCTCCTTCTCTCCCTTACTCCCTGCCTCAAGGCAAGCAATTTAATGTGGATTGTACATGTACAATCCTGCAAAACATATTTCCGTATTATCATGTTGTGAAAGAAAACACAGATCAAAAAAAAGAAACATGAAAAAAATTTTAAAAGTGAAAGAGAATATGCTTTGATCTGCACTCACATTCCATCAGTTCTTTCTCTGGAAGTAGTTAACATTTTTTCATCATGAGTCCTTTGTAATTGTCTTGGATCATTGTATTGCTAAGAATAATTAAATCATTCATAGTTGATCATTGTAGAGTATGGCTGTTCTTATATACAATGTTCTGTTGCTTCTGTTCACTTCACCTTGTATCAGTTCATATAAGTCTTTGCAACTTTTTCTGAAATCAACCTGCTTGTCATTTCTTATAGTACAGTAGTATTTTATCACAATCATATGCCACAACTTGTTCAGCCATTCCCCAACTGATGGGCTTCCCCTCAATTTCCAATGAGGATTGGTTTTGAATTTAGCCTTTATTTACTGTCTTTGTGACCTTGCTATTTATGTCATTAGGCCTTAGTTTTCTCATCTATAAAATATGGAAGTCTGATTAGTTGTCCTCATTTATTAAGGAGGGAGTGCTGTGGGATCCAGAAGGGGATAGATTCGGAGTCACAAAGACTGCAGCTGGAATTCTATCTCACACTTACTAGCTTATAAGTCCCTTAACTTTTCTGATCCTTTGATTCAGAACAGAAGTCATTTGTGAAATGGAGGTAAAAATACGTTCAGTAACTATTTCGGATAATTGTTGTGAGGATCAAATGAAGTGATTTGTGTAATACATTTTGCAAATGTTAAAGTAATATGTGATTTTTAAGTATTTTTATTATCTTTAAATGCCTTCCAATTACGTTTTCCTAAATGACCTCAAGGTCATTCAATAATAAATTCATCCTGTGAACATTTTTTTAGTTTTTTCCTTTTTTGCTTTAAAAATTTTAAGATATTTTATTTTTCCCAATTACATGTAAAAATACTTTTTGACCTTTGTGTCTTTTAATAATTTTGAGTTGTACATTCTTTCCCATCCTCCCTCTTCTACCCCATCACTGAGAAGGCAAGCAATTTCATAGAAATTATACATGTGCAGGCTGGTAGAACATTCAATAAGCATCTATTAAGTGCCTACTATGTGCCAGGTACTGTGATACAAAAAAGAGGCAAAAGATAGTCCCTGTCCTCTAGGAGCTTACAATCTAATGGAGGAGCCAACATGGAAATAAATATATATAAAGCAAGCTATCTACAGGATAAATAGGAAATAATTAAGAAAGAGAGAAGGCACTAGAATTAAGAGAGGTTGGGAAAGGCTTCTTTTAGAAGGTAGGATTTTAGTTGGAACTTAAAGGAAGCCAGGGATCCTTCCTTTCCCCACAATTTTGCTAAATACTAATGTAACCCAGGCAATCTGGACATGTTCCACCTTTGAGGAGTCTTTGGAGCATGTCTTGATTGCCTAGGTTACACTAAGTGCAGCAGTTATTGCTCAGGAATCAAGTTCACTTATATTGTGTCCACACAGTAGCCAATTCAAGTGCCATTCAGCAGGAAGAAAAGGCAAGCAGGTTGTCGTGGTGTACAAATACAGCTTTTGAGATATTTCCATTGAAAATCATTCCACAGAGCCCAAGATTCCTTTTCTAAACAAATACACGTCTGGCATCAGCAAAAAGTTAAGTCACTGCATTCTTGGTACAGTTTCTAAATAAATCTTACATGGCAACATCCTGAGCTCCTTAATCTTCAAAGCTATGTGTTCCAGGTCTGGCCATATTTTTTGGACCTTAATAAGAAAGTTTATTGATCCAGGGTAGTGGTGGTATTTGTCAATTCAGAAAAAGGTGATGCTTCAGAAAAAAATATCCAACAATCTTTCTTCCTTCTGCTTGTCTGTTCCCTGTGTGTCGCTTAGTGAAAGCCTCTTGGTGTGAAAGCAAACCCATTCGGGCTCCTTTTTGGCTCTGTAAAGCCAGTGGAAAAGCCAAGCTGAATCCCACTCTACCTCATGAATCATCCACAAATCTGCTCCTCTCTAACTTCTGGCTGTAGACACTTGGTTTCAGGAGAATGAGGCAGAGACCTGAAAGAAACTGTGTTATTTCTCAAGCCCTAGACTATATGTGGCATGAGAAAACAGAATTATTCTGCCTTAAAAAGCAGAAAATCTGGTATGGCTGTTAGTGGGAGAAAAATAAATATTAAACTTCCTTGTGTTGTCTAAATAGAATTTTAGTTCTGATGACAATGTCACTTATGGTTTTGTTGATGTGATATTTTTCTTTTAAAATGTTTATTTTTAATATCACCTGCATTTTCAAATATTTGCCTTCTCCCTAAGCATCTCAGAAACTGTCTCTTACAATAGAGAATTTTTAAAAGAGGAAAAAAAAGGCACAATTCAATGAAATTAAGCTACATGCCAACCAACTCTAGTATTACATAAGGTTCCACATCTATATTGCCCTACTTCTGTAACGAATGGATCACGGTCCATTTTCATATCTCTCCTTGGAAGTGCTTTGAGGACAGGCACTGTCTTTCTATTTGTATTCCCAACTCTTGGCACAAATGGTTAATAACTGCTCATTGTTTTGACTTCTTCGGAGCCAAGCTTGGCCATTATAATCTCAAATCCTTAAGTTTCAATCATTGTTCTTTTCATTTATGCTATTTTAGTCATTATTGATTCTGCTCACTTCTCTTTATATCAGTTAATATGTCTTCTCATGCTTTTCTATATTCATCGTCCTTATAGTTTCTTATGGTGTAGTAATATCTATTACACTTATGCTTCACAATGATTCTATCCCTTCCTTATTTGATGGATAGTTATGTTTATATTCCAGTTCTATGCCGCCAAAAATTGCACAGTCTTCAATACTTTTTTTAGTTTGAAATGTTTGCACCCTTCAAATTTCAGTGCCCTGGACACAGTCCTGATTATTTGTCCTGGTTACAGATCTGCCCTAACTGTTATGTTGGAAAGATTTTGAACAGATATACTGTATAGGTAATGTTATTGTATCACCACCAGGCATCAATCACAAATCTCATTTTGCTTCCATCTAGTGTTTAGTTTTATCTGGAGTTCTATGTTTCTGTATGAAATTGAAACATAGTAGAGTGTCTATGGAAACTTCAGTGCAGAGTTCTAAAAAAGTACATTTTCTATAAACTCTCTATCTAATCTATTTTAGAATTGACAGCAATGTTCTTATTATGTGGTTGATTATGTGTTAAGAATCCAATTGTGAAGTCCTTTGTAAAGTATAGATTAATATGAAGTTCCTACCCACTGGTTTCACTGTCTAATTCCCAGGCAAGAGGGCTATAATATTCACTCATACTGTAAGGTTGCTTCTTTCCAATAACTCAGAGTTATGTATTTTAGGAACTAGAATAATTCATTTTCTCTTTAAGCGTTATCTTTTGACCTACTTTTCATTTTATAGCTGAACACTTACATTTCTTCTGTCCTAATTTTCCTGGCTCTCTGATTCCAAACTTGTTTTGTTTTGTTTTTTAGCTCATCATCTCTGTCTTTAAAAATCCTTGGGAACCTTGTTCTTCATTCCATGTGATCATTCTACTCTCAGAGCACGAGTCACCTTACCGTTCTCCATATATATTTTCAAAGTTGATAGTTAGACTTAAGATCCCTTATCTCTCTAACCTTAGTACTTCTTCTGTCTATAAATTCCTAGTTTCTTGGCTTAAAGAAAAAACTAATCTCTTTTCATCTATTGATCCTCTTCTCTCCTTCCTACTTCTTTTATCTATCATATTCAATACTTTTTCTCTCTTTTCATCTACTTTACAAAAATGCTGTTTAAAATAAATTAAGGAAATTAATAATTGATGTTTATAAATAATATTTTCATATAAAGTGGTTGCTACTATCCTAACTCCAATGTGATATAATCTATGCATTGCTCACACCTTTGTGTTCTACATGTGAAAGAGTCAAATAATCCTTTCTTTGGTAATGATATAATAATATTCTCAGTCCATTTTCTCTGTAATATGCAGCTCCTTTATTTCTCCTTTTCTTTGTCTATTTTTCTTTCCAGAACAACAGGACTTAGTGGTCATTTGTGAAAATTAGCCCATCTAACCTTAAAGATACAAATTTTCTTTAGATGTCAGAAAATCTGTCAAGCAAACTGATGGATTAGTTCTGCTAGGTTGTCCATTTGATACATATTATTGTTTTCATAGTAGGCATTCTTCATCCACTTGGTTTTTCCAAAGTGAATAGCTATGTTAAACTTCTCTAAAATAATTATAGATCTCATTTAAGAGGGGGAGTCAGTGTTCTGGGACTTCATATTCCCATCACATTATCTACAAATAGGAATTAGGTCCTGTGTCATAGAATCATAGACCCTGGAGCTGAAAGGGTCTTTAGGTGATATCCAGTCTAAATCCCTTATTTTATAGAGGAGGATATTAAAGTTCAGAATTCATAGGTCATAAGTTTAGAGTTAGAAGATGTTATTTGCTCAAGATTACCCTGATAATAAGTAGCAGAGCTGTGCCTTAGAAGGACTTTTGATTCCATATCTAACGTTCTTTACAATTTACCATGTGCTTTCTGTACTTTCTCATGAAAAAGGCTCAGTGCAGAGAAAAAGGAAAGAAGATTGCCTGTGCACAGTAAGGTCCTGATGCTCCCATTCAATTCAATTCAACAAATAATCACTAAATATCTACTGCATGCTAGTCATTGTGCTTGGTATTAGGAATAGAAAGACCAAAAAAAAGTCCTTGCCTTCAGGAAACTTACATTCAAAAAGGGGAGAAAGAAACATATACAGAGGAGAAAATATGAAAAAAGTTGAATAAATATGAATTGCCATGGAACAGTAGATAGGGAGCTGGAATTAGTGTCAGAAAGACTTGGGCGTAAATCTCTCCCAAGAAGCTTATTATCTTTATGACTTTGGGCCAATCACTTAACCACTCTGTGCCTTAGATTCTTCAGCTATAAAACAAGGGGGTTAGCCTCAAAGGTCTCTAAGGTCTCTTTAGGCTTTAAATCTATAAACTTATGTTAATTTTAGAGGTATCATGGGAAGTCAGGAATGCCCTCTTGTAGGTCATACTTGAGCTGAGCCTTGGAGGAATCCAGGGGTCCTAAGAGACAGAGCTAAAGAGGAAGAATATTCATTGTCAATTGTCATCAATCTTCATCATTAAGCATCATCAACAAACATTTATTAAATCTATTCCTTTTAGTTCTGCAGAATGATTTTCAAGAGAGACTTGCAGAGGGCCCTTTGTATAAATAACAAGGAAAATATTCAATTTTCAGATGACACAAGACATAGTGATATGCTGGTAAATGTTTAATGACTGGTGCTCTGGAAAAAAAAAGAAAGCATCCATTGCTTTCATGACACACTTTTAAGTATAATCTGCATTATAAATATTTTTCCATCACTTTCTTAAGTCTACACCAGTGGTGTCACACTAAAATAGAAATGGGCCCACTAAACCCATACATAAGATTCTCTTTAGGCAGCATATTGACTTAGAAAATCACATATTAATGTTCTATTATATTTTATATAATACCTACGTTTTATTATATTTTTATGTATTTTGATAAATACTTTCCGCTTCTAATCTATGTCAGGAATGAGAGCCAGCACCTTTGGTCTATGCAATCAACAAAACAATAGATCAAGCCCTGATTTATAGTTAGATTTACACCATGGAAACTTGATTTCCAAGATACAAGTACTTACTTTTAAAATTCAGAAATCTGCTCACAAGAGCTGGTTCAAACTGGCTCCAGCACAACTTTAGAGTGATAAACAACTTTTGATGATATCATGATCCAAAAAGAACTTGATGGGTTAGTTCTGCCATTTGATCACTGATGTGAATCTAAGAAGAAGTTTAATATGGATTCATGAAAAATCTTACATTTGTATTAAAAAATCAGCTTCACAATTATAAGATGGAGAAGATGTGTTGCTGTTGTTCAGTCATTTTCAGTCATGTGTGATTCTTTGTGACCTCATTTGGGGTTTTCTTGGCAAAGATGCTAGAGTGGTTTGCCATTTCCTTCTTCAGCTCATTGTACAGGTGAGTAAACTGAGGCAAATAGGGTTAAGTGACTGGCCCAGGGTCACATAGCTAGTAAGTATTTAAGGCCAGATTTGAACTCAGGTCTTCCTGACCCAAGGGTCAGGACAAGCTGTAATGGACAAGCTGCCTGGACAAGATGTAGTTAGGTAATAAATTCATCCAAAAATGATTTTAGTAGACTCTAAGCCATAATGAGTCATTAATGTGAGATGACTCACCAAAGAGTTATTTTAATTTTATGCTACACTGAGGATATATTTTCAGAATGAGGGACTTAATAGTCACATTATACTCTCCCCAGGGAAAGCTACATCTCAAATATTATGTTGAGTATTGGGTGCTGTATGTTTGGGAAGGACAATGATAAACTGGAGAACCTTTTCAGGAGTACAAACCTGGATGGGGAAGGGTATCAAGTTCATGCCTTAGAAAAACCAATGGAAAGAACTAAGGATGTTTAGCCAGAGAAAATGACAGTTGGGGCTGGTGGAGGTAAGAAGAGAAAGGAGAAGAACACAACATGTCGGTCCTCTTCAAGTATTTGAAGGGCTAGCTTGTGAAAGAGATATTAGATACGTTCTAATAGCTGCAGAGGGAAGAATTAGGAAAAATAGAAAGAGGTCACATGAAGAGAGGTAGATTTAGGCTTAGTGTTAGGAAAAAAAAACATTCTAAACTAACCATTTCCAAAAGTAGGATAGATTGTCTCCAAATATCATAGGTTCCCACTGCTATAGATCGTCAAGCAAAGACTGGAAGACCTCTTGTCATATACATTGTTAATAGGTGATTCTTTTTTAATGTATTGGACTTGATAGACTATAACAGGATCCCTTCCAAATCTGAGAGTCTGTGATTCTATTATTTATGAGTTGCTTGAATTTTTTTGAACCAATATAAAAGAAAAGTCTCTCTAAGATTGTTTTTATCAGTTAAAGAAAAAGATTAATCTTGTGGCAAAAGCCTAAAGAGCACACCTTTGAAGATCTTGGAATCATGTTAAAATTAAATCACACTTGTTACATGTGCTTGATATTAAGGGTAAAATGGGACCTAACAAATAAGTGACTAGAAAAGACAATGGAAAGAAGTCTGAAAGAGGCTGACTCTTTGTCACCCCCAGCCCACAGCTGAGCCATCTTTGTATTCCTAGCAGAATCTGCACGGCAAATGTAGCATGTTAATTAGAACAGCAGCTATGGGGTGGGGAGAGCATGTGCGTGCCTGTGGATTCTCTTAGATGTGCTAACATAGAAGAAGTACACTATCACTTCAGTGAATGACATGATATCAGAGGGACCAAGGTCACAGAGCCTAAAATACATTTCTTAATGAAACATTCATCCTTGTCCTCATTTCTGTCACTGCAAGGTTCCCACTTCCCCCAAAAGCAAATCAGTGATTTGAACTGAAATCTAATCAGAATTGCTATGGGCAGGTATTTGCTGGTAGACTTTTGACCCCAGCACAGGGTGCCTGAGGATTTAGAGAAGGAAATGGCAAACCCCCCTAGTATCTTTGCCAAGAAAACCCCATACACGATGGTGAAGTCAGACACGACTGAAATGACTGAATAACAACAAAAGGTGACACAGTGGATAGAGTGCCCGGAATTAGGAAGATCTGAGTTAAAATTCCACTTTTGAATTGTATTAATGGGGTGACCCCTGAGGGCAGGTCACTTAACCTTTGTTGCCTCAGTATCCTCATATGTCAAATGAGATAATAATAGTAGCTACCTCCCAGGGTTGTTTTGAGGATCAAACGAGAGTGCCAGGCATATGGTAGATGCCATATGCGTGCTAACCATGATCATTATAGTTCTTATTGCTGTTATTTGCAGAAATGCTTAGAGGCTCTAATTATTAACCCTAAAGATAGGTAGATGAGCTCAAGTGGCTTAAGTGTCTCTTCTCCCCCTCCCCCCATATAAAAAAGTTCCTCTGAGTTGTTTTCTGACTCCATTGCCACCCTCTTATGAGCATATGGGCAGTTCACATGCTCCTCTGGCATCAACACAATGTCAGGAGTGCTAGAAGTCCCCAAGCATTTTGGGCATATCTCACGTACATCCCAAATGATGGAAAACATGGACAAAAATTATGTAGGATGAAAGGCATGAACAGACCAAGATCTGCTTCCCGGAAGTAGCACCCATATCAGTGAGGTCACACTTATATTGAAGTGTCTCAAGTTCCTTATTTTGGCTTGAAAAATATTTGATCCTCTGTTTGCTGTAATTCCTACCTGGGGATCTTCCATTTTCTGGAACAGAGGTCAACTTTTGATTGCTATTAAGTGGGCAGCAGTTTGATGAACATTAAGGTCTGGTTGTTGTTGCTGTTCATCTTTCCTACTCAAAGAGGACCGATGACATCAGGATGTTGGGGTCAAGGTACTGTATATTTGATATGGCTGATTAGTCCAATACCAACTTGGAAGGCTCTGTCATAGGTCAGACACATAGTCTGTTTGAACATTTGGGATGGAGATGTCTCTAGATTTGCACATCTCATGTTTGTGCTCATATCTTTGTGCTACTGCGATTCTGTTTGGCTCATGGAGCACAATGCCATCTTCAATTCAGGTACTCCATACTGGGCAGTCCTGTGTCAGTGTTGCATAATCCATACTAAAGTTCTTCAGAGAGACTTTGAGAGCATCCTTGTATCGCGTCTTCTGATCTCCCTGAGAGTGCTTGCCTTGTTTGAATTCTCTGTAAAACAGCCTTTTAGGTAAGCGTGTATTTGGTATTTGGACAACGTGGCCAGCCCATCTGAGTTGCACTTTCTGCAGTAGAGTTTGAATACTTGTCAGTTCAGCTGGAGAGAGGACCTCAGAAATTGGTGTCTTATCTCGCCAAGTGATCTTCAGAATCGTCCTAAAACAATTCAAATGGAAGAGGCTTAATTTTCTGGCATTATGCTGGTAGGCTGTCCAGGTTTCATAGACATACGGCAAGGTCTGATTGTAACAGAAGGGCTGGAGGAGATACCTGGATATTTAGCGACTAACAATAACCACTATTTAATAGAGCAGCTAGGTGGTACAGTGGATAGAGTGCCTGCTCTGGAGTCAGGAAGACTCATTTTTCTGAGTTCAAATCTGACCTCAGATACTTACTAGCTGTGTGACCCTAAGCAAGTCACTTAATCCTGTTTGCCTCAGTTTCCTCATCCATAAAATGAACTGGAGAAGAAAACTACAAACCACTCCTGTATCTTTACCAAGAAAACCTCCAATGGGGTCACAAAGAGTTAGACATGACTAACAACAACAAAAGTGATTTGCAAACATCTCATTTTATCCTCACAACAGCCTAAAGAGGTAGGTGCTATTAGCCCCATTTTACAGACAAAGAAACTGAGACAGACAGAGGTTAAATGACTTGCCCAGGACCTCACAGTTAGTAAGTGTCTGAAGTTGTATTTGAACTCAGGTCTTCTTAATTCCCTGCCTGGCACTCTATCCACAGTGCCACCTGGCTGGATGGATACTTGTCTTAAATTATATGATACCATTTAATCTAGTACTATTGAATAGATTGTTAATCTACCTCTAAGTGAAATATTTTGGATTGTCTAGCTAGGTCATTGTTGTTCAGTCATTTCAGTTGTGTCCGAATCTTCATGACCCCTTTTGGGGTTCAGTCTGATTAAGTGACTATTTCACAGATAACACACAGGAGGCACTGGAGGCTTCGGACTCCAGGCTCTAGCAGGTTCACTCTTGATCTGGTCAGACAGGAAAGAGAGCTTCAAAGGAGTTAATAAGCATTGTTCTAGTCTAATTTTCTCTAATACAGTATTACTGATAATGGAAGCACCACAAACTCCTACAGCATTTCTTAATCACCCTTCTCTCAGGGACCGCAAGAAGGGAGGGCAACTACCCCTACATCTCGATGGGGTCAATTGAGACTGGCATGGCTTGTGCATTCAACCCTAGAGGGCTCCCCTAAATCCCCTCAAGCCTCAAAGTGGTCTGGTTGAGGCAGGTACCTGCATTCCTCTATACATTACCCGTGGATTCCCCGTTTGGGTTCCCCATGGATTCCCTGTGGTTTCCCCACTCACTGACCAATGCCCATCTGTTTTATAGGGCAACAGACAAAGAAGGCATCTTGCCAACATTAAGCTCACAGGTTAACTTTAGCTGTATCATCATTCTGCACAAGCATAGGAAATATCAATTATGTCCCTCCCATATCTCACAGCACAGCCTCAGTAGGACTGTCTATCACTATGATTCTAAGAATTACTATCTAGGATCCTTGAGACTATTCTGGGAGTTATTATCTAACACCTGGAAACTAGACATTCCCATGGTCATGGGTCCTGAGAAACTAAACTCTGAAAGGATAACAAAATCTTCCTTACTGATAGTGACTTGCCCAGGGTCACATGGCTAGTAAGTGTCTGAGGCTGGATTTGAATTCAAGAAGAGGAGTCTTCCTGATTCCAAACTCAATGCTCTATCCACTGAGACACCTAGCTGATCCCCAGCCTTGAGACTAGATTGTGGGAAAGGACCAAAAGTCTATTTAGTATATTAGGAGACCAAAACACTGAAGATCCAGCTCTTATACAGAAAGTCAGACCAGGACTGAAAAAGTTTACTGGTCTACTTGCAATAGTTCCATAAAACACTTGGAAATAGCGATTTTGATCTGAGGTCACAGTAATAGGACCTCAGAAATTCTAATCAGCATAAATTCAGCATTCTAGTCTACTTAAGAGAATTCCAAAGAAAGAAATCACTGCTGATTCTCTTCAGCCTGATTTCATTAAAAAAAAGTGCAGCTTATGACACAAGTTGCTAGGTAAATGTTTAATTGACTTCTGGGTTAATATGACTTTGTTCAAAGGCAGCCAGAGGAAGAAGATGTCTATTACACTGATCTACACTTACCCCAGGAGAGTTGGCATTATTCATATAAAAATATAGTGATATCTCACTTATCTGGAAGTAAGCCTTCAGGTAGCCATAAACTAAAACCTAAAGCTAAAAGGTTTTGTTTGTTAATTTTTGTATTTAGATGCCATGAAAGCACTGCATGAAAGGTATTCAGGTTTTTAATAAGTTTAGTTATCTGGTTTCCTAGACCACAGCAAATTGCATATAATAAAGTAGGAGAGGTAAAGGGGGTCATCAGGTAAGCTTAAATGATGACTGATAGCCTGCCATTAAGAGAGAAGGCAAAAACAAAACCAAAAAACTAAAAATATATAGAGAGGTGGAATTATACTACTCATCTTTCTGAGTTCAAATATGGCCTCAGACATTTATTAGCTGCATGACCCTGGGCAAGTCACTTAACCCTGTTTGCCTCAGTTTCCCCATCTGTAAAATGAGTTAGAGAAGAAAATGTTAAAACAACTCAGTATCTTTGCCTAGAAAATGCCAGGTGGGGTCATGAAGAATCAGACATGACTGAAATGGCTGAACAACAACTGCATGGCAATGAATGTTTATTAAAAATTCCAAAATGAAAAACTGGAAAAATTTATTAAGCACCTAATATGTATAAAACACTGTGACTAGAGATAGAGGAGAAACAGATTTAAATAAGACACAGTCTCTGCCATCAGGCAGACACCCAGCATTGCATGATAATAAAGACCCTGATTCAGTAAGGAAAAGGTTCAGTTGCTCCCCCCCACCCCACCCTCACCTCCTTGTTGGAAAGGGATGTTGCCAAGTGAATGAGGAGATTGCTTGGAATAACTGTCAGGAAAACCTGGCCTCAAATCCTATCTCTGACTTTTAAATATGGGACCCTAAGCATCTCCACTAACCTCTGTAAGCCTCAGGAAATTCTCTAAGGCTATATATTCTAGATGGGGATGGTGACTCATAGTTTAAGAAGGCAGAGATAATAGAATCAAAGATCTATAGCTGGATGGCCCAACCTCCTCATTTGACATATGAGGAAACTGAGGACCAGAGAGGTTAATTGATTTGCTCAAATTCTACACAGGTAGGGACAGCCCCTAACTTCAAATTTAGTATTTTTTTTTTACTGTGCCGTGTGAATTGCCCATATGTCACACAGTAGAAAGTGTTCCTTTATAAATGTTTAAATTTTTATTTTTTTTTAAATTTTAGTTATCTGGAAAATTCCTCATTACCTATTAATCCTGGATGAACCATATGATGCCCTACATGTTTTGATCACTTTTTTCCTCCTTTAAAAGAGGCTGTATTCTCTTTTGGACTTCTGATCAATGTCTTGGTAGTGCACACGCCTTTTTCCATCTCTTCCTTTCCCTTGTTAAAAGCAAAGTCATCATTAATTTCGGATGAAAAAGGCTCGCTGCGATGGGCTGAGATAATCTGATTTGAAGGTTCTGATTGATCTGTGTCTAAAAAGACATGCAAACAGGAGCGGCTGTAATGCCTTGCCTTCTCTACAGCCCAGCTCCCATGGCCTCATTAGAGTCTTCGGCTTTGCCTCCAGCGCCTGTTGTTTCACACATTTTTATAAAGCTGTCGGCTTCTAATAAATGGAATTATATTTCTGCCATCAAGTGCTCCCACAAGCAATCAAAGAAACACTGCCGTTGTTCTCCCAAAGCAACAGCATCAGCACCATTGTCACATCACCAACATGTAATACAGGCTGGTTATTAGTTTTTTGTTAGACTGACAGCTTGGAAGAATCTCCCCTGAAAAGCTGGATTTGTAAGCCAGGCATGACATTAGAGGTGGTATGTGTGTGGGCACCACACCGGTGAATGGGGAATGGTGGTGGGAGGGGATGAGAGAGGCAAGCAAGAGGGTGGTCAGGATTGCATATGGTTCCAAACTTTCAATGGGATCCAACAAGAACTCAGTTACTGATAATACCCTATCCTCGCAAAGCCTAAAGTTATTAGGTCCCAAGATGAGAAAGACGGCTATATATTTCAGCCCTACAAGAGTGCCTAGGGCATGCTAACAGAGTAAAGTTAGTCTTACTGAGGAACATAACGTTCATTCTCACAGAACTTAGGGTTTTCCCTTAAACTATATTTTATTGTGTTACCAAGTTACATCCCGTGTATATTATGATCATAGATTTGTAGCTAGAAGGGACCATCTAGTCCAGCTCCATCATTTTGTGGTTGAGGAAACCGAGGTACAAAAATTTAAGTGACTTATCCAAGATTACACAGAGAGGAAGTGACTAAAGTAGGATTTGAACGCAAATCTTTTAACTCCAAATCCATTGCTCTTGGAGTCACACTAAAAGAATATTATTGGTAAGCCAATTTTTGCAAAAAAATAATTATTTCAGTTCACTAAATGATAAATCACTAATGCAGAAGAATGAATGAGATTCCCTAAGCATTTAACTCCATTAGGGGCTAATTGATGTCTGGGAAAGCAAATACTCCATATGTTGGCTATGGATTAAGCTTACAGAAATTCAGAAATCCTGAATTGAAAAAAAAAATCTTCTGATTGGAGGGTAAGGTTATGACTAGGGTCTGTATTTGTCTGTATTGCCAGACATTCTCAATCTTCATTTTACCCTGACTCCCTTTGTCTTCCCTCAGTAAGCCTCTTTTCTCTCATCGCCTTCTAGCAGGTGTTTTTTATGCTCTCAATTCTCTTTTTTAAATTAATTTTAATTTTTTTAATTTTAAATTTTTAAATTTTATTATGCTGTTTCTTCTCTTGTCATAAAGATCTGTGTGTTCTCAGGATACTGTTCCTACATATTAAGTTGCAAGTGATTGGTAATAATTTAAAATGTTACCACATTCAGGGCTTTTAATAGGCCAAGAAAATCAAAGGTCTCTAAAATTTTTTTAACTGATGTTTTGTTTTTATATAATCTTCACAATATATCCCTCTCCCCTTCCTACCTAGCAAGACATCCCATATAAGGTAGACATTTTCCAAGGGGCACAAAAGCACTTCATTTAAATCAACTTGACATCAACTAAAACTAAAAATACATGCAATGTTCTACACATATTGTTCCTCATGTTTGCAAAAATAAGAGAGGGAGGTGCATTTTCTAAACTTCTTTTATTTCCAAACTTTCTAAAGCGTCTTGGTTATTATAATTAAATTAATATAAATAAATTATAATTATAAATTAATATAATTAAAATTAAATTAAAATCAAATAATTACATATTTAGTTTAGTTTAGATTTTTGAGAATAAAATTTGAATGGTGGCATTTTTAGGTATGAGTCCATATATTGACAGGCAGGGAGAACCCTTTAAGTAGCCCTAAAATATTTATCCAGGAAGCAGAAGGGTAAAGTGGAAAAAATGCTGGATTTAGAGTCAGAGTAATTGGGTTTGATTATCTCCTCTATTCTTATAACCTGTGTGAGACCTTGGACAGGTCCTTTCCTTCCTCTAGGACTCACATTCTTCATCTGTAAAATGAGGGGTTTAAACTAGATGATCTTTGAAGTCTCTTCCAGTTCTATGATGCTATGCATATCTATTTTTATCTCAGTTTGGGGCCCTAAAAACTACTCCTGGGGCCTTGCCACCTGTACAGGCCCAGAGGTGGGATGCTGAAATATTTTTCCCTTATGTCTCCCTCTCCTGGTTGATGAATAGGAGGGAAAGTGTGTATGTTTGTGTATCTGTGTATGTGTGTGTAATATAGACATATATTTTATATATGTATGTATAACATATATGTGTATGTGCATATATATACATACACACATATATATGTGTGTGCGTATGTGTGTATACATGTATATATAAATTAGGAATCAACCACAGACAAATATAGACCCTAGTCATAACCTTACCCTCCAAACATGGTGTACAGGGTGTTAAGGGAGCACTAGCACCTCTGCTGAGCCCTTTTCAGGACTGCTTATCCACCTTTGGTGTCCAATTAGTCACCCAGCTCTCATCGGTGGCTCCAAGAAGCTGTAACATGTCCAGCAGCTGCATCTCAGTAAAATCATCTCTGCAGACAGGCTAAACCAGGCTGAGGATAAGCAAAAGGCCTCAAACGCATCGGTGAGTTAGGAAAATGTCTACCTCAAGCATGCAAAGCTCATAATGGGCGGATGAGAACAATTTGTTCCAAGGATTATGAAGGTGGCTGAAGCAGGTGCTGTAAAGCGGTTAGAGCTTGGTCAGACATAGAAGATGCCAAGGTCATTCACTGTGTCCTGGGCCATCACCAATCCTCCTGATTTTTGTCCTCCCACTGGATTTTGATGACTCTGGAAGAGAGAGGCTGAGGACTTTGTGCAACTCTCTCTCCCTAAAATCCAATTCATAAGCAATTCAAAACATTACCCCGTGATGTCATTGATCCTCTTCAGGAATGAAGGACAAATGACCAGAAGACAACTTTCCAACCTGGTTAGTTGTGTGTGTAGGTACACACACATATGTGCATATATATGTGTATATATATACATATATATATACATGCATATGTATACGTGTATATGTGCACCCACACATACACACACACAAACTGTGGACATAATTTACAGTCTCAGACGGAAGGGTTGCTCCGGCAGAATCCCCTATTCTGGACTGTTGTTCTTTGCCATTAAAACAGTTCTTTTTATCTCTTCCTGTTTCTGTCTGTCTCATTTATAGATTTCCACCGGTGTGCTACTTTTCCTGTGGAACAGAAATTGAGACACAAGAGCCGCAGACCCTGTCTGCTGGCTTAGGCAAATAAGGCACAAAGTTCAAATAAGCCAGGCAGAAGTATATAGGAAATGTGAGTGGGATTCCCCACCACTACCATTATAATTATTAAATTAATGTTTTATATGAAAATCAGTTGAATCAAATGACTTCCTTCACTGTTAAAGAATTTTAATAATGAAATATAATTATTTTATCAAATAGAGAAACAGGGACATCCATTAACCTCAGGGTGAGGTGGGTCAGAATTAGTAGGAGCAGCTTGTGTTCTTTTTCAGACTGCTTTCCGCTCATTCGATTTTATGTGTGGATGAAAAATATTCACCCACCCTTCCCCCTCATCTTGTCATCTTGTTCATCTCTTATCTTCTCTGACAGGCAAAATCTACAGGGCATGATGATGGGAAGGAAGCCCAGTTATGGAAGACTCTGGTCATTACCTGTTGTATATATCACTTGAATGCCACTCTGGCACCTAATCTCAACATCCAAACCCAAACCCAAACTCATCCTATCTTGTTCTTAACCTTCCCCCTCATCTAAGCTTCCTTACTGCTATCAATAGCACTATCATCTCCCCAATTACCCAGGCTCAAAATTTCTTATATCCATCCTTTCTTTTGACCCCTCAGTGGGTCAAACTTGGGCCATTAAAAGAGCCTCCCAGTATTTCCCTGCCTCCAGCCTTTTCTTCTTCTTATCCATCCCAAACGCTGTCGCCAGAGTAAGCTTTCAAATCTCTGATGTTATTACTCATCTGCTCAAAAACTCTTTATTATATTAATGACAACTTACCTACTGAACAGAGTTTGTGCTCCTCCTTAGTTTGGCATGTAGGGTCCTGACTAGCCTAGTTCCAAGCAACCGTTCCATCTTATCGCAGTCCTTTACTTTCTGTAGTTAAGATTGTGACAAAATGGATACCTAAACTTGTCCTCCCCTTTCCTCCCTCTGTGTTTATTCTCACATTTCCCCTTTCCCATAATGTACTCCTTTCCCCCGCCCACCATCCTCATTGCCATCTCCTTCCTGAAACTTTCCCAGATCCTCCCAGCCTAAAGCAATCTACTCTTACTCAGATGTCTTACAGCACTTTGTAGTCATAATAACGGGCAGCTAAATGGTTCAGTGGCCAGAGAGTGCTGGGCCTAGAGTCAGGAATATCTGAGTTCAAATCCAGCCTCTGACACTTGCTAGCTGCGTAATCTTGTGCAAGTCACTTAATCTCTGTTTGCCTCCATTTCTTTAACTGTAAAATGAGGACATTAGTAATACCTACCTCCCAGGGTTGTTTTGAAAATCAAGTGAGATAGTATTTATAAAGTACTTTGCACAATGCCTGGAACATAATAGGTATTATTTAAGTGCTAGCTATCACTAACTAACTTACTACTTATCATAGATTTAGAGCTGCAAGGGATCTCAGATTATCAGTGGAATATAGCTCCTACTCAGTAGCGATTTCTTCTTCATTGTATTTGTATTCCCTGGGCACAGGATAGTGCTTGGCACATAGTAGGCACAAATATAAATGTTTGTTGGTTGATCGATTAATTGATTTAATCTAAGCATCTCAATTTGCTGATAAGGATAGCAAATCCAACAGAACTGAAGTTCTACGGCCAAGATCATATGTTAGTACGGGTCAGAATTTGGACTAGAATCCAGTTTAACTAATCCCAGTAGGGGATTCCCCCAGTAGGGGATTCCCCCAGTAGGGGATTAGTTAATCCCAAGTTAAATGTTTTCCTATATCACTGATAATAATGATGGTCATGATAACAACAATAAGCATTTTAGAAGAAGTCTTGCAAAGTGCTTTATGAGTATTATCTTATTTTTATCTTTGCAACAATCCTAAGAGGCATGTGCTATTATCATGCCTAGTTTACAGATGAGGAAACTGAGAAAAACAGAGATTAAATGACTTAGCCAGGGTCATACATCTAGTAAATATGTAAGATAGGGTTTGAACTCAGGTCTTCCTGACTCCAAGTCCAGCATTCTATACATTGAACCATCTCACTAATTCTGATGTATTTTATATGTCGCTATTGGGTAGAATGAGAAGTAAATGAATGATTCCTTTTTTAGATAGTTAAGCAATTACCCTTCATACTGGAGAAAGTATTATTGATATACCTGACTTGAAAGAGTAACTGAAGTGCCAAAAATGTGTTCATTTCGTCTCTGCCTTGTCAGTCCTCATCTTCATGGCTTCCTTTGAGGGCTATCATTATTTCCATTTGATGGGGGTGAGGAGACTTCTCTTTACGAACAGCATCAGGGGCACAGGGATAATGTGGTCATTGGCCTTAGCAAGTCAATGGAAAGTTTAAAAAAAACATACACACATATCAAGAAACCATAGACACAGAAAAAGACACCACCGCAAAGTACAGATGTAAAGTTCCAGGTGGGAGTTTGGGCTGCTCATTGTGTTATAATCTACCTAAATTAAAGACAATGTAAGAACACATGTTGGGATCAGGAAAAAAATCACCATGGCAACGGATGATGCAAAAGGATATGCCTTAAAAGAAATCGTGCTGTTCTCTTGAAAGAGAAATGCATAACACAAGAAATGCTTTGAGAGTTATCTTTGAAAGTCATGTGTACATGGAAATTGGAAGTGTTTTGCAAATCCTAATTCATGAAACAGTAGTTTTTACACAGTTATTTCACTGTCCGTTGGCCAGTTATGAGTTGAGGAGGGGATCTTGGAAATCGAGGTAAGTAGGTACCCAAGGTCATCTAGTGTAACTAGAAGGCATCATGGTGCGTGGAATATACACTGCTTCTGCTGTTTGAAGACTGAGATTCAAATCTGACATCTGACAACTTGGTCGTTGTGTGACCTTGGGTAGGTCACTAAACCTCCATGTTCATCATTTTCCACAGCTGTAAAATAAGGAAATTGGAATAGATGGCTTCTGAGAACCCTTTTAGCTTGAGATCTCAATTCTATGGTCCCAACTGTATGACCTTGGGCAAGTAACTTACCTCTCTGGGTTTCAGTTCTTTATCTGTATGATGAGGAGGTTGGACTAAAAGATTTTTAAGCTTGCTTTTGGCTTTAGAGCTATGATTTTGCATTTCTATAAGAATTCCTTCTAATGCACCCTTCTCTGAGCTCCCTTTATTCTCCAGGTTTGCTTGTGAATGGGAACTCTGATTGAGATATAACTGAGTAATTTCGAAATGTCCTTTATGGAATTGTAATATAGGAAATGACACCAATGGTCTGGGATTAAAAAATAAAAAGAACTTGCAAAAGGTATTTTAAAGACCACCAAGAGGCAAGATGGATAAAATTACGACCCCTGGTCCTGCATATGTCTGTATGTAGCTGTAGCTATGTGATTTACTGCTTTTGATGAGGAGAAGGGGAAGGTCTGGTAAAGGGGGCAGGGTGAAGAAATGAAGAATAGATTGAGGAGAAAGAATTGATGGGAATTAAGGCAAATGGCCAAAGTGTGGAGGAGTACTGCTAATTTGTGCTTAAGAGAAAAGATGATTTTTAGAGGCATGTTTAAAGAAGATGGACACATTTAGAGGGTGATAATGAAAAGATAGCTTAAAAGGTAATAGCTAAGATTATAAAGAGAGAAGATTATGATACCATATTATATATTTATACAGAACCTTAACTAAAATTCCCAAGCCATTTTTATAGTCATACACAATCTGATTCTCTCCTCACATTCCTGAAGTAGGTAGTGAAAGTGCTATATTTCTCACTTCATGAACATGTAAAGTAATATATAAAATCAGTGATTTTTCAAAGTCACATAGCTAGTCTGTTGAAAAGCCAGGATTCAAACCAAGATCTTATTCCCTGAATGAAGCTTATTTCACAAAAATAGACATTAACTACATTAGCCTCATGGATCAAAAAAGTAAAAGCTTATTTATTAGCATTAACTTGGGAAAAGGCGATTCTGAGATTTGAACTCAAGAGTGAGATGTTGTTACATCAGGCTTGAGGTAATGGGATATAGAGACAAGGCAATTAGATTGGCAATTGTGTGGAGCATCATGCCATCTACTAAGAAATCTGGGTCTGTGGAGATATCTGGCCATTTGCCCTGCAATTACTCCCCTTCTCTGTACTTGGAACAGCAGCTTCCAGACGGGACCTCTACAGACCATCCTCTACCCCCACCTTAGAAATTCCACCTGCGCTGAACTGTTCTGATGGGTGAGCATGCAGGTGCCAGCTCATGCTTCCCATTTCTAGGCAGCTTCTCAGACTGCTTCTCATTCTATCCATCCATCCCCAAGAAAACTAGAGCTTACTCAGACATCTTGCCACCTGCTTAGTCAGCTGCCACACACATGCATTTTACCCCAACTCCACTCCCCCTTTACTCTAGCTTTGGAAAGAGTAGTCCAACCAACATTACCTTTATGACTAGAATGGACATGACAATTCACTACTCTGTGACTTTCCTCAGCTCCACCGAATTTGTGACTGCTCAGATTAAAACAACCCTCCGAGGCCATCATTCTGTATAAATGTTGTACCCTATAGGAATGTAACCTCTTTAAGGGTTGAGACTCTCTCTTTATAAATTTTATATCACATGTCTAGCACATAATAGTCACTTAACAAATGCTTTTTCAATCCTTCCTTCAGGGAACAGTTGGATCTACCCCTTTCATCCATTCCAGTCACATTTTACTGTTTAACAATGGGTAGAGGGGAGGGCATAGAGGTATATATGGAGTGGTATAGGGAAATGAGAGCCAGACGTCATAGGTTTAATTTCTAGCTCTGCTACTTACTATCTGTGTGACCTTGGGAGAGTCATTTTATTTCTTAGAGCTTTAGTTTCCTCAGTTTATAAAATGAGTTGATTTGAAGGGAAAATTCCTTAAGGTTCCCTCCAATTCTAACAATTCCTATATAGCACTTTAAAGTTAGCAAAGCAATTCCCCCAAAACAACCTTGCAAGGGATGTAGTGTAGTATCCTTATTTTGTGCCCTACTAGCCTCCACATCTTCTGCAATCCAGACACAGGCCTCTTTGCAATTTCTCAAACATGACTCTCTGTTTCCTAATTCCAAATATTTTTCATTTGCTACTCTCCAAGATTGGAATGTTTTCTGTCCCCATCTCTGCCTTTTAGCTTCCCTGGCTTCCTTCAAGTCTTCTCAGCTAAAGTTTCAACTTCTACAAGAAGCCTTTCCCAGGCCTCCTTAATTTTAGTGCCTCCCCTCCTGGATTAACTCCAAATTTTCCCAATTTATCCAATTTATTTATAATGTTTGTACAGGTGTTTGTATGTTGTCTGCCCCTTTCGACGGTGAGCTTTTTAAGAGTAGGTACTGATCTTTGCCTTTCTTTAAATTGCTTAGAAGAGTGTCTGGCACATAGTTGGGGCTTAAAAAATGCTAGTTGCTTGATTTTCAGATGAAAAATGAGACTCAGAAAGGTGCAGTGACTTGCCTATAGTCACACAGCTAATAAACATCAAAACCAGGCTTTGAGTCCAGATTTCCTAACTTTGAGTACGTACAGCATTCTTTCCACTACACCATTGCTGCTTCTTAGTTGAACTAGATCTATAATGCTCCAGCCCCTTCCCTAATTCCCTAGATCACTTCCTCAGCCCACTCCCCTAATTAGAATCTTCAGCATAATCCTTTGTCCTTTAGTTGGGCTAATTCTCCCCAAAGATATTACAGGAATTTCAACTATATCCCTTAAGAAGACAATGGAATTACTGAATTCCAGTGGCAGGGGAAAAGCTGCAGCACTATATCAAGTGAACAATGGAAAAAATGGATTTGAAAGGAGCCACAGAGTTCCCAAACAGTGGTTACCTGGGACTTGGTATGTGTGTTCATTCTCCTGAATGAATTATGATCACTAAGGCAGAAATATTAAGCAAATTAGAACAATGTTAAAAGGGGGAGGGGTTGGGGTGAGGAAGGGGCTCCAGATGGGATTTTGCCCAGCATATTAAGAAAACCAAAGTGGAAATCCATGGGCCAGTGCTAATTATTTTGGAAAGCTCATTACATTTAAGCAGGTTTCCAGAACGCTGTAGTTAGTGAACCTCATTCCCAATTCCCAAAAAGGAATTTGATTTGAACTTGGTCTAGGGCATGAGAAAGACCCATCAATGATTTGATATGTAGCATACGATAAGTAATTGAAAGGAAAGAGACACATGTGGGAAGTTGAGTTGGATTTGTTAATAAAGGGCAAGGAAGCCTGTGAGCCACAAGAGAAATTCCGACAAAATGAGGACTGGTTAATCTGGAATATGTAGAGCTCAATAGAATCTTCGCGATTATTCAGTCCTTTCCTCTCCCTTATTTTTCGGGTAAAGCCCTTGGAGGTTATTTGGCTTGCCTAAGGTTACACTGGAAGGAAGTGGCAGAGCTGACATTTAAATCCAGGTTCTTTGACTCCATTGGATTTCCTGCTACTCCATACTCCATAAAAGGACGGCTTTGTAATGTGGGTCTCATTTCTTCCTCTTCCCTCTCCTCTCCAGCTAGTGAATTTCTACAAAACTGGAGATTATCTTTAATAATAGGAGAGCAGGGCTTAACACACATCTCTGAATTGGGAGTTTCTCTTCTGGGCCTCCATCTCAAGGTGGAAAATGGCATTGATTCCCCATCCTTCCCATTAGCCTATTGTTTTAAACATGCATGGCATTTGTGATGGAACACTACTGTGCTATGAGAAATGATGAGTTCGACGATCTTAGAAAAACATGGATAGACTAGCACCAAATAAAGAAGAGTGAAATGAACAGAACCAAGACAACTTTGTACACAGTAACAGCAATATTACGTTAGGAACAACTTCGAGTGAATAAGTCATTTTGACTGTTATAAACATCCAAATTAAAGGACATATGAAGGAAGATATGCAGAGAAAGAATTGATAAACAGAAGTACATATAGAATGATTTTGAATATATATACATATATATGTATATGCACATATTTGTGACTAATGGTAGCCACCTCTAGAGTAGGGGAGGGGATGGAGAAAAAAGGAAAAAAAAGAAATTTGGGTGATAACTATTACATATTTAAAAGGAATAGCAAGTTGTACATAATAGCCTTGCAGTTCCATGTGCCATCATCTTTTTAAAAATTAAATTATGGTATGGATATGTGTTTTATTATATAAATTTAAAATTAAATAAATAAAAATTTTTAAAAAGATGCATGGCAGTCTACTTTGCCTCTGCACTCAAAGGACCAACCAGACTTTCCAACGTATGTTCACCTGAAACCTTCCATATATGTTGCCTCTCCCATTAGACTATAAGCTCCTTGAGAGCAAGCATTGTCTTGCTTCTTTATTTGTATTCCCAGGACTTAGTACAGCACTCTCCACTTGATAAATGCTTTTTCATTAATTTGTTTGTTGAAGTCCTCAGGAGTTGTGATGAGAGCCCTCACATCACAGGGACAACCCAGAGTTACTCCAAAGAGTAAATTATGAGTTCCCACAACTTGTTTGATTCTGCTTTCACAATATCCCTCACATCAGTGCCTTACTCTCTGCTCACATGGCCACCTTCCTAGCTCAGACTCTCATCCCTTTATTTATGGACTATTGCAATAGCCACATAATTGCTCTCCTTGCTTCCAGTTTCCCTCATCTCCAATTCATCCTCCAAACATCTGTTGAAATCATTTTCTTAAATCACAGATCTGACCATGTCATTTCTCTGCCTGAGAATCTTCTGTGATTCCCTGTAGTTTGGAAGATACATGCAAACTCCTCATTTGGTGTTTAACATCTTGCACAGTCTGACTCCAGCTTATTTTTCCAGACTTAGGTCATGTGATCCCAATTGTGAGTTAGCTCTATGTTCCAGCTTAACAAGACTACTTGCTATTCCTTAAACTTAGCTTTCTATTTTTATCCTCTGAGGTGTGACAAAGGGTATTCCCATGCCTGGAATATACTCTTATTGGAATATTTTTACCTCTTCCTCTTATTACTTAATAATCCTACCTGAGTATTTTTCTGCTTCTACTTCTTATCATCCTTCAAGTCTCAGCTCAGATATGACCACTTACAAGAAGCTTTTTTTGGAAATCTGCCTCATTGTCATTGCTTTCTCTCCAAATTAGCTTGTGTTTATTAAACAGAAAAATATTGAATGCTCTCAGAGAATATATGTTCCTTGATGGCAGGCGCTCTTTAATTTTTTATTTTTATCTTCATATCTCCACTGCTTAGCACAATGCATGGCATAGAATAGATGGGGAAAGGAAATAGAATAAACATTTATATAGTATCTACTATCTGCTAAGCACCTTTTTTTTACAGATATTATCTTATTTGATGCTTTGAATTTGAATCTGATGTTTTTGAATTGAATCTAATTGTTGCCAGGACCTCAGTGCCCATATCTGTATTGGGAGACATATTATGCTATAATGGAAAGAACAGTAGTTTGGAAATGAAAAATCTAGGTTCTCAGGATGTTTTAAAGCTTCGCAATTTTGAGCAAGTTGCTTCATTTCTTTTGGTCTCGGATTCAACTGTAAAATAAGGTTAAAGAACCACATGATGCCTCAAATCCTTTAGAATGGTTGAGGTTCTATGAATATGACATCAAACAAATGAAGCATCGGTCCACTTGGATCAGGCCTTTTTATCACTATTGTCTAGTAGATCTTGAAGACTGTGGCTGGTGGCTGATGAGACCCCTTTTATACAGCTTTGCAGGATGAATTCTTAGACTGAAGGGAAGCAGAGAAATAGACCAATTGACAAGCATTTATTAAGTGCCCACTATGAGTTTAGTGCATGAATACACAAGAGACAAAGTTCCTTCTCTTAAAGAGTTTATAATGTATCTAGAGGAAATAACATGTACATAATAACTATGGGCAAAATAGATACAAGGTGATGGGGAGAGGAGAGGAGAAGGAAGGCCCCAACAGAATGGAGGAACAAGAAAGTTTGCAAGTGGAATGAGAGTTTTCTGCCCCATGGCTTCAGAAAATATGTTGTCGTACTGTATGACTCAGAAGGGAGAATCAGGCTGAAAAATATTCACCTGCCGCTCAGATAGGCTCTGACTCTTGCTATAAAATGTGGGTAAAAAGACTTATTTGTCCTATATATGTGCCATAAAAATGGAAATATTTTAGGGATGTATTTGGAATTTCCTTTCTAGCATATCTCATTGCATCAGAGCTGTAACTAGAATGGAGCAACGGGGGCTTTGCTTAAGTGTGAGAGATTCATAGTGCACAATGGATGTCCAAAAGTTGGGATATTCATTTTTAGCATAACTTCCCCAAAATTTAAATTTCAAAAAAAAAAAGAAATCTGTGCTGAGTGTATGGTAATTAAAGGTGAAAGATAAAAGGATAAGAAAACACTCAATGATAGAACGTCTGAAAGTTGAATTACTTAAAGCTTCCTCTTGTTCTACCCAACTCTAGCCCATCCTGTAAAATGCAACTAGCATGAACAACCTTATAGGCTTGATTCTCAGAGTCCAGGTGGGGTTAGCCCCTATCAGGTCCCTCTATAGCAATTTTTATTTAGGAAATCCCCACCCCATAAGAAGCAGAAAAAACGCTGATCCTGCTCGAACCTCGTAAAAGGAGTGCAACTGTGGATTAGGCGGGGGCATAGCAATACTAGGCTTTCTACAAGGGAAAGGGCTTCTATGTTTATAAAAAAGGAGACTAAAAACCTGTGATCAGCCCTCTCTCTTTCATGTACTTATTGTAGCCAAATATCCAGCTGGGCTTCTCTATCTCTCTCTTCCCATCTAACTCTAAGCTGCTGAGGATGGTTAGCCCTGGGGTTCTGGGTTGAATAGAAGGTACATGGCAGAAGAATGATAAGATAAGTGATGAGATGGGAGGCTGGATGAATTAAGAAAAGACCGAAAGACAAAAAGTGCAAAAGAAAAAGGCTAAGTACTCCAGCAAATTGGAATTTTACTAATAACTACCTCATAGGCTTGTCGTGAGGGTTTTTGAGACAACACATGTCCAATGCTTTACAAACCTTAAGTTGTTATATAAATTGTTTCATATATATATATAATTATATAAAAATGAAATTGTTATATAAATTGTTATCTATCTAAATTGTTATATAAAAATTAAATTGTTATATAGCTATTATGATGATAATGAATATCATTATCAGATCAACCAATACTGAGACTCAAAGAGACAGAAAGAAAAATGAATAAGAATTTTTTAAAAGGCCAAAATATAATAAATAATTATTACTCTTTTAAAATGAAATTAATTTTTAAAACCCAGTTGAAAAGAGAATTGTGTGAATTCCCTAGAGAGCATTGACTAGCATCAAGAATTTCTAGACTCTTCCAAAAGAAAAATAAAACTTAAAAAAAAAGAAAACTTTTAAATGAAAATTTTAGGGTTAGAATCAGAGTACTTAAAGAAGAAATATGATAAATAACAAAATCGAAGTACTCAAAGAAGAAATAAGTAAGACAAATGGAAAATAAGACAAATTAAAGCTTGGAATGGAGAATCTCTCCAAGGTAGTAGAGGCTCCAAAAAGGGGAATGCCAAATCTGGAATTAAAAAACATGTGTGGGAGAAAATTTGGACCACAGAAGCAAAGGACAATAATTTTGAAAGAACACAGAACTTTTCTACAAGCAAAGTCAGTGACTTTGAAGGCATTTAATTTAGAGAGCATAGGTTTCCCAGTAAAGCTTAATAAATTAAATAAAACTGAATAACATATGGCAAGACCTAATACAAGAAAGCTGCCTCAAACTTTTGAATATAGACAAAAAAAAAGCAATAACTGATTGAATTCACAGATTGTAACTGGAGAAAATCTCTACACTTGAAAGCCTACAGCACATAAATTTTAGGATTTCAATGTCAAACAACACATTTTGCAAATTTCCAGGAGAAAAGCCTTTAGCTATTGAGGAATATCAATTTGAATAGTTCTTAAAAACAGAGTTTCTGAGAGGAACTCACCAACAGGAGGAGAGGGGCACAGGGAGAGAAGAATGCTCCAAGATACAAAGGCAGCTGAAGTATGGCAGTAGTCTGGAGAGTTAGAATGCACTAGCAATTCAAATACAAGCAAGTAAGACTGCCTTTCCCTTAAAGAGGTTACATTCTAGTAGGGGGAAGAGAACATATAAAAGGGAGTTAGAAAGCAGAAGCATGTGAGGATTTGTTGATGATCTAGGGGTGAACTGGAGACCTGGATCTGGACAAGGTAAAACGAAAGCTCATCTATTAGAGCCCAAGATGATTCTAGGGCAGCAGAGATCCAAAGAGACTAAGAAGATCTAGAAATGGATTTCTACTTGACCTGGGTATGAGCAGGAAAGGGATAGTGATTATTTTAATCTCTCAGTATGAATTGTATTATGTAATAATGTAGGATTGTTTCCTACATTAGGGTAGAAACAGTGAAATGAAACCAGTGGGATAGGAAGGTGGGAAGATGGCCATCTCCCAAAAGAGCAAATTAAAGGAGGATGTTGAAGAACATTCTTATAGAGTTCAGAGTGGGGAAGAAACAAGGGTACTCTATATGGGTAGAAAGCACCTTTAGGAGACTACCCTTTCTTTTTAATCTCTTTTTTAAAAAATTATATTATTTTTAGTTTATGGAATAAAACAAGCATTTCCATAACATAGTATAATAAGAAGATGAGTGCACATGAAACTGCAAAACTGCTATGCACAACTTGCTATTTCTTTTAAATATATAACAAAGTTATCATGTAATTTTTTCTTTTTTCCCTCCCCCACCCCACCCTAGAGATGGCCACCATTAGACACAAATAGGTAAATATATATGTAAAATTATTCTTTATATACTTTTATTTATCAGTTATTTTGGTGGGTGCAGATAGTATCTTTCATCATATGTTCTTTAATTGGGTATTATAATAGTCAAAATAGCTTCTTCACCCAAAATCATTCTTAAAACAATATGGCTGGGGCAGAGCCAAGATGGCAGCTGGAAAGCAGGGACTTGCTTAAGCTCTCCCCAAAATCCCTCCAAACACCTGTAAAAAATAGCTCTGAACAAATTCTAGAGCTGCGGAACCCACAAAATAGCAGAGGAAAACAGGTCTCCAGCCCAGGAGAGCCTGGATGGTCACTAGGAAGGGTTTATTTCACAGTGCTGGAAGAGGAGCACAGCCCAGCATGAGCCATTCCAAGACTAACCAGACTGGGAGCCAGCTGGCCAGAACAGGCACTAGGGCCATGAATCATTGAGCTGTGGCAGTTACCAGACTTCTCAATCCACAAACACCAAAGAGCAGGTTAGGGGGAAATTGCAGGATTGAGGTGAGAGCTGTCCGGACCCATCCCTGGGGGTGGGAGAGGTGGTAGGGCAGTGGCGGTAGCAGTAGCAGGAAGCTCCTGATGCTACTTCCAGAGCTCCAGTGTCAGCAGCTTCCTGAGTCCCTGGCTCACAGGATGGGAGGAATCTAGCAGTAGATCAGAGCAGGAGTGCAAGGAGCACTTTGTGGGCACAGAGGCAGGTTTTCTTGCTGTGTCCTGCTTGGATCTGGATTGCGTTCCTGGTTGGCAGTTCTTGGGGGAGGAGGAACACTGCTGTGACAGAGCCTTGGCTGATAGTGGAGTAGAAGTAGCTCTGAAAACAGCAGTGCTTGGACCCTAAAGCTTGGGACAAAGTACTCTTTACTCTACCAGCAGTAATACACTGACCAAAAGCCCAGGGGTCAAGTAGCGGTCTGGGAACATGAACAGGCAGCAAACATGGACTTAGACTCAAACTCAGCATGAAACTCAAACTATAGATTCCTTTTTTGGTGACAAAGAAGATCAAAACATACAGCCAGAAGACGTCAACAAAGTCAAAGAGCCTACATCAAAAGCCTCCAAGAAAAATATGAATTGGTCTCAGGCCATGGAAGAGCTCAAAAAGCATTTGGAAAAGCAAGTAAGAGAAGTAGAGAAAAAATTGGGATGAGAAATGAGAATGATATGAGAAAACCACGAAAAACAAGACATTGACTTGCTAAAGGAGACCCAGAAAAATACTGAAGAAAATAACACCTTAAAGAATAGACTAACCCAAATGGCAAAAGACCTCCAAAAAGCCAATGAGGAGAAGAGTGCCTTAAAAGGTAGAATTAGCCAAATTAACCAAAGGAGGTCCAAAAGACCACTGAAGAAAATATTACCTTAAAACTTAGATTGGAGCAAGTGGAAGCAGTGACTTTATGAGAAATCAAGAGATTATAAAACAGAACCAAAGGAATAAAAAAAGTGGAAGACAGTGTGAAATATCTCATTGGAAAAACCACTGACCTGGAAAATAGATCCAGGAGAGATAATTTAAAAATTATTGGACTGCCTAAAAGCCATGATCAAAAAAAAAAAGCCTAGG
>CM053623.1:145031064-145048564 GCA_028646595.1 Phalanger gymnotis
CTAGCAGCTTCTACATTAAGGGATTAAAGCTCTTGGAATATGATATTCTGGAGGTCAATGGAGCTAGGATTAAAACCAAAAATCACCTACCCACCAAAACTGAGTATAATGCTCCAAGGCAAAACATGGATTTTCAATAAAATAGAGGACTTTCCAGCTTTCTCAATGAGAAGACCAGAGCTGAATAGAAAATTTGACTTTCAAATACAAGATTCAAGAGAAGCATGGAAAGGTAAACAAGAAAGAGAATTCGTAAGGGACTTACTAAAGTGGAACTGTTTTGTTTACATTCCTACATGGAAAGATGATGTGTGTAATTTATGAGACCTTTCTCAGTATTAGGGTAGTTGAAGGGAATATACATATATATAGACAGAGAGCACAGAGTGAGTTGAATATGAAGGGATGATATCTAAAAAAATAAAGTAAAATTAAGGAGTCAGAGAGGAATATATCAAGAGAGAGAGAAAGAGAGAGATAGAATGGGGTAAATTATCTCACATAAAAGTGGCAAGAAAAAGCAGTTCTGTGGGAAGGGAAGAGGGGGCAGGTGAGAGGGAACAAGTGAATCTTGCTCTCTTCAGATTCAAGCTGAGGAGGGAATAACATACATACTTATTTGGGTATCTTACTCCACGGGAATGTAAGGGGAAGGGGATAAAAAAGGGAGGATGATAGAAAGGAGGGCATATAGGGGGAGGAGATAATCAAAAGCAAACACTTTTGAAAAGGGACAGGGTCAAGGGAGAAAATTGAATAAAGGGGGACAGGATAGGAAGGAAGGAAATATAATTAGCCTTTCACAACATGAGTATTGTGGAAGTGTTTTACATAATGATACATGTGTGACCTATGTTGAATTGCTTGCCTTCCTAGGGAGGGTGGGTGGGAAGGGAAGAGGGGAGAGAATTTGGAATGCAAAGCTTTAAAAGTAGATGCTCAAAAAAAAGTTGTTTTGCATGCTGCTAGGAAACAAGACATATAGGGAATGGGGCATAGAAATCTACCCTGCCCTACAAGAAAGTAAGGGGAAAGTGGATACAGGGGGAGTGGAGTGACAGAAGGGAGGGCTGACTGGGGAACGAGGCAATCGGACTATATGCTATCTTGGAATGTGGGGAGGGCAAAAATGGGGAGGAAATTTGTAACTCAAAATCTTGTGGAAATCAGTGTTGAAAACTAAAATATTAAATACAAATTATAAAATTAAAAAAAAACAATATTGCTGTTACTGTATACAATGTTCTCTTGGTTCTGCTCACTTGTCTCTTCATTATTTCCTGCAAATCTTTCCATGTTTTTCTAAGATTACTGAGTACACAATCTCTTACAGCACAGTAGTACTCCATCACAATCATATACCATATAACTAGTTCAGCCATTCCGAAATTGATGGGCATCCCTGAAGTTTCTAGTTCTTTGCCACTACAAAGGGAGCTACTATAAACATTTTAGAACATATAAGTTTTTTTTTTCTTTCTAAGTGAATGTTTGCTTTGGAAGACTGCATTCTACCACAGAGGAATGCGTATATAAATTCTGAAAACTGAACCACTCCTCATGTGGCAGAGACATTGATACAGAAGTAAAATATACTGGCCTTAATAGTCAAGGAAAAGGTTTGGGGCAAGATTGGGATTCATGACTAATGTTACAGAATGGTTCCCACCACATGACACTACTTCCTTCCCAGACTGATATTTCTAGGAGGCACACATAAAAAAGAAAGCACAATCAACTAAACAACCAACCAACCAACCAACCAACCAACCAACCAAAAGCAAACAATAGAAAATAGGCTGGGATCTACTAATAAGTGAAACAGAAGAGGAAGTTCAAATTGTATGTTCCAAAAGCTTTAGGTTTCAGGAGTGAGACAGAAAGAAGAAATGTGTAAGTATATAGAAAATGAATGAGAGAAAATAATTCTGAATAGACTAGAAGGGGACAGAAATAAGGAGGAAGCAAAAAAAATGTACATTTCTTGGAAAAGAGCATCACAAAAGTGTATCACTTGAGCTAAGAAGTTGGATAGGATTGTGGATGAAGAATTTTAAGCCTCTTGTTTATATGGACAGGGAAATGGAAGGGTGAAAAGATGGGTGTTTTTTTTGGCTTAGATAAATAAATAAAAGACAGATAAATTAATAAAATAAATTCAAGGAACTTGGGACTGAGTCAACCAATGAGAGGAGGAAGGAATACCTATGAAAATAGATTAATATCAAATTATTCTAAGAAAAAAACTAATCACAGAAAGTGTTGACATAAAAATAGGAAAGAACAAAAATCAATACAAAAGAAATAAATGGAGGAAAAGGTAAATCAGACAGTCAATAGCGTTTTTTAAAAGCACCTACTATGAGCCATGCACTGTGCTAAGTGCTGGAATACAAAAAGAAATCAGAAATTCCTTAGCCCTGAGGTCACAGCCTAATAGAGGAGACAACAAAGAAAAAATATGTACTAATGAGCTATATACAGGCTAAATAGGAGGCGACTGACTGAGGGAAGACAATAGAATGAAGAGGAATTGAGGAAGTCTTCTTGTAAAAGATTTGTCTTGTCTGTCTTGTTCATGGAACAGCAAGGAGACCAGTGTCACTGGAATGCAGGGTATGTGGGGGCTAAGAAGACTAGAAAGGTAGAGGGAAGAGAATGGGTTATAGAGGGCTTTGAATGCTAAAAAGAAGATTTTGTATTTGATCCTGGAGACAATAAGTAGCCTCTGGAGTTTACTGAATATGCAAGTGATACGGTCTGACTGGAGCTTTAGAAAAATCACTTTGACAGCTGAATCTGGTGGACTGGGGTGGAAAGACTTGTGGCAAGCAGGATATTGCAGTAGTTCAGGCATGAGGTAATGAGGTCCTAGATTAGAGTTCTGGCAGTATCAGAGGAGAGAAAAAGATATATTTGAAAGATATTGGAAAAGATGAAATCAATAGCCTTTGGCCACAAATTGGATATTGAGGGTGAGAAACAGAAGTTAAGGATGACACTTACATTGCAGGCATGGAGGATTGGAAAGATGGTCATGTCCTGGACAGTAATAGGGAACAGGAACAATCATAACCTTAAACATAAAGAAATTTAAAACCAAATAAAACATAAATCATGTAAACACATATATGAAAGCAAAACCCAAAAATCTGCTACACATACAAAACACATTTAAAAAATAAAGACATGGAAAAAATGAAAACGAGAGGCAAAAAAAAAATGTTATATGTCAGGCATTAAAAAGAAGCAGGAGTTGCAATCATGTTATCTGATAAGGTTAAAATAGGAATTTGTAATGTCAGTACATACAGGGAAACTACATTTTATCTGAATACATTATAGACAATGAGAAAACAAAAATATCAAATATATTCACCAAACAATATACAATTGTAGAAAGTCATTGGACATAACTCAATAATTTTTGAAGACTTTAATGATTTTCTCTAAAAGCAGGAGAATTCTAACTCAGTGATAAAAAGAAAACATGGAACTGAACAGTTTGTTGGATAAGGTAGATTCAGAATCATGACATTTTCTTAATAGAAACATTAAAATATACATATTTTCCATCAAAACACATATATTTACAAAACCAAGCCCTAACATAGAAAAATTATACACACACTTAAGGAGGAAGAGCTATTAAATGCACATTTTAAAGATCCTAACAATAAAAATGTTACGATTAACATTTAACTTAACCCAGGGAACCTAAATGAAAGATACAGATGTAAATGAAGATAATAAGGACATCCTAAATAATGAGAAGGTCAAGGAACAAATAATAGAAACAAAGAAAATCCTATGTAAAAGAGAATAACAAGTCAACATATCAATATTTTTATGGTGCAACTAAAGCAGTATGCACAGGAAAAAATTGTACCTCTGAAAGCATACATTTGCAAAAATAGAATAATGAATCCAACTTAAAAACTGGCAAGTTAACAAGTTACCAATCTCAAAAGAAACAAAAACAAAAGAAAAATGTAAAGCAAAAAGATTAGAAATAATCAACAAAACTGAGCTTCAAAAAAAACCTGAAAAAAATGAATAAACCTTTAGCTCAATCTAATTTTTATAAGAATGAAGAAAATCAAAATAGCAAAGAAAAGATTAACAAAGTAAATTCACAATGAACAAAAGAAATCAAAAGCATCATCAGAATTCTCTTGGATAAATCAATAGATACAAATAAATTTAATAATAATAATAATAAATTTAAATGAATCAGATTAAAATCAAGAATTTTAAGGAAATGAATGTTTATCTACACAAATTTACAATTTAAAATACTCAGATGAAAAAGAACAACAACAAATAGAAATCTTAAACAGTAGAACATCAATGAAATAGAATATTGGTGAAATTTTTATAGTTCTTTTGGTGGCTATTAAAAAAAAAAAAACAATGACCATTTAGTTAAAAGTAGATTTTATCAAATGCTGAAAATGCAATTTATATTTATGCTACACAATTATCCTCAATAACTTAAAAAGAAAGCAATTTACCAAGCTCCTTTTCTGAGACAAATATGGTCCTAACAATCCGAGAGGAACAAAACAGAGAAAGATAATTGCAGAGCAATATCACTAATGAATATTGATTCAAACATCTTAAATGGAATTCTACTAAAAAAAAGGCTACAGAAAAATATTCTAAAATTATTCATTATGGACCAAGATGGATTTGTAATATGTATATAAAGGAAAACATTAGGAAAACAATGCAATCCATTATATTAAAAATAAAAGCCAATTCAAAAGTCATCAATAAATTCAGGAAAAGGATTTAAGTTCAAATAATCACTTAGGCTAAAAACTATAAAAAACTTAACCACAGAAGGGAAATAAAAATGCAATTTTAAAGAATATGTATAAAAACAAATGTTAGCAGTATTTGCAATGAAAAAACTAGAAGCTTTCACAATAAATGAAAATATAAGTGAATCATTCTTCCTTTCTCTGCTCTTATTTGACATAATTCTAGAAGTTCCAGCAATAGCATTAAGAGAAAGAAATTGGAGGCATAAACAAGAGTACAGATTAAGTAAGATTCACTGTATTAATGAAAGGTGTAATGGTGCTTAGAAAACCCCAGAGAATCAGCAAAGAAACTAGTAGAAATAAGTAGTAGCTTCAGGAAGTGACAGAGTCAGTATTTCTATGTAATAGTAATAAAAAGCAGATGAAATGATGGAAATAGAATTCTATTGAAGTTAATTGTAAGGTGCATGAGAGTGAAACTGTGAAGACACTTTCAAGACATACAACTAAAATTATAAAACACTCTTTATAGAAATAAAGAAATAACTGATATAATTTTCATTCATTTGATTAGTCTACTCCAACGTAGTACAAATAATGACTCTACCTAAATTAACCTATATATTTAGCCAATCAAACCACCAAGGAGTTTGGAGGAACAAAAGGTCTAGGGTTGGGGAACCTGTGGCCTTGAGGCCACGTATGGCCTGCTAGGTCCTTTTGACTGAGTCCTTTTATGAAAAGGGATTTGTTCTGTGAAGTTTAGATTCAGTCAAAGGGCTGTGCTTGAAGACCTAGAGGGCCACATGTGGCCTGGTCTAGACACCTCAAGGGAACTAATGAAAAAAAAGTAGAAAAGAAGGGACAGGTTAGCACATCTAGACCTCAAATAATTTAACAAAGCAACAATCATCAAAACTTATTTTAAAAAAGCAACAGAAAAATAGTCCAGTAGAACAGACTAGATAATCAAGTATTAGAAACAATTTCAATCAATAGGCAAGTTTTCAATAAACCACAAAACATAAATGATTCTGAGAGAGGACTTGCCTTTTTATAGGAGCTGCTAGGAAAATTGGAAAACAGTTTAGCAAACAAAACAAAGTTTAAACCATCATTTTATACTATATACCAAAGTAGCAACTGAGGAATGGCTAAAACAGTTCCAAATAGACACTTGACCTAACTACAAAAGATTGTATCACTCTAAAAATTGAAGGAAAGTGAAAGAAAGTACCTTTCACAACTATAGCTAAAAAGAAAATTATGTGAGAAAGAGATAACGATAAAAGATTGTTCCAACAATCTGGCTAGCAGCTGCTGTGGGGGTGTAAGATCCACCAACAGCCAGCACCCAGAAAGCTGCCAGCATGCTGCCAAAGCACAGGTGCTTTTGATCTGCTTAACTAAGGAAAGCAAGGTGAAGGGGTTGGCAAGCTTACTTTAATTCAGCACACAAATATCATTCACTTAGTTCAGGGGAAAAAGCCAGCACACTGAACTTCAGAGAAAAATACAAACAAATTACAAACATCAACAGACAGACCCAATACAATTCATAGTTACCAACATCTAGGTTCAGCCCTGGAGTTCAGTCACGCCTGCCACCACTGCTGCAGCAAAGAGCTCCAAGGAAGAGGAGGCCAAGTCCTGGTTTTATATCTTTTTCAGCATCAGGGGTGAGTCACATATGCGACTCACCCACGTGACCTAAAAACATCACAAAGAGGCCACTTAAACCCAAGTGGTCTAAGAGCCTCTGCTGTCCCAGACATGTAAACTAGGCCCTCCCTGGAGTTAGCCCCACCTTGGGCCCCACCTTAGTTGTCAATCCACACCCACATAGGATTTACACCTAATAGGGGTTTAGGTATGGGGCTTAGCACCTAGTAAGGCTCAATGAAATACACTGAATTACTCAAACAAAACAAAGGCCATTTTGCTTACCAACACAAAGATAAAATTTTAAATTTCCATTATATGAATTCAAAAAGTTTTTCTTGGAAAAAAATTAATTCAGAAGAAAAAAAGTGTCATTTGAGGAAAAATAAATCTTTGCATCACATATTTCTGATGAAGTGTTGATAACTGAACAATATATGAATCTTAATACAAATACAAAAAACTACAAGTCATTCCTCAATGGAAAAGTGATTAACAGATATGAACAATTCTTGAAAGAATTCAAATTTATTTATAGCCATATGAAAGATTGATCCAAAGCCCTCATAATGAGAAACATGTATTAAAACAAACATACTTTGGAGTTGTAACTTTAAGCATTCTAGAAAAGAATTTGTAATTATAGGAAGAAAAAGTGACTAAACTGTTCACACACATCTTTTTAGAGATCTCATAGCTCAAGGTTGGGAAACCTATGGCCTTGAGGCCACATGTGGCCTTCTAGGTCCTCAAGTGCAGCCTTTTGACTGAGTCCAAGTTTTGTAGAGCAAATCTTTTTAAGGGGATTTGTTCTGTGAAATTTAGATTCAGTCAAAGGGCTGCACTTGAGAACTTAGAGGGTCACATGTGGCCTCCAAGCCACAAGTTCCCCAGCCCTGCCATAGCTTCTTTTAGAAAGTCAAGAGACCTTGAGAGGAATTTGAGCTCAAATAGAGTCGAAGGAACACTGAAAAGGAGGTTTGGGTTCTGGGGAGTTATGGGGCTAACAGCTTGTTTGTCCATCCCTCTCTTCCTCTGTCCCACATAGAAATTCTCTAAGTTCCAAGGCATCCTCTTTCCTTCTCTTCGCAAATAGACTAGCCTCTCCCTGCCAACACCTTCACTAGCAGTTATACTTCCCAACAACAAAGCAAAGGACCATCCATACTATTGTTATTCAAATAAAATTATATTTATAAAGCTTTTAGCACCTTGCCTGGTACTTAGTATGTGTTATATAAATGTGAATTCCCTTCTTCTTCCAAACTCTTTTTTCTTCCATGTGCTATAAGGGAGAGATGATCTCCTGGTAGGGTAGAAAGAAAATGGGCCCCAATTCCTATGGATTGTACCCTTGAAGTCTCTATTAACTCTGACATGCTAATTTCCCTTCCCACTCACTGGAATTTTACTGACTTTCATCTTATTATTGTCGCATCATGAAGTATACAATTGATTTGAGGATGCATTTTGTCCTTCTCGCCCTGGCTTGTGGCCGTGTCTGGGCAATCACTGACTGTGGCTCTGTTTTACATTGATTTTATACACTATTTCAGGGTCTTTGTTTTTCCTCTTTTGCTTATGTGGACTTAAGATAGAGTGTGCCTTTCTTCATTTTTATGTTTTAGAAAAAGAATGAGGCTCTTAAGGAAAAGTAGCATAAAATGTGACAAAGAAAAAGAAAATTCTGCCTCAGTAACCTCAGGCACAGCCAAAGTATGGCAGAGGGTGCTAAACAGCCTTGGAACTTCTGTAATTCAATAGTGTTTCACATGATAAAGCATTATTTGATCTGAAAGCTACAGGGGTTGGTGCAGGGAACAGCATATACGAAGACATGATTTAAAAAGCAAAGAGAAAAGCACTTTCAGAGCAAAAGAACCTGAAAACATTAAGTGGGCCTTCATTGCCCTGGTCAATGTGCAACTCTGACTATTGCTAATCTATTTTAATGTTGTCCAAAGAGTCTTCACAGAAAGAGATTCAAGTGGCCGGGGGCTTAGCATTATATGGCACCGCATGAACACAGAGGACTGCAAATGAATGAAGATCTAAACCTGCTCTTTGCTCTAACTAGGATGACACCAGGAAAATGAAGGTGAATGCTGACAATTTTCACATAACATGGTACTATAGTTACAAATGGTGGGAGGGAGGAAAAGGGAACCAAGTACATTGCGAACAACATTGAACTAAAGCTGAGGTCTTTGAAAGGTGCCCTGGAATAACTACTCTAATAATGTGAAGAAACAGGATGACAGGAAAGAGGTTTAACTTTTGGAAAGGAATATATGCAAAAAATAAATTGAGTACAGATTAGGTAAAATTAGCTGTGTTAATGATAGACATAATGGTGCTCACATACTGTTATTATGATTATAATCCAGGCCTCTATAGAATCTAAACTCAGAGAACTCATTGTATGCATTTTAAGGATCACAGAATTCTAGAGTTTAAAGTGGGTATGTGACAGTAAATGTTTAACAATTGGCTCTCTAGGAAAAAGAAAAGTAGATATGACATGCTTTTAAGCTTAATCTGCATTATAAATATTTTCCCTATCATGTTCTTAAGTGTAGGCAATAAAAAACATTAAATCAAACGCTGATTTGTAGCATTTGCCCATTTCCAAGGTGTAAATGCTTGTGTTGAAAATTTAATAATTGATTCTCACCTGCAAGCTGGCTGTAGCACATCCTTGTCTAGTTAGAAACAGCTTCCAAACAACATGTAGCTTATTGTTAGGCAAGATTAGATTTGGTCCTAAATTATCTCAGACTAACAGTTATTTTACTGTTTGATATCTTCAGGAAATGAATTCATTTAATAGCCCAATCTAATGTCCAACAAATAGTAAAGTTCCCAGTACATAGTAAGTGTTTACTATATGCCTGTTGATTAATTACTGGGGCAGCTAGGTGGTGCACTGGAGAGAGCACTGGGCTTGGAGTCAGGAAGACCTGAATTCAAACTGAGCCCCAGATACTTAGTAGCTGTGTAACCCTGGACAAGTCACTTAACCCTGTTTACCTCAATTTACTCACCTGTAAAATAAGCTGGAGAAGGAAATGGCAAAGCACTCCAATATCTTTGCCAAGAAAACCACAAATAGGGTCACGAAGAGTTGGACATGACTGAAAATGACTAAGTAACAAGAAAATTGATGGATTGACTAATAGTTCCATTTAGTCAGGATGTCTCAAACAAAAGCAAAAAAATTTTCTGTTTGAAATTTAATTACCTTTGGTCTCTGCATTGCTAAGTCTGGTGGCCTTTTCTCAATCCCCTTGAATTCTCTATAGTATTTGACACTGTCGACATCCTCCTCTTGGATACTTCTCTTGGGTCTTTGTGAGACTGCTCTTTCTTGGATCTCCTAACTGTCCAGTTCTCCTTCTCAGTCTTCTTCACTGGTTCACCATCCATTTTACACTTCATAACTGTGCGTGTATGCTAAGGCTCCATCTTGAGCCCTTTTCTCTTTTTATTCTTTCTCACTTAGTGACTCCATTAGCTCCAATAGGTTTACTTATCATCATCTCTATGCATGAGATGGTTCCCAGATCTATACATCCATCCCTATTTTCTCTCCATCTTCAATGCATCCTCCCTAAAATGACAAAGTGATTTTCCTTAAACACAGATCTGATCATATTACTGCCAACTCAATAAACTCCATTGCCTGCCTGTTACTTTTAGTATCAGATAGAAAGTTCTGTCTTTGGCATTTAAAATACTTCCCTATATAACTTTCTAGCCTCATTATACTTCGCTTTCCTCCAGGTACTTTACAATCCAGTCAACTGACTGTATTACTTTCTCACACAGATAGCTTTCCATCTCCTGTCTCCACATTTGCTCAGGCTGTCTACCATGTCTGGAATGGGAGATATCCTGGAATCCCCATGAACTCTTAAAAATCCCCTGTTTCATTTAAGATTGCCCAAGTACTACCTTCTACATGAAGCTTTTCTTGTTTTCCTCAGTTACTAGTATCCTCCCTACCAAAATTACCTTATGTTTATTTTGTATATATTTTTCCTCTCTTACTCTGAAATTGCAAATGCAATTGAAACTTCAAGAAAAAGATTTAAAATATTTTGTTTCAATCAGCAAAATTTTTCTTATCCTCCTACCTCACTCTCCCCCATGCCCCAAACGAAAACACAACAAAACAAAATCCATTACAAATGTGTAGCTAATTAAAGAAAATTTTCCCATTGGCCTTATCCAAAAATACATATTATTCTGCATTTCTAGTCCTTCCCCTTTCAAACAGGAGGTGAGTAGCATGTTTCATCTATAATTAATCCTCTGTTGGTCATTATGCTGATAAGAGTTCAGCAAAATAGTATTCCATCACATTTAGATACTATAATTTGATCATCCATTCCTTAATTCATGGATGCCCTCACAGATTCCCATTTTCTATCACCTCAACATAAAGGTACAAATATTTTTTACATCTTTAGAGTTGTGGGATTTTCTTGCTTATGACTTATCTCTCTGTAATCTTTTTTTGTGGTTATTGTTATTTTCAATCATGTCTGATTCTTTGTGACCCCATTTGGGGTTTTCTTGGCAAATGGATTGCCATTTCCTTCCCTAGTTCATTTTACAAATGAAGAAACTAAGGCAAATAGGGTTAAGTGACTTTTCCAAGGTCGTTCCTCTGGTTAAATGTCAGCTCTTTAAGGTGGATCCTAATCGCTTTCTAATACCCCCTCCTCCCTTCTCCCCTTTCTCTCCTTTTTCCCTGTTTAGTGAAGTATATTTTTGTACCCAACTGTGTGTGTGAAGTCTTCTTTCTCTTGATCATTTCAGATGAGAGTCCAGTTCGAGTCTCAGCTCTTCTCCCATTCCCTCTTCCTCATTTGGATAGATATGTATTTGCACATCCTGATTATGTGAGATAATTTTTCCTAAACTTTCTTTCCCTTTCCAGCCTCCCTGGTGTTTTCCTCTTCCCTCTCTTTTCCTTTTCCCTCTCTTTCCATTCTCAAGCATAACAGAACCATTCCCAGACCTTGTCTAATCAGACTGACTCTATGATGCCTGATGATAAAGATCAGAGGTGACATATGTATCATCTCCCCATATTTGAATGCAAATAGTTTATCCTTGTTTAATCTATCCCCTCCTTTTTTGTCCTTCTTCATTCATGTTTACCTTTTATGCTTCTCTTCACTCCTATGTTTTCACTTTAAATTTTCTACAGAGCCCTGGTCTTTTCCTCAGGAACTTTTGGAAGTTCACTCATTACAGATCTATTTTTCTTCCCTGTAACATCATACTCTGTTTTGCTGGTTAAATTATTCTTGTTAGCTGCTTGCAGTATTTTTTTTTTTTGACCAGGCAACTGGATGTTGGCCATCATGCTCCTAGGAGTTTTCATTTTGAGGTTTCTTTCAGGAGGTGACTGCGAGATTCTTTCTGTTTCTACTTTGCCCTTTGATTCTAAGAAATCTGGTCAATTTTAAGATTTCTTGAAATAAGATGTCTGGACTCTCTGTTTGGTGAGTCATTCACATAGTCCATTGATTCTTATTTTTCTTCTTAATCTGTTTTCCAGATCAGTTGCTTTTGCTATGAGATACCTTACGTTTTCTTCTCTATTTTCAGTCTTTTGCTTTTATTTTAATATTTCTTATCACTTCTCGGAGTCATTGGATTCTACTTGTTTCATTCTAATTTTCAGGGAGTTTGTTGTTTAGGCAAGGTTTGAACCTCTTATGCCAAGATATTGATTCTTTTTACAATTCTTTCTTACATAACTCTTACTTCTTTTCTGATATTTTCTCATGTATTCTTATTTCATTTTCAAAAATATTTTAACTCTTAAAAAATAAAAACTCTTGCTTATTTTCTTCCAGGAATTCTAGGTGAATTTTTGTTTAAAACTGTGTTATTCTCTAAGCCTATGCCTGTAGTTGTTTGGGAATCTTTTTCTGGATTTGTGTCTTGAGCTTCCCTACCATCATAATAGTTCTTTGTGGTGGGAATATATGTGTACACATATATGTATATATACATACAGACATATATGTATATATACACATATGTATACACACACACATATATATACACACACATATATATACACACATATACATACATACATATATACACATATATATACACACATATATACATACATGTTTTGCTCATTCTTCCAGCCTTCCAGCTAGACTCTGTGGCATTTCTGGAAGGCAGTCTAAATTGATCCTGTGGCTCCTTGGAGGTACTGAATATGGTAGTACGGTGTTTGTTGTTGACTAGAAAGCTTTCAGTGCTCCCAAAGTAGTGTGAACCAGGGAAAAGTCTGATTGGTACCCCTGGCCTGAGCTCTGCAAGTTTGGGTTTGGGTCTGAGCAACAGTATTCTGCTGTTCCACTCAGCCTCTATCAGCCAGCTGGAGGGCTCTGTTGGTTTAGAGAAGCAGAATTGTAGGTTCCGATTTGGGTATTCCTGCATTGCTTAATCCTTTGTAGGCTGGGCTAGATGCTGGAAATGAGAACTCTCTCTGTGCTTGGAGTCTACTCTAGGTGCTTCTGAATTTCTTCCTTCCTCAGTACCTCACCTCAGGCATCTTTAAGCAGGAATGCCAGTGTTCAAGGATTCCTCATTCTGTCTTGTCTTTGTGACCTAGAACTGGGTAGCAGGCAACAAAGCTGCCAGCTTCTACCTATCCCCATTGCAGTGCCTATAAAGGTCTGCGGACTACCCTTGTTTGGGTCTGGGGCCTCCCCTTGCCCTGGTACACAGCCTTTTCCTGAGCACTAGAAGGTTCACATGAGGTGTGCTACTGGCCCAAGCCTGATCCCAGTATCCCCAGTGTCCGTGGACCTCCCTATCTGTCTCCCTGAGCTGAGTTGGGTTGGACAAATGACTCACTGTGACTTTTTCTGGATTTCCCTATCAAGATTCAGTGCAGGGCATTTTCTAGATCTTTTTAAAGTAGTTATGTGGAAGGGAGCTCACCTCACTGCTTCTTTCCTCTCCTCCATCTTGGCTCCTGAAATTTTCCGTATGTGTTGTGTCATTTATTTGAATGTGAGCACTTTGAGAACAAGGATTATCTTACTTTTCTATGTGTATCCCTCACTCTTAGCACAGGGCTTTGCAGTGTAGTAAGCATTTCACAAATACTTCATTCATATACTTATACATGCACATCTTGTCTTCCCTGAGAGACTATGAGCTCCTTGAGGTCAAGGATGATTTCGTTTTTGTATCTAGCATTTAGCTGCCTATCTGGCACATAGTAAGCATTTAATGAATCTTTGTTGATTGATATAAACAGCAAATCTACACGTGTGGTGATATTACCAACCCAAACAAAGAATTCAAATGTAGCATGTGGAGATATCCATGTGAGTAGAAGGTGTTATGATAAATCAATTTCTAGTTTCTCTCCTGCTATGTTGATTTGTAGAAGCTACTAGTGGTCAAACTAGAACCACCAAAAGTTTTATTTCTTCCAATTTAATTATATAATTATGCATTATGTAATATATTATACATATATGTTGTAGTATACAATTATAATATTATAGTATTAGTTATAGTATATTTATTCAACCTATCAATTAATATAGAGAAATCAAAGAGAGAATTCTGCATTGATTGTCTCCCATTTTGTTATAAAGAAGATTATAACCTCTTTTCTCCCCAAACAATGAATGAATGAAAAATATTTATTAAACACATCAAACACTCAATTAATCAAATACTTAGTTAAACACTTAAACTCTGTGCTAAGCATTACAAATATAAATTCAAAAGTGTTACAGCAGAGCTTGTCCATAAGGAGCTTACATTCTAATAGGGAGAGATAATACATGCAGGGGAATGATTGCCAGAGAAGGGTGTCTTGGTCTGGGTAGTCACAGGGACGATGAGCGTAGAGCCACAGGATATTAAATTGGCGTGCTCTCATATAATTGCACGAGTCCACATGGTAATAAGATGGCAGAGAGTGGATGGCATGGTCTGATGGCCTGGGATTGCTAAAATATAATAGCTTATATGAGTGCCTGGCACTTAATATGCTTGTTGACTGACTGAATTTGCACTAAGTGACTCAGCAATCAGATTGTTCTGTCCTGGGACAGGAGAGTGGATGAAATCCCTCAGGGTCAGGTCTGTGAAGAGGTCAGTGGCAGGTCAAATGGCAAGAATATGGAGCTGACAGTCATATAGAATGTGAAGCATGGCCTGATCTGAGGGCAGTTTAGCAACCCAAATCATTCATTGCACTTACTGAGAGTTCACATGGCTTTTAGTGTTATTCATTTATTTTTTGGAGTTACCACATTATTCTCTTGAATCTACTTCTTTCAGTCTCCTTCACTACATACAAATTTTACATGTTTCTCTGAATTCCTCATGTCGGTTATTTCTTAATGGCTCAATAATATTCTATTACATTCATGAGCCACACTTTATTCAACCATTTCCCAATGATTGATACCAATTATATTTCCAGTTTTTTACTACTACTAAAAGTATAGATGTACATTTTTTTTAATGTACAAGCTGCCTTTCAATGCCTCCTAGAGGGTCTAACATCATAAAAACATGCTTGGTTTGCTTTTGTGGGAACAGCCTAACCCCACAGGAAAGCTCTAGGGATGCTTGGTTCTAAGGCTGGTCCATCAAATAACCTGTTGTGTGGCATTGGGCAAATCACTTTTAACTATAATTTCCTCACATGTGAAGAGGGGGAAAAAATCTAACTGAAAAACCTACCTCCTATAGTTGTCATGGAGATAAACTGTTTAGTGGCTGCAAAACCTTTCATAGGGAACAACAGCAATCGAGATTTCTAACTTCTCAGATTTGTATTCAGAGCTGGCTTTGACTTCCACTTACTCAGGGTCAGTTTCTGAAAAACAATTTTGTTTTTTGCAGTGTTGGTAGAGAATTACACCCATTTCCTGGGATAGAAAATCTGATTACCCAGAAACATAGGTGAAAACCTAAACCTCAAAGCTCAGTTTCAGAAACTAATGAAGATGAGTTTCTTATAGGGCTCGTATACACGTGTATGTGCACACAGTGGCACACAGAGGGGTTTTGTCTTTGTATGTGGACTGGCTCAGGATATAAGTGCTCTCCATTAATATAGATGCATGTCTATAATTTATTGTCTCAGAGATTTGCCTGGGATCCTAACAGGTTAAGTGAGTTGTTTCATAGCTAATAGGTCTTAGAACCTATGTGTCAGAGACAAGATTTGAACCCAAGTGTTCCTGACTCCAAGATAAATCTTCTATCAGTTCTATCTTATTGTCTCTCCCATACATACATACAGTTTTTTCTTTCTCTTTCATTTCAATTCAGTTAAAGAACAAACAAACCATAGGTAAGCTACTGTAAGCTAAGCAAAATCACAGAGTCCCCAAACCAGTCAGTAAACAAGCATTTATTAAACACTTACTTTGACCCAAGCACTATGCTAATTATTGCCAATGCACAGAAAAGCAAAAAAAAAAAAAAGAAGGAATAGAGAGGAGAAATTAGAATATTTCTAAAAGAACTTCATCTTCATTCAAGGATTTCAGAAGGAAGAGGAAGTACAGTGGCTGTATCTGGAATCGAGAGACTTGGGTTATCATCTTGGCTTTGCTAACTGTGATCATAGCCAAGTAAGTTAGTCTCTAAGATTTAGCTTCTCCAGTTGTAAGATAAAGATATTATTACTAAAATGACCTGCCTCTTTGAATTTCTGACAGGAAAGTGCTCTCAAAATGTTATAGAAATATGAGTTGTTATTTATTTAACTCAATGCTAAACATACTACGAGCTCAATAAATATTTGTTGAACAGTCAGTGACCTGGAAGGTAACTGAGATACGGCTAATAAATATAATATCAACTTAATTTGTAGGATCCATTTTATAAATTGAATATCTACAACCCCCTTTCAGAACTGACAAAGTGGCTGAGACAAGGATGCATGTTAGAAAATACTCTGAAGTTTTAAAGGAGATGGAAAGCTGAAGAAAGAAACATAAACACTTAGAGTCCTAGAACATGAATTCAAATCCCAGCTCTACTAATTAGTCAGCCAATGAACATTCATCATATGCCTACTAAATGTTCATATGGACTATTTGTGCCTGACCTATGGTAGAACCTTCCAAGCTCATGTTGGTCTGATCAGCCAGTCAGACACACTGATGGCCAACATCATGATATCGTTGGTCCTCTTCAAGAATGAAAGACAACAACAAACCAATAATGTTCCAGGTACCAAACTGGAATGGGGGGGCAGGAATAAAGGCAAAGGAGAACTCTCTGGGAACTCACAATTTAATGGTGGAGGCAACATATAAACAACTATGAACAAACACCCTAAATACAGGATAAATTGGAAATATTCAACAGAAGGGAGATGCTAGAATGAATAGAAAAGGCTTCCTATTGAAGGTGGGATTTTAGCTGGGACTTGAAGGAAGCCAGGGAACCTGCCTTACAAGATTTTCCTCAGTTTCTTCCACTGTAAAATGTGTGGGATAAATTAAATGACCTTGGAGGTGACTTCCAACTCTTGATGTATGACCCTATAAACATTTGAGGGGACAGAAATTATGTTGGAGTTTCACTCTAATGAAAAGGCCTGGCAGAACCAGTGGGTCACCTACACATAGCCAGCACAAAAGATAAAGAAGAAGCTCATAAGACAGTGTAAATTCAAAGGAAAATGTTGCAGACTAAAAGTCAGAAGGCCTGGGCAGGCCAACCTACACATCTGGCCCTAGATATTTTCATCTGCAAAACGAGGCAGGGATTAGACTAGATGACCTCTCAGAAGGTGGGAGGGAGAAGGGAACACATTTATCAAGCACCTACTATATTTCAGGCACTAACCTAAGTGCCTAAATATTACAAATATTATCTCGCTTGATCCTAAAATTCCCCTCCAACTCAGAGTTGCTGGGATAACACTAAGCGAGAGTCAGAAACCTGTCAAAACCATCAGAGTCATAGGCAGGCAAATGAAGAACCAGGTCTAAGCTAGTTGGTCTATCACTGTTCCTTATCTCGAGAGTCAGAGGCAAACT
>CM053623.1:145051064-145066928 GCA_028646595.1 Phalanger gymnotis
AGCCATGCAAAGCTCCACTGAAGAAACTGGAATTTTTAGCCTGCAGAAGCAATGTCTTAGGGAGACTGTAACTTTAAGTATGTAAAAATTGCTATATGTATCCAGCATTAGATTTATTCTGCCTAACTTCAGAGAGTGAGGAGCAATGGGTAGAAGCTGAAATAGATGAAGACAGATCGAGTTTCCAAATGAGAAAAAATTTACTAATGATTGGAGTTGTTCAAAAGATAAATGGGCTTCCCTGGGAGGTGGTGCATGGCTTTTCTCATAATTAGAGGTCTTTAAGCAGATTTTAGATGTCTGTTTGTCAGAACTAGTTATCAGTAGAAAGGATCCCTTACCCTTCAGAAACAGGTTAACTTAGATCAACTCGTTGTTGGTTTGGTGTTACCCTATGTTTGTGGAATCTTTGCATTATCCCTGGTGGTAAGCGTTCTTTATACCACATCCTGGACACAGGATCATCCACCTTGAATGCAAAGATTTCCAGTGACAGGGATCCCAAGGTGGCATAGTAATAAAATGCTAGACCTAGAGTCACGGAAATCTGAGTTCAAATGTAGCCTTTACAAGTTAGATGACCCTGGGTAAGTCATTTAAAGCCATTAGTCATTTAACCTCTATCTGCTTCAACTTTCTCATCTGTGTAGTGGGAACAGTAACAGTACCCACATCAGTGCTGAATGAGATGATCTATGTAAATGTCGACTCTTATTAGCATTCTGTCTGTTATCTAGGCACGCTACCATTTCCCATTATTCTCAGTGTCTCGTGTTCTGTATCCCACTACCACAACTTCATTTACTTTACTGTATGTCCCACAATTAAAGGAAGAAATTTGCCTTTAAACAGCACAAATTAGTCCTGCCAGTTGAATTAGGGTGAAATCACATAAGGCAGCCTATTTAGGAACATTTCGCTCCAAGGGGCAATAAATACCAAATTTAATCACATGGCTAGAGTAGTTTATTGGAGACTCAAGCAACGTTTATTTTTTTTAATGAACAAACAATAACATTAGAGTCCTGGAAAGAAAATTTGCATTCTCTTGCCATTTTAACTCCCTTCAGATTTGTTGCTTTAAACATGAGAAAACCTTCCATTCTTAAGGGTGCCTTCATTCTTTTCTGGCATCAGAAGACATGGATTACTGTTTCAATGTCGGGTTATTTTTATGAGATATTCAGTCACTGCTCCTCGCAGCTGAATAATGTCTATTTGATTTTTAAAAATCACATCTGCATAGTGCCTTAATGTCTAAAATGTACCTTATTTACAACAATTGCATAGGATAAGATTGTTATACTACCCATTCTATAGTCAAGGAAGCTGAAGCTTGAAACTTTATAAGAAAAGATTCAGCAAAGTGGAAGAATAGGAAGCCATATTGGAAAGGGTTAAGAAGGAAGTGAGTATGTGCAGTGGTGGGATTTGAATAAACTAACAACCGGTTCTCCACAGAGCCAAGCCGAGACAAGCTGACCTGGCAGGCACAGACCCCTCCCCTGCTAACAACCGGTTCGCCAAACTCAGCCTAAAATTAGGTACCGGTTCTGCTGAACCGGTGCTAATGGGCTGAATCTCACCACTGGGTATGTATGTGTATGATGTACTTTTATGTCTATATATATATATATATATATATATATATATACATATATATATATATAATAACAGATATATAGTGCCTACTGTGTGTCAGACATTGTACTAACTGCTTTACAAATATTATCCCATTTGATCCTCACTATAACCCAGTGTGTTAGGGCTATCTCATTTTACAGTTGAGGAAACTGAGATAAACAGGTTAAATCAGTTGCCCAGAGTCACACAACTGCTAAGTGTCTAAAGGTAGATTTGAACTCAAGGCCTAGCACCCTATTCCCTGCACCAAAATGGATCTGTGATCCATTTGGGGAGTTCCTTACAACAATGAAGATTGAAATCCATCCATGCCTGCCCATCTTGTGTAAGTCTTGTCTGTATTCTCACAAAAGCTCACCATAGGTGGTTTGTCCAATATACTGGAGCCTTTCTTCACTTCCTCTTCACATTCAATTCAACTCCATTCAATAGATATTTATTTAGCGCTGACTGTGTTCTGCACTGTGCTAAGTGCTGGGGACACAAATAAAAACAACAAAACATGATAGTTCCTGCCCTTCATGAGCTTACAGTCTAACAATGGAAAAGGAAGCTGAGAATGCTGTGTGTGTGTGTGTGTGTGTGTGTGTGTGTGTGTGTGTGTGTGTGTGTGTGTGTGTGTAGGGGGGATTTCTTACTAGAGAGTACCCAGAGAGAGGGCATGCTATTCTGTGGAGTGGAAGCCAAGCAGAACTGCTGAAGGAGAGTTACCTGGAAAGTTCTGAAAGGTCAGAGCTCTCTATAAAGAATGGCTTTGCGAGTTAGTGTTCCATCCTCCAGGCCTCCAATCAGAGGAGAGATCTCACCTAGGTCCCTGTGATGATGACTTTTCAGGTGATCAGCTTATCCTGGGTGGGGCCCGCTGTTCTATGGAGTCCAAACCAAGCAGAGATGCTGATGGAAAGTGGAGTTTCATCACTAGGGTACCAGTGCAGCCTTCTCTTGTCCAGCTGTCATCCTTCACTCTGGGCTCATGACAAGCCCATCCTTTTTTCTCACATATGTTTCTTGATAAAATCTTTTACTCCTCTACTTCAGAGTTCCTTATTGGGTTTGCTCACATACACCATTAACTTCTCCATTGCATTTTAAAACATGTATCTCCAAATGGCCTAATCAAAATTGTTTAATTACTATAACAAAAAGATCATAAATGAGTTAAATGAACTCCACTACAAGAGGAACCTAGTCTTCATTGCCTCTGAGAGTCCTCAAAGCCTGAATAATTTTCAAGTATTAAATGAATTCATTTTATTGTGTATTGCTTAACTCAGGTTGGAGATAACTTGATCTTTCCTTTACTATAAGCCCTGTTTCTTGAGGGTAGGGGCCATTTTTGCCTTTCTTTGTTTCTCCAGAATTTATCACAATGCCTGGGACATGAGTATTTAAGAAATTCTTGTTGACTTGTTAACTGTATTGATTCTTCTATTAGTTTTTGTGAAGGGATAGGTTTTTTTGCAAATGAGAGCCTCCAATGTCATATTAATCACAGTAAGTCTGAGTGCTCCAATCTGCTTCACCCTAGGAAATCTCTGTTGAGCCAAGCAATGTGTCCATTGCACTGTGAGTTCCATGGAAGCTGATGAAGGCAGAATTGATACAGAAAACACTCCATCTAATGAAAGTATTGGTAAAAGTCCCCACCCTATAGATTCCACAAAGACCAAGGGGACCAGTTAAGGCACCATTCATTGCCAAAGTGATGTTATTCCAAGAGTTTGGAGAACAGAGACAATGAGTATATGCTACTTCAATAGGTGCCTGTCACAAATTAGATCTCAACACCAAAAATTTCAGGCCAAAACCCCTTTTTCCCCCCAGTCTTATCTCCACTCTAATTTTCAGTCTCAGGTTTTGACCTTGAGTTCATCTTGACATTATTTTCTGTCTCTGATCCATTCAATCAATCAGTCAATCAGTTTATTAGCAGGTATTTATTAAGTACCTACCACATGCCAGATGTTGTGCCAGGTGCTGGAAAGACAAAAATGAAACAGTCCCTGCCCTCAAGTAGTTTACTTTTAATTGTGAAAGACAATATGTGCATATATACAAAAATACATATATATGTATATGTATGTGTATATATATAAAATATATTTTTGCTGATGTTTAGTCATGTCTGACTCTTTGTGACACCATTTTAGGTTTTCCTGGCAAAAATTCTGGAGTGTTTTGCTGTTTCCTTTTCCAGCTCATTTTATAGAGGAGGAATTGAGGCAAACAGGGTGAAGTGACTTGCATAGGGTCATATAGCTAGTAAGTGTCTGAGGCTGGATTTAACTGGTTCCAGGCCTGGTGCTTTATCTACTTAGCTGCCCTATAAGATGCAAAGAAACTAAGTGAAAAGTTATTGGGGGTGTTATTAGCAGCTGGGGACATCAGGGAAAGCTTCATGTTGGTGCTTGAGCTTAGTCTCAAGAAAAAAAATAAAAGAGAAATAAGGACTTCTGGGAGGTAAGGAGTAAGGAAGTTGGGCACAATGATTACAAAGACATGAAGATGAGATGGAGTGCCATGAGTGAGAAATAGCATGAAATCCAATTTGGCTGACTTATAGAGTATGTGAAAGACTGTGATGTATGATAGATCTGGAAGCTAGGCTGTGATCAGGTTTTTTTTCAGGCTTTAAAAGTCACACAGAGGAGTTTATAGTTTATCCTAGAGGCAATAGGAAGCCACTAGAATTTACCCAGTAGGGCAGTTACCTGCATTTTAGGAAAATCATTTTAGCAGGTGTATGATGGATGGATGCATGGATGGATGCATGCATGCATGGATAGATGAATGCATGGATGCGTGGGTGGATAAAAGGAGAGAAACTTGAGGCAGGGAACCTAATTATGTTATCCCAATAGTACAAGAGACATGTGATGAAGGCCTGAATGGTACTGGTGATCCTATGAGCAGAAAGAAAGGGACAGGTATAAGAGATAGTGTGGAGGTAGAAATAATAACATTTGGCAACTGCCTAGATAAATGGGATGGGAGATTGAGGTGTCAAAAATAACAACAAAGTTGGGAACCTGAGTGAATAGAAAGTTGGGGGTGCCTTTTCTAGCTAATCACTCAGTTCAGCCAATACCAAAAATGCAAAATCCATCTGCCCTGGCTCTTTGCTTTTAGTCTTCCTTTTTCAGTCCAAAACAGGAGAGGGCCCACTTACACCCTGTGGTCTAACTTCCACTTCATGCTCTGCACCCAGCTTTGCCTCTGGATCTTTCACATTAAGTATGTAGAAGAAATTCCCTACACAGAGATACTTACAAACATTCTAGTAACAACTAATAAAGAAATTATAAACAGATAAAAATGCCTTGGCCTCTCCAGGATGCTAATTTATAATTAATTCTATGGTCTCTTGTGAAAAAAAAAAGCTGAAGAGTGTTTCTCACTAGGCACAAAATATGTAACCTCTGCCTGAGGAAACTGGTAGGTCCTCACCTTGATAACATAAATATTCATGAGTACCATATTATCATTTATTAAACTCCAAGAGTATGAGAATGAGTATCTCTGCTCGGAATGCTACCTTTGTGGTATGTCTTCGTGTGATGTTTATTTGACAATTTTTAAATGGCTTCTTGTATTTTGAGTGTTACTTAGATACTTCTAGGATTTATTTCTGTTTCTGGAACTGGGAGACCTGTGATCTCCATTCCATCAGTCTATTGATTTTTGCAGCATCTATCCTAGTGCTTTGATATGGACTATGCGTATGTTGCGGGGGAGGAAAGAAGAATGTGAATTCTCATTTCTCTTCTTCACTCAACATTTCTGGCATCCAAGGGCCATGCTCACTTGATAAAGTAGTGATAAAACCAGAATGCACTAGTTCCCTCAGTGGCCTATATTACGTCCAGCGGTATCACCTTTGAACTAGGTTTCCTTCAAGTTAAGGAATAAGATTCAAAGATGGGGGTTGTAATAAAATGGGAGAAGCCTCTGGATGCAAAATATAAGGTTGGCCCAGGTGGATAGGCATCATCAACAAAGAGTATTGAATCTTGGGAATCATGGGATAGTGGAAGAAACACTAGATACCTTCTAACTCTAACAAGCAATGTTTCTGAAGGTTAGTAGAAGAGGAATTGTAGGTGAATGGGAAAAGACGCTGATACAAAGAACTGAAAACCCACACCTCTTTTGTTCTAAAAATAATCTACCCAGACCACTGAGAGTGGGAAAGGCAATACCGGAAATCCAACGGAAAGAGTTTCAACTTGGTGTGATTTCACTGACACACTGAGACCCACACAAGAGGAACGGAGAACAGCTTTTGTTTAAAATTAATGGCTGAGGCTGGCCTGTTAAAAGCCTGTCATTTACATGAACAAAGGAGCAATTGCCTTCTGACAGGAGTGACGGGAAAATGGAAACATTGGCTCAATGTTTCACCCACAAATCCTCTTTCATCTGCTCGCTCCATTTTATCCTCTGACCTGTCTTTAGAGCCATTTCATTTCTCTCACTGTAAGGAGTTACTGCCATTTTTAACACGTGGAGTGACCTATGTCTGGTGATTTCTAGTGCTCCTTTGACAAGAAGGAGGCCACTTACCAGTGCTCGGCTATCCCTTTGTGGGAATTTCATGCTGGTTCTTCCCTTTGGATGGAAACAAAAAGCTAGACAAGAATTGGGAAAAAAAAAGTATTGGGACTCAGCAGTTTAGATGTGGTAAACCTATAATCTTCGCCATACTAACAGTGGGGTGGTGGTGGTGTGTGGGGTGCAGGGCAGGGAGGAAGGGGCCCACAGGTGATTCTTCAAAGTCCTCTGCATTCAAATCATAAATAAGTAGGTAGCGATAGATTCTTTTAAAAAAAATCAATAAAACATTATTTAAAATGCAAAGAAGAAAAGAAGGGAATTGCAGAAGGGAGACACAAACTGGACAATTTTGTTAATACTCTGTTAAATTTAACATTTATATTGTGCATATAATCTCTTAAAATGTATGTAACAGAATTTCATAGTTTCTTATGCAATCCTCTTATTTGTTCTTTTTTCTACTGAAAGGTTTATTCATTGACGATTGTTAAGTTCATAATAAAAATAAATCAAAATATGCCAGCTGCTAATATGGACTCCAAAGTATCCCATCACTAAAGGTGCTTTTTCTTTTCCTTATTTGTTTTTCTCCTTCCTCTCCCCTCCCCCCTGCTGAGGTAAGAGGATTAGAAGGGGATGTTCTAGAATAAGGATGCTCTCAATTCAGATTTTGCAGTAATTAAACACCATACATTGGCCATAACTTCCTCATAAAAATCATTACACAAGACAATTGATGATATCTCAGTTCAGAAATCCTCAAACCAGAATGAAAGACCACCCCATCCCTAGAGGTACAAAGGATGATAAATATTAATATATGTTTTCTGAGACATAAGACTGGTGTAGTTGTCATTTGTCTTAGAAACTGAGTGACCACAACTTCTAGTGAAATGTCTTTAAATTTTGTTTCAACTTACTGATAATTTGACCGACAGATGTGTAACTAGAGTAGGGATAACTACAGCTTTCCCCCATGGTGACGAAATGTAAAGACCACTACCAGTTCAGCAGCAGAAACATAGAAGCTTAGCAAATGGGCAAGCAAGAAAATTTGGTTAAAACAAGAAGCTACTAGATAGCCAGCTTGTTCTTTTGGATGGCCATTGGCCCTGGCCAGTTGGAGTGTTGACTTTCTCTGATGCTTGTCTGTAAACCATGGCCACCTAGGAAAGGCTAACTTAAAAAAAGAATTGCATTGGATGGACATTCATTTATGGAACACATAAAAATACATAGGGAGTGTGCCACTCTTTCTCTCTATGACTGGCTGAGTGATCTATCCATGGTCATTGCCAGAGATGTTGTAACTTTCACTGGCTGGCATAATGACAGTTCAGTCATCCAGTGACAGGAGATATAAGACCATTGTAGATAGGGGTGGGGTACTGAATTGAATGTTTTCTATTGATAGAAAGATCCTTGGTAGCTGTATGAGGATGCAAGGTGTTTATTCCAATGGATACTGCTTATCTCTCAGACTGTGTGCCCTAAGGTTCTATTTTTCATTGTAGTTCTGAACATGACTTCTACCTGGAGTCAAGGTGTCCCCATACTCATCAAATATCACAAGTGATCATAATTTAGTGGCTAGACAATCAATTAATTGCAGATATAAATGAGAAAGTGGGTTAAGAAAGAGTCGGGGAGGTTTAGAAAGATATATACTTGAGCTGAGAGATACAAGGAATGGGGGAGAGGGAAGAAGGTTGTTGACATAAATTTTAATTTCCTTCCCTTCAAAATAATCCTTCAACAGATGTTTACCATGTTCAACCCTTAACCAAAGAGATTCCTCTTCAGAGAGCTATTCTTGAGGTGTTCTGGACAAAATGAAGCAGCAGTGAATTCTCTCTGGAACTTTAACTTCAGTTCTGGGCTTATATCCCCAAGACTGATGGGGAGTTCTGTCTCTTTCTGACATGATTTTCCAGAAGAGGTTTGAAGACAGGGCTAGCTAAGCTCTCTTTCCTTATGCCTCCCTGTGGGCTTGAAATAGATTACCTAATGGTTGCCAGAGCTATCTCCCTCTCTTCTTTTAATCTATCAAACAGTGTTAACTGGACCCTCATTTTATACAAAGTCCTGTATAGGGCTTTTTGAAGAGCTATAGACATAATGCAGAGAGATTTTTAAAAATCTATTATAGATTAGTATTTTGCTGGGCTGGGCTGGGATTACTAAACATCTTAATGGTCCTGGGTAAAACAGAACATGTGGAACATGTGTTCTTTCCAGCTTCCCTCACGACTCCACCCTACCCCAGTTTCTCTAGTCCATTTTAGCCATATATATACCTTGACAATCAATCAATTAAGCAGCTACTATGTGCCAGAAACTATACTAGGTGCTGGTGTTTCAAAGACAAAAATGAAACAAACCCTGTTCTTAAGGAGCTGATTGTCTATAATCCTAAAGATGCCTAGAAATCTATTTTTTGATTGAATTATATTTTTAATGCATTTAAACTTCTTCATAACCTACCCTCTCCTGCCCACCCCCAACACCTTTTCAGTCTTCTTGCACCTTGCTCTCCACCACATACTCTTCGATCCAGTGACACTGGCTTCCTGGCTGTTCCACAAACAAAAAAAAAAACTGGATCTCTTGGCTCTGGGCATTTTTTCTGACTGCCTTCTGCATCCTCATCTCTGCCTCCTGCTGTTCCTGGCTTTCTTTAGGCCCAGCTAAATGCCCATCTTCTACAGAAAGTCTTTCCCAATCACTCTTAATTCTAGTGTTTTCCCCAAAATAAATTACCATACTTCCCCCCACCAAAAATTCTATTATCTTCCCTAATTATTGTATTATATCTATTTATATATATAATCTCTATTATTATAACTATTTCCTCTTAATTATTTCCTATTTGTCCTGTATGTAGCTTATTTGTATGTATTCGTTTGCTTCTTGTCGCTTTCATTAAATTGTAATCTCCTTGAGGGTAGGGGATGTCTTTTGCCTTTCTTTGTATCCCCAGAACTTAGCACAGTGTCTACCACATAGTAGGTGCTTAATAAATGCTTATTGACTGTCTGACTGTATCAATAGGATCTTGTTATTAAGGGGCTCCCTAGCTAGAGTATTTTTCAGAGTATTATCTTTCATGTATATCTAATTTTTCTTATGTGTTTCTTCTGTTATATACATTTTTTTTTCTCTTAGGCAGCTGGGTGGCATAGTGGATATAGTGCTGGACATAGAATCAGGAAAATCTGAGTTCAAATCAGGCATCAGACAATAGCCATGTGACTCTGGACAAGTCACTTAACTGCTCCCTACCTCAGTTTCCCCATTTGTAAAAATGGGGAGAATAATAGCACCTATCTCTCAAGGTTATTGTGAGGATCAAATATAATAAGATTTGTAACATGCTTTTCAAACTTAAAGAACTGGATCACTCCTAGTTGTTTTTATTATCATTTGATCCAATAAAGAGACAAAGCATCTTGAGTTAAAAGAATTTTTCTTACAATTTTTTTAAAAAGGAAAATTTCTTAACAATTCTTCCACTCTCTTTTCCCTTCCTCCCTGGCTTCCTCTACTACAAAAAAAAAAAATAGTAGGAGACAGGACCATCTACCTTGTAGAATCCCCAATTAGCTGAAATAGCCACTGTGAAAACTGCTTACAGCCCACCTTTTACCCAGAGCCAAATTTAGAACAAACAAAAAGATTCTGGTACCTGCTTCTTTTTCAAAGGGATCCATAAATCATGTAGAAATATATAACTAAGCTTCTTATTGAGCAATCTTGCAAATTATAATTAATAATATTGTTTAATAATAAGATTTTGGCAACTGTAGTGTGCACACATACATCATTGCAAGATGTAGAGGGATACAGGACTCTATTATTAGAACATGTAAGAGTGATGGGTTATCATTACTGATTAGTCTTTCTTTTTTGCCAGTCCTGATTATAAAGCACTTCAGTTTGAGACACAGAATATTAACCTCTACTATAAAATGCATTATTAATACGTCCAGCAAACCTCCTTTAACAGCCATATGCAGTTTTATTGCTATGGTAGCCTTTGGAATGTTGCATTAATAAAATTGACGCAATAATACCACTTCTAAATTGGTTGTTACTAGTAATGAGGGAACAATTTGGGAGTGAATAGTCTCTGGAAAAACTGGAGGTAGCTATTTGTTTCTACACTGATTAATTAATAATTATTCATTAACTAATGCTAAATACATGGAATCTGACCTCAAGTGTTCAGTAAACCTTTTCCCCAAATGATGCTGGGGCTTTATTTGGGGGCTGGTGCTAGTTGTTAGTTATTTCTCTGGTGCCTAAAAATCTATCCTAAGCACCAATATATACTAGTAACTTACTTTTCTAAGTAAGGGGGCGGATGGGAGGGGGATGAGGAGGGGAGGGTGGGAAGACCTCCTTGTGATTAGGTCTGGAGGCCTAGTTCTTTTGCATTATGCAGTAATGCTAGGGCCTGAGGCTAAATTCTGGGAAGCAGCAGAAAAACTCACACAAGAAAGGCATTCATAGCTGGAGCTTAGGGGGACGTTTTCATAGACTGCATTTTAAATAAACTGAGAACATATGAATTGCCTGGGCTAAATGCTTTTTTCCAAAGAGGAATTTCACAAGGGTGCGCACAACACCACTATTCACTATACTTATTCATTTTAAATCTAGTTTAATATTTTAATATGCTATGAAGAATAAGGAAAAGTATGATCTCCAAATATGTTTGCATCTGTCCTAGAAGAAATCCACCATAGCATCCAAATGGAAGAGAGATGCCCTACAGAATATGTCCAAGTGTATAAATGACATTGGACTGATTATATCAAGTCCTAGAATTTCATAGAACTTCATAAGTGAAATCCATAATCACTCAGAAGGTTTTAGTCTAACTATCCACACAGAAATAACAAAATGGATGAAAAGAGTATAATTTCTAGACTGTGATATACAGTTATACAGATAGCACATAGAACCAACATTCCATATATTTTGGACAGGTACTACAGATGAACAATGAACCAGATCCAGTATCGAATAGACTAAAGCAAGCAAGATTGCATTTGGGAAGCTATGAAGCGCTTTTGAGCTTCCCAAACTTCTTGAAATGAAAGTCCAATTTTTTAACACCAATATTATTTTAGTGGTGCTACATGTCTATGAATCTTGGGATATCAATATCTTCAATGAATCAAAACTGTGGGGGAGTCAAAGGGAAATGGGGCATAAATAAGCTATAGTTATTACTAATGGTGAATTAGTGTGCAGGAAGGTATAATCAGAGAGACAGACCATTAGAAAAGGTTTGTGCTCTGCATTGTTGGAGGCAATAGGAACAGTGAGAAGACGACAGATCCTTTGGAGTACTGACATATTAATATCTTAACCAACAGCACTTCATTGTGCTTTGGGGCCCTGGAGTAAGTGAAAGTTGTCATATTAGGTCATTCAGTTCTGGCCCAAAACCATTCAACACACTTGACAGTCTTCATTATCCTTAAGGGTTTCCGGGAGGAGAGATTTCAGAGCCTCTCTTGGGTAGCCTGCTCCAATGTTCACTCATGTCAACTAAATTCAGTAAAAGCATATTATATTCCAGCTATGTTCAAAGCATGGTGCTGAGGAAGGATACAAAGAAAAATGAAATAGTTTCTTTCCTAAAGATACATATATTCCATTGGGGAAGGGTGGGAGAAGGAGGAAGGGTATATACTTTTCACACATATTAAAAAAAAACACAAAGTAATTAGATGAGGAAGAGACCACTGAGAACTGGGAAAAATTGAAAGCTTTTTTTGAAGGAGTCTGAAGGAAACTTTGAATTCTAATAGACTGAGTAGAGGAGAATGCTTATTCTAGACGTGGGAGTAACCTATGAAAAAAACCTGGAAAAGGGAGATGGAATACTGAGTTTGAGGGAAAGCTAACAGACTAATTTGTATAGACTATATAACGAATTAAGGAGAGTCATCAAAAATATCTGGAAAAGTAGTTTGGAGGCAGATTGTAGAGTATTTTAAATGCCAGGCTGAACATTTTGCACTTTGTTCTAGTTGTAAGAAAAAGTCATTGAAAGCGATTGGACAGGGAAGACACGGGCAGATCTATGTCCTAAGAAGACTATTTTGGCAATTGAATGGAGGATGATTAAGTGGTCTGGAGCCCGGAGAGAACAAGATTGGACAATCAAAAGCTTTCCTCTTTGGGGTCAGGATCAATGGAGGAATTTAGTCAATGTCTCCTACTGTGTACAATTGTTTGTGAGTATGTCAGAACCCATTGGAGACATCATATGGTTGCTCTCCACTGAAATAACAACCAGAGTGGAAGCATTATAAGAACAGCAGAGATTGGAGGGTAGGTCCATTGCCAATCTAGACATTAGAGGGTGATGCCATGTTCTGCTAAGAATGCAACCATATGATGTCCCCTAAATAAAGATAAGGCCGCTATCCCTGTGTGACTAGGCTACTTATGCCAATTGGAATGCCTGCCTAACCCAAATGACCCTTCAATCTGTCCCCAACTGGTAAAATGACTCTCTTATCCTTTCTCAGGGCAAGAAGTTTGCCTCTGCTAACCAACACCTGCATCATTGTGCACCTGACCACCCAGTTCAAGAGTCCAACCAGCTAGAAGTAATTTCTCTGAGAAATCAACACTATTTCAAGAAGAAAGGCTGTCTTGTCCAGTGGTTTCTTGAATCGTATCTCCAAGAAGGCTTACCTGAGAAGAATGGATTGATTTTGTACATAGTTCCAGATGACCCTCTCCTGCCCTTCCTTACCCTTCCCCAGTACAGAGTAATCTAGGCATCAAGGTCCTTGCCTCTTCAAAGCACTCTGTACATCCTGGAGAAATAGCTCAAGTTCCTTATAATGGGTGGGCTTCTTTTCCCCTGGGATGCTTCAAACAGCTCTTTCTTAGAAAGTACTTTAGGAGATCAAAGGATAGCATGGTTAGCAAGTGCCTTGCTTTCCAACAGCATGAGGAAGATGAAACAATGCTATGTAACTATTGCAAACATGTACTTATTTGGCAGAAACAGAACCCCCTAGCTATCCTGTTGGTAATTCTGAGTCCCTGAATGAAGATGAAGCAGAGTCTTTTTAGCCCCATGTGAAAGAAGGGGGCAGTCCCTAAGTAGAGGCCAAAGATTTGTTATCATCCCTTTAATGGATGTTCTCAGGCTGTGAGAAAGGGGGAGATTTGGGTAGCTGAGCAATGACATGGGAAGACCCTTGCTATCAATTTGGAATATAGATTAGAATCGGTTGCATTTAGAATACGTTGCATGCAGGAGCCCTATGGCCTCTTGGATACTTTACTGTAAATGACCCTGACATGAGAGGAAGAACAGTTGACTCTGCTGGAGGTGTCATCATCTGGTATACGTCCTTGATGTTCCTCATGGTATTTCTGTTATCATCACCATCCAGAATTAGAAGACTTACTGTAAGAGGGCTGAGCCAAGATGGCAGGGAAAAGGCAGCAACTTGCTTGAGCTATCCCCAAAACCCCTTTGAACATGTTTGAATAATTCCATGAAACAATTCCTGGAGCAGCAGAACCCATAAAAGGACAAGGTGAAATAATTTTCCAACCAAAGACAACTTAGAAAGTCAGTAGGAAAGGTCTGTCATACCTGTGTGACAGTGGAGCACAGCCCAGTGCAGGCCAAGCCAGCACACACCCAGCTCCAGCAAACCAGGAGCAGGCAGTAGGAACCATTGAATCAGCAGTGGCAGCAGCTGCTTCCAGAGTTCTCAGTCCACAGACAGTAAGGGGATTGAACAATTGGTCAGAAGGAGATTAGAGGGGTCTCTTTGCTACCACTAAGGCAGGACTCTGTTGCTTTATCCATACTCAGATCAGGGTTGTAGTCCTGGGTGGCAGTCCCAGGGTGAGGAGGAGCACTAGCACGCCAGATCTTGTGGCTAGAGTGGAGGGGGGAGCCCTCCTCACAGTTCTAGGGCAGAAAAGAGATCTTGTAGTCACTCATAGACCAGAGTACAGGCCAGGAGAATAGCAAACACCTCTCCTTGGATCACCTTGGAAGAACTGAAAACTTACGGGTCTCTAGAAGTATCTCTGAAAACAGCTGTGTATCCTCTGAGGCTTGGGACAGTGTGCCCTCCACACTGGAAGCAGAGCCCTACATTAATAAAGAGTTAAAAGTCAAGCAATAGGCCGGGAAAATGAGCAAACAAGAGAAAAAAATCTGACCACAGAAAGTTACTAAGGTGACAAGAAGATCAAAACATGCACTTAGCGGGAGATAAAGTCAAAGCTCCCACATCCAAAGCCTCCAAGAAAAATATGAATTGGTCTCAGGCTGTGGAAGAGCTCAAAAAATGTTTTGAAAATCAAGTTACAGAGGCAGAGAAAAAAAATTGGAAGAGAAATGAGAGTGATGAAAGCTTGGAAAAGGAGACACAAAAAATATTGAAGAAAATAACACCTTAAAAAACAGATTAGGCCAAATGGAAGAAGAGACACAAAAATTCACTGAAGGAAAAAATACTTAAAAAGTAGAATATCCTGGGCAAACTCCAGTCATCCTGATCTATATTTGGCCAGTGGACCCAAATGACTCTGGAGGAGAAAGTGAGGCTGGCAATTTTGCACAGCCTTCCCTCACTCAAATCTGATTCAGTTATAAGTCATATCATCATCTTCCTGATGTCATGGTCCTCCTTGAGAATAAAGCACAAACCACAACCGTCACAATCTCTCTGTCTCTATCTTGCCTCTCTTCTACCCCTCCTCTGTCTCTTTCTCTCTGTCTCTGTCTCTGTTTCTTCTTTTCTGAAAGTTGGGGTAACAGGCGGCAGAGTTTCTTTTCAACTCTTTGGGGCAGAGGTGGATGATAGAAGGTCGCTTCTTCAGAAGGCAGAAGAGGAACCAACAATCTTCCTTTTCTCTCTTCTCTCTTCTAGGAGCCGGGAAATTCATCTGGCCTTGAGTCAAAGGAGGCCTTATTGGGCCTAATTTACCTAGCTATTCCATCTTCTTTTCAGGAAAAACTGTGTCATTTTCAGGGATTGTTTTTAAGGTTTCCATCTTCATTATATAACAATAGTTTTGTAAAGTATGGATTTATCTGTTTGTACTGAACTAAAACTTTTTACATGGTATTCCCATATTTGATAAATTACAAATTACACTAGTTTCAAATTGTCATTTTTGAACTGATAATTTCTCCTATGGTTCATGTGCCTCATGGTTCCCATTAAATTTTTCTTGTTCTTTATTCGTAACATTATATCTATATTGTGTGGAGTTTAGCTTCCAAGTATCCCCAGAGCCTAAACAATACCAACAGTACTAGCCCCCAACAAACTTGAAGGTCAAGCAACCTCATTAACACTGGTGGAGAATACAGCCAATGGTTTATCTAAAATCTCTCCCCCTCTTCCAGTAGACTCAATAACAACTATGTATCTTATTACTGACCTTTTTTTTTTTACTTTTACTATAGCTTTTTTTCTTTTTTTTTTCAGTTTATTATTTAATATATTTAGTTTTCAGCATTGATTTTCACAAGAGTTTGAATTACAAATTTTCTCCCCATTTCTACCCTCCTCCCCACTCCAAGATGGTGTATATTCTGGTGGCCCTGTTCCCCAGTCTGCCCTCCCTTCTGTCACCCCACTCCCCTCCCATCCACTTTTC
>CM053623.1:145067428-145112545 GCA_028646595.1 Phalanger gymnotis
AGAATATATGCAATCTTGGAGTGGGGGGGAGGGTAGAAATGGGGAGAAAATTTGTAATTCAAGTTCTTATGAAAATCAATGCTGAAAACTAAATATATTAAATTTAAAAAAATAAAGAATGAAAAAAAAAAGATAAAACCTTTATAACAAAGATTCATAGTGAAGCAAAATAAAATCATCTTTTGGTCATGGCCAAAAAATATAGGTCTCATTCTGCACCACAAATCCATTACATCTCTATTAAGAGGTAGATAGTATTCTGAAACACTGGATATTTGTAATCAAAACTGCTCATTGTATTGGTCAAATTTCTTAAGTATTTTGAAGATGTTTGTCTTTACAATAGTTTTATATAACTTGTTCACCTGATTCTGCTCACTTAAATATGCATCAGTTCATATAAGCCTTCCCAAGTTTCTCTGAAACATCTCTTTCACCATTTCTTACACTACTATCTTATTGCATTTCTTTCACATACCATAATTTGTTGAGCTTTTCCCCAATTAATGAGCACATGCTTAGTTTATAGTTCTTTGTCATACAAAAAGTACTGCTATAATTATTTTTGTTCATATGGATCTTTTTTGTCTTTTGTTGATCTCTTTAGGATATGGTGGTATTGCTTGGTGAAGAGAAACACATAATTTACTAACTTTGGGGGCATAGCGCTTAATTGCTTACTGGAATGGCTGCACCAAATCATAGCTATACCAAGAGAACATTAATGTACCTATTTTTCTTTACCCCTCCAACATCTGTCATTTTCTATTTTTGTTGTTTTTTGATCTTGTGGCTATAAAATGGGATCTTTAGTTTATATTTTATAATTATTATTGAATTGGAGCATTTTTTTCAATATTGCTATTGATAGCTTGGGTTTCTTCCTTAGAAAGCTGCTGATCATAACTGACCATTTGTAAATTTGGGAGCCGTGCTTATTCTTATAAATCTGAATCCATTTCTTATGTATCTTGGAAATGAGAATCTTATTAAAGAAATTTACTGCAAATGTTTTTGTGGTTTTTTTTCCCAGTTCTGGAGATCCAACTTATCACTATGAATGAGGTTTGGAAGGATATTAAGAGAATATGTTATATATGACCAGACCGCATTGTTTTCTAGTTGAATTTGCCTTTGTAGGTATCTTTTACACCCTTTCATACACGTTATCACATTTAATATGCTGCAGCTTATTTATCTCAAGCATCTTTCCAATGACCTTTGGGTTTCTGACAAAAATTGTCCAGGGGTTTTTTGGTAAGTAGTGCTGCCAATGATAACCATTGACAATGCAGAGATATGGAGAAACTGGTTTATTATGTTTTGAGCGTAGATTCAGCATATATAAAAAATCAGTGGACCAATAGCAGCAGTTTTAAGCAACTTTATATAGATTTTTGCTATATAGGAAGAATGAGCACAAGGGAATTTTACAGAAACCAGTAGGGGAAGATCATACCAAAGAACAGATGGCAGAAGGGAAAGATCTGTATGAGGTAAAATAGGATACTGTAAGTTCATAAACACTGGAGCTATAGAACTCAAGCTCTAAATTTGCAGACAAGTGTAGGAACTAACCAGCTAACACCATGGCTATGTTTGATGTTTCACCTTGATTTTGCAGACTCTAGCTAGTTACATGACCTGGTAATCTTAAATAAGTGATGGTAAGAAGCTAAGCCAGAAATTCTCTTATCACAGGTTGATATTTTAATTCTTTGAAAATCATGGCATCCCACGGTTTTTGACAACAAACCAGCATGGGAGAATGCTGATATTATAGAGTTAGCCTTTTGAAACAGTGGGCTGTTTGAGATCAATGGCAGTGCTATTCAGCTTACTAAATGAAATGTGGTACAGTATTATATCTTCCTACTATTCCATCTGTTAAAGCTATTTATTTATCTGAAGAACCTGATATGTGTGTATACATATGTATGTATACACACATTATATACATGTTATATATACACATGCACTATATATACATTCTCTCTCTCTCTCTCTCTTTCTCTCTCTCTCTCTCTCTCTCTCTCTCTGTCTCTCTCTCTCTCTCTCTCTCTCTCTGTCTCTCTCTCTCTCTCTTTTCTCCTAGGCCTTGAATCCTCCTTTCTTCATCCTGTTCAGTTTTTCCTTTTGCAGACAAAGTAGCTAGCCTTGTCAGAGATGGTACTAGGCAATGAGTAGAAGAGGGGAAGTCCAAAGTCCTCCAAGCTTTAGAAAGATAGATAGATAGACAGATGGGTGGATATAGATATATGACATTATATGTGTATACATATGTTTGAGATAGCTAGGTATCACAGTGGATAGAATGTTGGGCCTGGAGTCACGAAGACTCATCTTTGTGAGTTTAAATCTGGCCTCAGACACTTATTAGTTGTGTGACCCTGGGCAAGTCACTTCTGTTTACCTCAGTTTCCTCATTTGTAAAATGAGCTGGAGAAGGAAGTGGCAAACCACTCCAGTGTCTTTACGAAAAAAAACCCCAAATAGGGCCACAAACAGTCAGACACGAGTGAAATGACTGAATAACAGTTACAAATATACATATACATGCATATATACACATATATAAATCTATCTCCAAAGTCCTTTAAAATTTATATATGACATATATACACCCATTATATGTATATATATACCATATATATATACATATATATAAACGCACACACACACACACTTAGTCCACTGATAGATTATCTCAAAACCTTATCTATACAATTGCATATTCTTTCTATTTATCTTTCTTTTCTCTTCCTTTCTTTCTTCCTTCTTTCCTTCCCTCCTTCCTTCCTTCCTTCCTTCCTTCCTTCCTTCCTTCCTTCCTTCCTTCCTTCCTTCCTTCCTTCCTTCCTTCCTTCCTTCCTTTTCCTATTAGTTAGTTCTGGTATTTTTTTATGGTACTGTGCTGTTTGTTATACTTCATAGCCTAACAAGACAGAAAGATAAAAAGAAGAGACCAAGATATTGGGAGAATAATGAAACAGTAGAGCACAGCTCTATCCCACCATGAAACAACCTGGAATTGAAAGATTTCAATGCTAAAAGCTTCAGATGCGGGTATTAATTTTTTTTACAAACAAATCCAATAAAACTAAAATTAATTTTCTTTATTTCCCACTGGACAGCACTCTCCTGACTTCTTCATAATGCCCCACAAACTTCTTCTTCCTGGAGGATTTCTTTAGCCCAGGAACTAGCCCCCAGAGCAGTAACCTCTGACCCCAGAGCCCTCCCTCTGTTTGGATGGCTGGTTGATCCCTTTGAGAACAGCCATCTCTTCATTTTTAATCAGGTTTTACTCTTTCTTGCTTCTCCATAGTTTCTTCCTCTACCACCTCCACTTCCCTCCCCTTTTACAGCTTCCTTTAAAGTGTTATCTTCCTCATTAGGATGTAATCTCTTCAAGGGCAGGGATTGTCTTTCTTTTTGCTCCTATTGGGATACTCAGAATTTAACATAGTGCCTGGTACATCATGAGGATTTAATAAGTGCTCATAGTCTGACTGAGGACTGATCAAAAGGGAAGTAATTAATTGGGGGAAAAAGTCTTTACAACAAGTTTTTTTAAATAATTAAGAATAAGAGTCATTCCCCAGTTGATAAATGGTCTAAGGACATGAAAAGGCATTTCTCCAGGGAAGAAACCCAGGATATCCATACCCATAAAAAAAAAATGCTCCAAATCACTACTAATTAAAGAAAAGCAAATTAAAGCAACTCTGAGATTCTAAGCACATCCATCAATTTGGAGACAATGACAAAGAAAGAAAATAGTAAATGCCAGAAAGGGAGTAGGAAAAAAAGGGCTTATGAATGGATACTGTGAATTGTGGAAAGAAATTTGAAATTATGTGTAAAAAGTTGCATACTCTTTCATTTGGCTTTCATTTGGCTAGGCCTGTACCCAAGAGGGATTCAAGAAAGTGGGAAAATTCTCATATATATAAAAAAATTATTTGTAGTAGCTCTTTTTGGAGTGGTTTAAAAAAAAAAAACAACCACCTTATAAACTAAAGGGATATTCATCAGTCAAGTCATGGCTAAGTATTTTGTGGCATATGAATGTGATGTAATACCATTATACAGAAAGAAATGATGAAATAAATCATTTCAAAGAGACATTGAAAGACTTATATGCAAAATGAAGTAAGCAGAACCAGAAAAACAATTTATACCATATTATAAAAATAATTTAAGTAAATAAATAGATAATTTCATAAGCTTATGAAGAATGAAATTAGCATAACCAGGAAAGCAATTTATGTATAAAAACAATTTAGAAGACTTTAATAAACTGATGAAGAATGAAATGAGCGGAATCAGGAGAACAATTTATACAACATTGTAAAGACAAACAACTCTTTATAATTGCTATTCACTATTCCAAACGATTGATGATAAAACTTACTATCCCTTTCCTGACAGAGAAGCAACAGATATAAGGAGCAGACTGAGGCATGCTGTATTTTTGTAAATAGCCAATGGGGGAATTTGTTTTGTTTAGCTATGCATATTGATTACAAAGAATTTGTTTTCCTTTTCCCTTTTTTCCTGCAGCAAAGCGGGGATGGGAGAGAGAGAAAATAGATTTATATTAACATTTTTTTTTTAATACAGAGGTTATGGGGCTGGGGGGGATGGTTTGTTGCAGTTGTGTAATGGTAAGTACACATTCAGATGAGGGCATTATATTGTTGATTTTGCTTAATTGTTTTAGTTTACAAGAGGCCTTGATGGAAATTGGGGTAATCTATAATTGTAATGTGGGAATTGGGGTAATATATAATTGTTTGTAATGTAAAAAACAAAAGACATCAATGAAATTTTAAAAAAAGTTAAAAAGGACTGAATTTAAGAAAAATTGAGACATAATATAAGAATAAGCTAAGTCAATATTTTTCTGGGTATGATTCCATCCTTAATTGAACATTTAAGAAAATGTTTAATTAGGCACTTTGGCTATTTGGAGGAAGTAATCTCACTTATTGTATTTGTGAAAATTATCAAAGAACTCAGAAAAGTCACCCCTAGAGTAGAGTACCTTACAGATGTTGATATTAGTTAACTGAATATGAAAGTGTTTATAACCTTCTAAAGCATTTCACCTTTTTTCCTTTTAAATTACAATAGCTTTGCAGATTAGTAATGGGTAGAATGCCTGAAAGAATAAAAGTTTGAGAATCTGGGTAAAGAACCAGCCAGAGGGTAGAATGGGAGATTTTGAGAAAATCAAAGAGAAAACCTTAAAAGATGCCTTTCTAAGGTGAAAAGGAAATATAGCCTGATTCTTCTTTGAATGAGAAAGATAGACTACCATTGTAAGGAGAGGTTAAAGAAGCAGTTGAGAAAGGGGAGAAGGCAAAGGGAATCTAGAGTGGTCCTTGAAGTCCCAAGGGTAGATGAATGACAAAAGTTGATCCAAGGCTGAAAATGTTGAGAATAAAGAAAATGGATTTTCTCGTAGGGAATAAGAATTGACTTTGAAGAATACCTTTCTGAAACAGTTTCTTGAAAGTAGAAGATTGAAGGCAAAATGCATTTCAAGATAAAGTGGAAGAAGCTAAGGTTGAAACTCAAAGCCTAGGAGAAGTCATGAGGACATTTCATTCTACCATAAAATGATAGACTGTTATAGGTTTTCTGTAACATGAAGAAAATTGAGACCTCTAACTAATTATATGACACTTGAAAAATTATTTTTCCTTTTAATAATTTAGTTATGTATGTGAAACAAAACAAAAAAATTGACCTGTTTCCTGATGGCATTAAAACAGTTAAAATATTATCATAAAGTTCTCTAGATATATAAGTATCAATCGCTGACTAAATAATGACACAGTAAATGTTGATTTACCTGGCCTTCTATCTAGTGAAAATAATCTATTTACTTCTCCAAGATAATGAAAGTAGCTACTATTGTAATAGGGGATGGGATGAAGTCTTTTAATTGGCCACTGAACCTGAAATGAGTGTGCGTACAAATGGTTTCAATGAAGGAACTTGACCTCTTTTTCCCCTGGTAGGTTTTGAACAAGGAGGAAAAAACTCTGCAATTCTTTGGGTGGAAGAGTCTCTCACTTACCTGGTTACCACATGACTTCAAACACATGATCCTTTCGTTTCTCCTGTCATTATTGTATTAATTTTTCTCCTATTCTAAGTGATTGTGGAATGATGGAATGGCCTAGGTGAGACGGAACTGTTGATATTTAAGGGTGCTGGGAACCTGAAATAGTGACAGACTGGTCCTGCCTGAATGAATTGGACCCTAACCTTTCTTTCAGCCAAATAAAAACAAGGTTTATTAAAAATCCTCAATAATGGCCAGACTTTTAAGGAATCTGAGCACTTTCATGGAAACAAGATATATTTTATATACAGAAAGACTGTGGGTAGGATCTAGGGTTAGCCAAGTAGTCAGGGACAATTGGAGAAGGAGTTTAAGGAGGATCTTGATGGAGTAGCCAGTGAGCTGGGGTGACTAGTAGTCAGAAGTCAGGAACCAAGATAATGGGGTTTAGATAGGATCAAGGGTAGGAAGTAGCTGAAGGCCATCCAGAGATAACAGACAATAGAGGGCTAGGGTAGGTTAAGGTTAACAGAATTGGGCATAGCATAATGAAATGCTTATAACCTCAGGGGAATGCCAGATCAAGTGGGGAAATTCAAGGAGAGTTCTAGGGGGTTTCCAGAGCCTGTACCCCACTAGAATGATATTGTGAGTTTTGAAAGGTCAGAAGAGTCACTGGAAGTCCAGCAATGGGAAATATAGCAGAATCTGCTAATCCTTATGAGTCACTGCAACTGAGGAGCAACATTTATGATGCAATCAAGCAGGGGATCGACCCAGCAGCTGAGACGTTGTGTCCTGACATCCATCAATTATGCCACATCTAGAAGTGAATTTGGTGGGAGGGATATTTTGTAGAAACCACTTTAAGTTTTAACCTACCTTCTCCAGGGACCAAGGTGGTAGAGGAGAATGTGTCTCAGCTGAGGAGAAATGTTTTCAACTATATACAGATAAGTTATATATAATAAGTTGAAAAATAAGGGGTCCAGGCCCTGGGAAAACCCCCCAACCCAACTTTCCTTGAACTTTCCTACAGGGCCAAGTCTCTGTCTTTTGCCTGAGGCATAGACCTAGCCCAGTAATCCTTTCAACTGGCCTTTCATTGTGGCCCTACCCTATACCACCACTCCTGAATTCTATCTGGCCTGGGGCACCCAGCCCTTTTGGGTCCTTCTCTGTTACCTCCCAATCAGCCCAGCCTACTGGTCATTTCTATCCAGATCTTCTCACAAAATGCTTTTTTCTATAAAAAGTCAGTCTCATCTACCTAGGGCCGATTCTAAAAATCTTGCCCACCCAGCCCAGTGTTCTAATAAACCTTATCTCTGGCTGAAAGAAGGCTTGAGTCAAATTCATCAGGAGGTGGGACCTGCCTCTTTTGCCCTTGAATTTCAGCATCCCAACAACCCTAGACCTCAACAGAAATTATCCACACAGAGAAGGAACAAGAATTACAAGAGATTGGAACAGGATTCCTGGAGAAGCAAAGCTTCTAGCTGAGACTTGAAGAAAGCAGGGAAACCAGGATGCTGAGAATAACAGGGCAAACATTCCAGTCAGGGGACAGCCAGTGAAATTGCCTGGATTTGGGACATAGGGTATCTTGTTTGAGGAACAACAAGGAAGCAAGCATGAAGTATCTCCTGAAGGAACAGAAATGAAACAGTGTTTGGTAAAATTTTGGTGTTAAGTGTATCTTACTGATTGCTTCAAAATTGGTAACTCACGTATGGTGTATACAAGATGATAAAATAAAGTTGTAAGCATAAATCCATAGGAATTTAACTTGAAAATCTGAATTAATGTTATCCTTAGAAATCTGGGAAGTTATATATTTACTTTAGACATTCTGCTATGACTCAAAACATTTTGGAAGCTTCCCTTTAAAAAGTACCTTAGAATCCTTGGCATGTAGCTGATTCATTGCTGTGTTGGTATATCTTTTTCTCTGAGGCAATTTAATTTTTGTAAACAGTAAAAAGCTATTCTTATCTAATTCTTATCAGTGAAATAGATGGGCAATAAAGTTAAATAAAATTATTTTGAGAGGATTGTAATTTTCTTTCATGACTAGCAAATATCCCAGATATTTTTGTAGCAAGCGCGATCATCTTAAAAACCTTTCTGGTTTCAGAGCCCACCTCTTTATACTTGTGACAATCCGCTTCTTTATACCTCCCACTTCCTCCTGGCTGACACCTTTACCTATCTCTTCTCTCCAGGCTTCCATAACCCATTCTATAAACTTCTATGCCCCGTGCTTATACTGTAGGAGCAAGTCTTTAGCCTCTCCCTGTCAGTGACAGATGAAATGGGAAGCCAGTCAGATGGCCCTGAGAATCAGTCATCTTCTCATAAAAACCTTGGTTCCCTCCACTCCAACCTGTGCAAGTTGTCTTGGTGTGGAAATGATGAACAGGAAGAAGACAACAGTTCAGCAGAATGTGAGTAGGCGAAGTCCAAGGGCAGCTTCTTCCAGGACCACCATTGACCACCCCTCTCCTTCTTTAGTGGCCTGAAGACTATTATGGATCCCTCCTTTGCTTTGTCTTTGATATTATTACATCCCCCTTGCTCTATGGAGAGTCACTGGGTTCTGCGTTTTATGTAGATTAAAATGTGCTACCCTAAAGGACTGTTATTTTAATGTGGTGTTAGCTTGTATCATTCTTTGAAGAAATCTCCTTTAGGCTTCCAAAACTCCTAGATCAGACTAAGATAGGCTATTTTGTTCAAATAAGAGCAAAGCTCCTTAAGATGAGGGCTTTCGAATGAACAATATACATTTAGGTGCATATGTTGTCATATGTATTTTTAAAATTAGTCTCATTGTAATATACTGATGTCATGTAATTTTTACTCAGAATATTTAAATAACCAATATACCCCATTTCCTAATTATATTGGATAAACGTGACCTTTTCTAACAATTTGTAATCATTATATTTTTATTTATAATTGTATTCCATCGCCCATTCATTAATAAGTACCTTGAAGGAAGGAGCTGTGTTGTTTCTTGTCTTTGTGTTCCCTTTGTTAAGAACTTGCCTGTTCATCCATCCTAGGAAATATTATAATGAACAACTAACACCTAGTTAGCATCAGGTTATTTGGAATAGGAAATGGGAATAGCTAGCTGTATACTGTATTTGTTACACCTTTCAGGTATTTAAGGGGATGTTGAATGAACAGTTGTGGAAGAGGAGAAGGCAATGGAAATGAAATAGAATAAAAATGAGGAGCTGGAATTTTTTTTTTTTTACTACATGTTAGGCAGTTCTAAAAAAGCAGGAAATGACAATTAGGCTATCAGATAAGGCAGAAATAGAAATTCTATGTCAAGAGAGATAAAAAAGGAAATCACATTATGACTAAATATAATGAAAGAGTACCATGATTACGCATACGTACACCAAATTGTATATCAATAAATTTATAAAGGAAAAGCCACCAAGGTTGTTAAAGAAAAGAAAAGAAAGACATAGATTAAGCCACAATAATTGAAGGAGACCAACATTTCCCTCTCAGAACTAGATAAATCTGACAAAAAGATAAGCAAAAAGGAAAGTATAGAACACAAAGACCTGAGAAGTTAGATTTGAAAGACTGATGACATTCTGAATGGGAAAACAAATAAACATATGAGATGGGTGGGTGTGTATACATATATATGTTTGTGTGTGTGTGTGTGTGTGCACATACTTCTTGGCATTAGTTGCTATTTTCAGAATTTTCAGGGCATAAAGAAATTATAAATAAAGCTAAAAGGCAGAAATGCTATATACAACCTTTATGGATATTAATGAAATAAAAATAGTAATTAATGTGTGGAATATAAGCAAAATATACATGTATATACAACAATAAAACTGAAAGCTTTTTTTAAAAAACTAACAAAGCTTTATTAAACCTTAGAAATACATTTTAATACATTATAAGTACAAAATACATAAATATCTGGTTACCAAGGCACACAAAATTTTTATATAATTTAATATACAAATACTTTTTGAAAAAAATGATGACAAAAAATTGGAGAGGTATTGATTGTTTAGGATTGTGTATTATAGATGTTATTAAAAGATTATGTTATTTATAGATTGTGTTATACTAACCAAATTACAAAGGATGAAATTTAAAGAGTTAGAAAACATGCTAAGAAATTTTGAGGATTAAAAGTTCTAGAATCACATAAGTAATTATGGAAAAAGAAGCAATGAAGGGGAAAATAACACTTGTATACTTCAAATTAAACTTTAAAACACTAATCAAGATTATTTTTACTAGCTTAAAAACAGAAAAATAGATCAATGGACCAGACTATATGAAAAAGAATCAGAAATAATCAAATTTAATAACCTAGTGTTCAATAAACCTGACAACATAAATTACTTAAGGAAGAATTTCCCACTTGACAAAAACTGCCCAGAAAACTAGGAAACAATTTGTCATAATATAGATTTAGACTAACACCTGATAACATATATTGCAATAAGCTTAAAATAAATGCATGACCTGAAAATAAAAGGTAATATAAAACCATAATTAAATTTAGAAGAGAACAAGTTCAAGTAACTTCAGTAACTATGAATGGGGAGAGAATTCTTAAATAGACAAATTATTGTAGAGATCACAAAAGTAAACAGATAGTTTTTGATTACAAGAAATTGAAAAGCCTTTACCCAAACAAATTCAATGTAGATAAGATACAAAGGGAAACTGGTAGTTGGAACAAAAAAAAAATCTTTGCATCAAATGTATCTGATTAGGGTCTAATATCTGAGATATATCCATACCTGCTCAAGAAATGCAAACAACTGTTTCTGAAAAGAACAAGTGAAAACTATTCAGAAACATATGAAAGACTACTCTAAATCAATAATAATAAAAATAGAAATTTAAATCAAAAAACTCTCAGGACCCACGTCAAACCCAAGAAATTGGTAAATTTAATAAAAAATTATAAAAGGTGGAAATAGATTATGCTGGAAAGACTGTTGGAATATTGGCATAAATTTACTACTGTTGAAGTTATGAGTTGATGCCATAATTCTGGTAAGGATTTTGGAATTATTTTAATAAAATGAGTAATATGTCTCTACCTTGTGATACAGAGATTCAAGTGGTAGGCGTGGATCTTAAGTAGGTCAGAGTTAGAAATAAAAGTCGATATACCCCAAAATATTCACAATAGTACTTTTTTGTTTGATTTGGAAACACCTGATTCCAAAGATTTGGAAATCTAGTCTCATTTGAGATACTTATCCAAACTGAACTAAGAGGTTGTGTGTCCAGAGGATAACTACTCTCATAGATGAAAGGAAGTAGCCTATGGCTCTATTTCCTGAAAACTGTAGCTTAAGAGTCACCATAGACAGACTTCATCTAGTAGGCACAATTAGTTCTTAGCAAAGGTTTTAATTAAAATGTTATAGTATGTGTGAGCACTCATCATGATGCTGACATAGAGGGAAAGGCATCAGTTGTCTCCTGCCCCTTCAGGGATGGAATCAAATGGTCTTGATGTGACCCTTGTTGGAAGAAAGGAAGAAGAAAGAGAAACAGAGATGGAGACAGAGAGAAACAGACACAAAGACAGAGAAATAGAGATAGATATAGAAACAAAGACAGAGAATGACAGAGAATCTGAGACAGAAGTAGAAAGACCAACTTTTTAGAGATTAAATGAGTTGTTGGCTTTTCCTGGTATACTACCTGAAAACTCAGATCTTCCCAGTAGCTAAGAAGGATCTTGCTTTGTCATTTCAAAGCATAAATCCCTTCAGTGTTGACACATATTTGTATATTCTTGAAATCCCTGGAAGTTTCCAGGGGAGCTCTAGCACATGGTCCCTAGTATAAAAACAATGCTACTTGCTGCTACTGTGGCTGTGTAAGACTAACAACACCAGCACACGGGAGGCCTGCTAGCACAGATTCTTTGATCTGCTTTTCTAAGGAAAGCAACTTTCAGGGGTTTACAATTTCACTTTAATTAAATTTACATACATCATTCACTTAGTTCAGGGGAAAAAGTCAGCACCCTGAACTTCAGAGAAAACACAAACAGAAATTACAAGCAGAAATTACAAACAGAGCAAAATAACACAAATCAATAGACAGGTTTCTGTCTGATCATAGCAATACATACACAGTAACCAGAGAGAGAAGCACCAACATCTGCATTTTTCAAAGCCACGGGGGTGGGGTGGGGGGCTCCTTAACAGCTACCCAGAGTCTCATCTGCTCAAATCACAGGACATTCTTCCAGTGAGTGAGCCCCAAGCAAAATGCTAACCTTAGAGTATACATTCCTTTTTTAGGGCCTGAGCGCTTCACACCTCTCGGGGGTCTCCTGACCTAATTAGCAAAAAGGTGTGGGCCTTCCTACAAACAAAGGCAAGACTCAACCAAAGGCACTTGATTGCCTTACTGCTGAGAAGCACTCCAAAACTAAAGACTAACTAAAAGTCTCACTTTGCTTGCCCTTACACCTGGCATGACTCATTTCCACACATATTCTCTGGAGGTATATTCAAATTCAGTCCCACTACATATGCAAGAAGGAAGAGTCTAGAGTTTAAAGATAGGCAAAGCTGTTTAAGTTGACTAGTGGCTCACCCAGGCTTGAATATAGTTCTACTCTTTCACTCTGCAATGCAGCCAAACTGGTCTCTCCATTGTTCATATAAGACACTCCATCTCCTATCTCTTGATTCTGTTTCTCAAAGGAAATTATTGAGTCATCTCATGCAGAGAATGAATCAAAAGAAAAATATCACCCAGAGTGCAAGGGATGGGGCATTCTATTTGTGTGAAGGAAAGAGTATTACTTGCTGCCACTGAGAATCTAGTTAATGGAAACCTGAATTCTAAGACTTTGCTCAACCAGTTTTTGGGCATGGGAAAAACATATGTTGGGTTGGACTTGGTATCATGATTCCATTTCCTTCCCATTGCAAGAGACGCTCTTCATTGAAAATATTGTTGCATTAAATCCAGAGATGTCATTTCTAAATTGTATTTGTTAATGTAGAAGACCTAGTACTGTATAGATGATAGGGACACTCCTTGTGGCTGGCATCAGCTTTATGTTGAAGTCCATATTATAGACCTCTTCTTCCCAGGATATAGAGTAGCTTCTTCTGCTTCCCTTACTTCTCAACCTTTGACCTTTTTTAGATGGTGCAAACCAATTTTCTTTGTAGTCAACATGAATAGTGGCATCTTCTCGATTGTCTAACTTTTATATATCTATGTAAATGATTCTCAAATCTTTATATCTGACCCAATTCTCCCTCCTGAGCTTCAGGCTCCTTTCCCCAATTGCCCATTGGACATTTTGAGCTGGCCGTCCTGGAAACATCTTAAACTCAATGTGTTTAACTCAAACTGAACTTTATCGTTATCTTTTCACCCAAACCCTCCCTTCTTCCAACTTCCTTATTTCTATCAAAAAAAAATCTACGATCTTTCTATTATCTCAAACTTTTAATCTCATCATTATCCTGTATTCTTCACTCTTCCTTACTCCACATATCTAACCATTTGCCAGTGGCATATGGAGTGTTCGAGTAGGACTAGTACCTCTGGTGTGAAGGCTGCCCCCTTTTCAGGGCAGCTCATCCGTCTCTGATGTCTACTTGACACCCACATCTCACCTGTGGCTCCAAGAGACTGTAGCATGTGCAGCAGCCACACCATGGTAAAACTGTCTTGGCAGACAGTCTAAAATCAGAAGACAGGTAGGAGGCCAGATTTTCCTTTTTCTTTTCTTTTTTCTTTTATTTTTTTCCAATTACATGCAAAAACATTTTAACATTCATTTTAAAAAAATTTTGAATTCCAAATTATGTCCTTCTCTCCCTCCTCCTTAAAATAGTTAGCAATTCAATATAGGTTACATATGTAAAATCATGCAGAATGTATTTCCATATTAGTCATGTTGTGAAAGAAGAAACAGGCCAAAAGAAAAGAACCACGAAAAAAAAAATTAAGTGAAAATAGCATGCTTTGATCTGCATTCAGACTCTATCATTTCTTTCTCAAGAAGTGGGTAGCATTTTCCATCATGAGTCCTTTGGAATTGTCTTGGATCATTGTATTGCTGAAAGAGCTGTTATCCATAGTTGATCATCATGAAGTGTTGCTGATACTATATACAATATTCTCCTGGTTCTGCTCACTTCACTTTGCATCAGTTCATGAAAGCCTTTCCAGGTTGTTCTGAAATCCACCTGCTGTTCATTTCTTATGGCACAATACTATTTCTTTACATTCACATTCCACAACTTGTTCAGCCATTCCCAATTAATGGGCATCCCTTCAAATTTTTGATGGTTATTGCTTTATAATAATGGTTTGAGATCTGTTATGGCTAGGCCACCTTCTTCAGCATTTTTTCATTAATTCCTTTGATGATCTTGACAATTTTCCCTCAAGATGAATTTTGTTGTTATTTTTTCTAGCTCTATAAAATGATTTTAGGTTATTTGAATAGTATTGCACTGAATAAGTAAATTAATTTAGGCAGAATTGATATTTTTATTATATCAGCTCACCCTACCCATGAGTAATTGATATTTTCCCAATTGTTTAGATCTGACTTCATTTGTTGAAAAGTGTTTTGTAACTGTGTTCATACAGTTTCTGCATTTGTCTTGGCAGGTAGACTCTTAGGTATTTTATGTTGTCTATAGTTATCTTAAACGGAATTTTTTTTCTATGTCTTGCTGCTGGGCTTTGTGGATAATATGTAGAAATGCTGATGATTTATGTAGGTTTATTTTATATCCTGCAAATTTTCTAAAGTTGTTAATAATTTATATTAGTTTTTGTTGATTTTCTAGGATTCCCTAAGTTTATTATCATATCACCTGCAAAGAGTGATACCTTTGTTTCCTTATTGTCTGTTCTAATTCCTTCAATTTTTTTCTTCTGTTATTGTTAAAGCTAACATTTCTGGTATGGTATTGAATAATAGTGGTGACAATGGGCATCCTTGCTTCACCCCTGATCTTATTGGGTAGTCTCTTAGCTTATTCCTATAACATATAATGCTTGATGATGGTTTTGGTAGATACTATTTATTATTTTAAGGAAAGCTCCTTTTATTCCTATGCTTTCTTGTGTTTTTAATAGGAATGGATGCTTTTTTTTGTCAAAAGCCTTTTCTGCATCTTTTGAGATAATCATATGAATTCTTTTGGTTTTCTTATTAATATGGTCAATTATGCAGATAGTTTTTATAATATTGAACTAGTCCTGCATTTCTGATATAAATCTCACATGGCACTTTTCACATAAATAAAGTCAGATATAAATAATCGGAAAAATAAAAGTTGCTCATGAGTAGGCTGAGCTAATATGATAAAAAATAAATCACAATTCTAATACCTAAGGAGACTAAAAATACCTCCAAAATCCAAGCTTTACTTCATCATCATTTATTGTTCTCCTATTAGGGGAGCAGGAAAGGGTTGGTATAAACCAAAGACCTCATTGGAGAAGCACTTTCACAAATACTATTGAAAATGAAGAAGCAAAGTTATCATTCTTTGCATATGTTATGATGATATACTTAGAGAATCTTAGAGAATCAAGTAAAAAAGATATTTGAAATAATTAACAACTTTAGCAAAGTTGCAGAATATAAAATAAATCCACATAAATCATTGGCATTTTATATATTACTAACAAAATCCTACAACAAGAGATAGAAAGAGGAATTCCATTTAAAATAACTGTGGACAATACAAAGTATTTGAGAGTCTATCTGCCAAGATAAATCCGGGAACTATATAAACACAATTACAAAACACTTTTCCCACAAATAAAGTCAGATCTAAATAATTGAAAAAATATCAATTGCTCATGGGTAGGCTGAGCTAATATAATAAAAATGACAATTCTACTTAAATTAATTTACTTATCCAATTATATGCCAACCAAAATACCAAAAATTATTTTATAAAGCTAAAAAAATAATAACATTCATCTGGAAGAACAAATGAATATCAAGGGAATTTATGAAAAGAAATGCAAGGGAAGGTGGCCTAGCTATATCAGATTTAAAACTGTATTATAAAGCAGCAATCATCAAAACTAGTTGTTACTCGGTAAAAAATAGAGTGCTGGATCAGTGGAATAAGTTAGGTACACAAAACACATAGTAGTCAATGACTATAGTAATCTACTTTTTAATAAACCCAAAGACTCCAGCTTCTAGAATAAGAACTCATTATATGACAAAAACTCCTGGGAAAACTGGAAAATAGTATGGCAGGACCTAGGCACAGACCAACATCTTGCACTACATACCAAGATAAAATCAAAACGGGTACATGATTTAGATATAAAGACTGATATTATTAGCAAACTAGGAGAGCAAGGAATAGTTTACTTGTCAGATTTGTGGAGAATGGAAGAATTTATGACCAAACAAGAGAAAGAGAACATTATAAAATGCAAAATTGATAATTTTGGTTACATTGAATTGAAAAGTTTTTGCACAAACAAAGCCAATGCAACCAAGATTAGAAAGGAAGCAGAAAGCTAGAAAACAATTTTTATACCCAGTGTCATTGATAATGACCTCATTTCTAAAATATATGGAGAACTGAGTCAAATTTATAAGAATACAAGTCATTCCTCAATTGATAAATCATCAAAGGAGATGAACAGGCAGTTTTTGGATGAAGAAATTAAAGCTATCTATAGTCATGTGAAAAAATGCTTTAAATCACTATTGATAAGAGAAATGCAAATTAAAACAACTCTGAGGTATCACATCATACCTATCAGATTGACTAATATGACAGAATGGGAAAATGATAAATGCTGGAGAAGATGTGGGAAAATTGGAACACTAATGCATTGTTGGTGGAGTTGTGAACTGATCCAATCATTTTGGAGAGCAATTTGGAACTATGTCCAAAGATCTATAAAACCGTGCATACCTTTTGAGCTAGCAATACAATAACTAGGTTTGTATAGCAAAGAGAACATAAAAAGGGGGAAAGGACCCACATGCACAAAAATACTTATAGCAGTTCTTTTTGTCATGGGAAAGAATTGGAAATTGAAGGGATGCCCATCAATTGGGGGAATTGCTCAACAAGTTGTGTTATATCAATATAATGGAATTCCATTGTTCCATAACAAATGATGAGCAGGCAGATTTCAGAAAAACCTGGATTTACATGAACTGATGCTCAGTGAAGTGAGCAGAACAAGTAGAACATTGTACATAGTAACAGCAACATTGTGTAAGGACCAACTTTGATAGACTTAGCTCTTCTTAGCAATGCAATGATCTAAGACAATTCTAAAAGATTCATGATGGAAAATGCTATTAACATCCAAAGAAAGGACTATGCAGATCAAATCATGATATTTTCCTGTTTCTCCCCCTTTCTCATGGTTTCCCCTTTTGTTCTGATTCTTCTTTCACAACATGACTAGTGTAGAAATATGTTTAATATGATTGTACATGGATTCCTTGTATTAGATTATACACTGGCTTGAGAAGGGGAGGGGAGGGAGGAAGAAAAATTCAGAAGTCAAAATCTTATAAAAGCTATTGTTGAAAAATAGAAAGAAAGAAAGAGAAAGAAAGAAAGAAAGAAAGAAAGAAAGAAAGAAAGAAAGAAAGAAAGAAAGAAAGAAAGAAAGAAAGAAAGAAAGAAAGAAAGAAAGAAAGAAAGAAAGAAAACAACTTTTGGGGGAAAATTTTTGCTTAGATTGTCAAATTTATCTATATATGATTGAGCAAAATTTTTCCTAATGATTGTATTAATTTCCTCTTCATTCATGGTGAATTCAAACCTTTAATTTTTTATATTTGATATTTGCTATTCTTTCTTTTATTTCTTTTATTTAAAGTTTTAATTAATTAATTAATTTTTAGTTTTCAACATTCATTTCCACAAGATTTTGAGTTTTCCCTCCCCCGCCCCAAAATGGCATGCATTCTGATTACCTTTTCCCCAAGTCTGCCCTCCCTTCTATCATCCAAAACCTGCCACCCCCCGCCCCATCCCTTTCCCCCTTACTTTCTTGTAGGGCAAGATAAATTTCTATGCCCCATTGCTTGTATTTCTTATTTCCCAGTTGCATGTAAAAACAATTTTTAACACTTGTTTTTAAAACTTTCAGTTCCAGATTCTCTTCCTTCTTCCCTCCCCACCCACACTCATTGAGAAGGCAAGCAATTCAATATAGGTTATACATGTGTAGTTATGTAAAACACTACTATAATGGTCATGCTGTGAAAGACTGTATTTCTCTCCATTATATCCCATCCCCAATTTATTCCATTTTCTCCTCTGACCCTGTCCCTTTTCAAAAGTGTTTGCTTCTAATTACCCATTCCCACAATCTGCTCTCCCTTTTATCATCCCTCCCCTCTTATGCCCTTACCCCTATTTTCCTGTAGGGTAAGATACCCAATTGAGTGTGTATGTTGTTCCCTCCTTAAACCAAATCTGATGAAAGTAAGGTTCATTCATTCCCTTTCACCTCCCCCCTCTTTTCCTCCATTGCAACAGCTTTTTCTTGCCTCTTTTATATGATAATTTACCCAATTCTAAATCTCCCTTTCTCCTTCTCCCAATATATTCCTCTCTCACTCCTTAATTCTATTTGTTAGATATCATCCCTTCAACTCCCCCTGTACTTGCTCTCTCTCTCTCTCTCTCTCTCTCTCTTTCTTCCTCTGTGTGTATGTGTGTGTGTGTGTGTGTGTGTGTGTGTATGTGTGTGTGTATGTATGTATGTTTGTATGTATTCCCTTCAACTACCCTAATACTGAGAATGGTCTCATGAGTTACAAATATCATCTTTCCATGTAGGAAAGAGAACAGTTCAACTTTAGTAAGTCCCTTATGATTTCTCTTTCCTGTTTACCTTTTCATGCTTCTTTTGAGTCCTGTATTTGAGAATCAAATTTTCTATTCAGCTCTGGTTTTTTCATCAAGAATGCTTGACGGTCTTTGATTTGATCGAATGTTAATTTTTTCCCCTGAAATATTATGCTCAGTTTTGCCAGGTAGGTGATTCTTGGTTTCAATCCTACCTCCTTCGACCTCCAGAGTATCATATTCCAAGCCCTTTGATCCCTTAATGTAGAAGTTGCTAGATCTTCTGTTATCCTGATTGTGTTTCCACAATACTCAAATTGTTTCTTTTTGGCTGCTTGCAATATTTTCTCCTTGACCTGGGAACTCTGAAATTTGGCTACAATATTCCTAGGAGTTTTCCTTTTGGGATCTTTTTTCAAGAAGTGATAGGTGAATTCTTCAAGTTCTATTTTTCTCTCTGGTTCTAGAATGTCAGAGCAGTTTTCCTTCATAATTTCTTGAAAGATGATGTCTAAGTCCTTTTTTTTGGTCTTGGCTTTTAGGTAGTCCAATAATTTTAAAATTTTCTCTCCTGGATCTATTTTCCAAGTCAGTGGTTTTTCCAATGAGGTATTTCACATTGTCTTCTATTTTTTCATTCTTTTGGTTTTGTTTCATTGCTTCTTAATTTCTCATAAAGTCATTAGTTTCCATTTGCTCCATTCTAATTTTTAAGGAATTATTTTTTTCAGTGAGCTTTTGGACCTCCTTTTCCATTTGGCCAATTCTGCCTTTTAAGGCATTTTTCTCCTCCTTGGCTTTTTGGAGCTCTTTTGCCATATGGGTAAGTCTATTTTTAGAGGTGTTTATTTTCTTCAGTATTTTTTGGGTCTCCTGTATCAAGTTGTTGACTTGTTTTTCATGATTTCTTTGCATCACTCTCATTTTTCTTCCCCATTTTCCCTCTACTTCTCTTACTTGATTTTCAAAATCTTTTTTGAGCTCTTCCATGGCCTGTGACTGATTCGTATTTTCCTTGACAGCTTTTGATGTAGGAGCTTTGACTTTGTTGTCTTCTTTTGGTTGTATGTTTTCATCTTCTTTGTCACCAAAGTAAGATTCTATTATCTGAGTTTTTTTTACACTGTTTGCTCATTTTCCCAGCCAATTTCTTGTCTTTTGAGGTCTTTGTTAAGGTAGGACTCTGCTTCCAGAGTGGAGAGTGCTTTATCCCAAGCTTCAGGAGTTTTGTGCAGCTGTTTTCAGAGATACTTCTAAGCACCTGTACATTTTCAGTTCTTCTAAGGTAGTATGATCAAAGGAGAGGTGTTTACTCCTCTCCCAGTCAGTGCTCTGGTCTGTGAGTGACCTCTTTTCAACCTGGGAAATATGAGGAGGATTTCCAGTTCACAGCTGCTGCAAGCTCTACCACATCAGCACTCCTTCTCACCCCAGGATTGCCACCCAGAACTGTGACCCAGATCCAAGCAGGGCAAAGCAAGAGAATCTTGACTCAGCACCAGCAAAAAGATCCCTGCAATTCCCCTCTGATCAGCCACTTGATTCCCCGACCTTCTGCGGGCCTGGGGTTCTGGAAGGAGCCACTGCTGCTACTGCCCGCCACTACCTCCACCGCCCCAGGGCTGGGCTGGACTGTGCTCTTCTCTTTCCCACTGACCTTCTACTTTGTCTTTGGTGTTTGTGGGTTAAGAAGTCTGGAAACCTCCACAGCTGCCACTGATTCAGTCCCCTGAGGCCTGCTCCAGTCCTGCCTTTGCTGGCACAGCCCACACTAGACTGCAGCCCACTTCCACCCTGGTGTGATAGACCTTTCCTGACCACTTTCCAGGTTGTCTTGGGCTGGACATTTGTTTCACTCTGTCATTTTGTGGGTTCTATAGCTCTAGAATTTCGTAAGAGTTATTTTTATAGGTTTTTTAGGGAGAACTCAAGAAAGTCCCTACTTTTACTCCAACATCTTGGCTCTGCCCCTTTCTTTTATTTAAAATCAAATTAACCAAGGGCTTATTCATCTTATTTTTGTCCCCATAAAACCATATCCCAGTTTTATTAATTAGCTCAATAGTATTCTTACTTTTTTTTCTTCTTTTTATTTATTTATTTAATATTTTTAGTATTCAGCATTGATTTTCACAAGAGTTTGAATTACAAATTTTCTCCCCATTTCTACCCTCTCCCCCATTCCAAGATGGCATATATTCTGATTGCCCTGTTCCCCAGTCAGAGCTCCCTTATGTCACCCCACTCCCCACCCATCCCCTTTTCCCTTACTTTCTTGTAGGGCAAGATAGATTTCTATGCCAAATTGCCTGTATATCTTATTTCCTAGTTGCCTGCAAGAACTTTTTTTGAACATCTGTTTTTAAAACTTTGAGTTCCAAATTCTCTCCCTTCTTCCCTCCCCACTCTATCTCCCTAAGAAGGCAAGCAATTCAACATGGGCCACATGTGTATCATTATGTAAAACCCTTCCACAATACTCATGTTGTGAAAGACTAATTATATTTTGCTCCTTCCTATCCTATCCCCCTTTATTCAGTTTTCTCCCTTGACCCTGTCCCTTTTCAAAAGTGTTTGCTTCTGATTACCTCCTCCCCCTATCTGCCCTCCCATCTATCATCCCCCATTTTTTATCTTCTTCCTTCTTCTTTCCTGTGGGGTAAGATACCCAACTGAGTGTGTATGTTATTACCTCCTCAGGTCAAATCCGATGAGAGCAAGATTCACTCATTCCACCTCACCTGCCCCCCTTCCCTTCCAATGAACTACTTTTTCTCACCACTTTTATGCGAGATAATCTACCCCGTTCTATCTCTCCCTTTCTCCCTCTCTGAATATATTCCTCTCTCATCCCTTAATTTGATTTTTTTTGATATCATCCCTTCATATTCAACTCATCCTGTGCCCTCTGTCTATATACATACAAATATATGTGTATATATATATATACACATATATTAGTATGTATATATGTATGTATGTATGTATGTATGTATGTATGTATGTATGTATGTATATTCCCTTCAGCTACCCTAATACTGAGAAAGGTCTCATGAATTATACACATCATCTTTCCATGTAGGAATGCAAACAAAACAGTTTGACTTTAGTAAATCCTTTATGATTTCTCTGTCTTGTTTACCTTTTCATGGTTCTCTTGATTCTTGTGTTTGAAAGTCAAATTTTCTTTACAACTCTGGTCTTTTCACTGAGAAAGCTTTAAAGTCCTCTATTTTACTGAAAATCCATATTTCGTCTTGGAGCATGATACTCAGTTTTGCTGGGTAGGTGATTCTTGGTTTCAATCTTAGCTCCATTGTCCTCCAGAATATTATATTCCAAGCTCTTTGATCCCTGAAGGTAAAAGTGCCAGATCTTGTGTTATACTGATTGTGTTACCAATATCCTCAAATTGTTTCTTTTTGGCTGCTTGCAGTATTTTCTCCTTGATCTGGGAGCTCTGGCATTTGGCGACAATATTCCTAGGAGTTTTCTTTTGGGGATCTTTTTCAGGAGGTGGTTGGTGGAGTCTTTCAATTTCTATTTTGCCCTGTGGCTCTAGAATATCAGGGCAGTTCTCCTAGATAATTTCTTGAAAGATGATATCTAGGCTCTTTTTTTGATCATGGCTTTCAGGTAGTCCAATAATTTTTAAGTTATCTCTCCTGGATCTATTCTCCAGGTCAGTGGTGTTTTTCCAATGAGATATTTCACACTGTCTTCCATTTTTTCATTCTCTTGGTTCTGTTTTATACTATCTTGATTTTTCATAAAGTCACTAGCTTCTACTTGCTCCAATCTAATTTTTAAGGTAGTATTTTCTTCAGTGGTTTTTTGGACCTCCTTTTGTTAATTTCTCTAATTCTGCCTTTCAAGGCATTCTTGTCCTCATTGGCTTCCTAGAGTTCTGTTGCCATTTGAGTTAGTCTATTTTTTAAGGTGTTATTTTCTTCAGTATTTTTTGGGTCTCCTTTGGCTAGTCATTGACTTGTTTTTCATGGCTTTCTCCCATCATTCTCACTTCCCTTTCCAATTTTTCCTCTACTTCTCTTACTTGCTTTTCCAAATCCTTTTTGAGCTCTTCCATGGCCTGAGACCAGTTCATGTTTTTCTTGGAGGCTTTTGATGTAGGCTCTTTCAGTTTGTTGACTTCTTCTGGCTATATGTTTTGGTCTTCTTTGTCACCAAAGAAAGATTCCAGAGTCTGAGTCTGAATCTGAGTCCATTTTTGTTGCCTGGCCATGTTCCCAGCCAACTACTTGACCCTTGAGTTTTTCAGCGGGGTATGACTGCTTGTAGAGTATAAAGTACTTTGTCCCAAGCTTGAGGGGCTGCACTGTTGTTTTCAGAGCTATTTCTATGCAGCAAGCTCTGCCACACCAATGCTCCTCCTCCCCAAAAACATCCAACCTAGACTGCAACTCAGATCTGAGCAGGCTCTGCACTCCCACTCTGATTTGCCACTTAATTCCTCACACCAGGTGGGCCTGGGGCCAGAAACAACTGCAGCTGTAGTTCTTTAGATGCACCTCCTCTGCTTGCCCCAGGGCGAACTCCTTTCACTCTGTCCCTGCAGTTTTTTTCACAATAACCTTCTCTGTTATCTTTGGTGTTTGTGAGTTAAGAAGTCTGGTAACTGCCACAGCTCACTGATTCAGGGCACTAGGGCCTGTTCTGCCCAGCTCCCAGTCTGGTTGCTCCAGGTTCAACCCATGCTGGGCTTTGCTCCTCTCTGCTCCCAGCTCCATGCAATAGACCTTACCCAGCAACCATCCAGGCTGTCCTGGGCTGGAGACCTGCTTCCCTCTGCTATTTCGTGGGTTCTGCAGTTCTAGAAGTTATTCACAGCCTTTTTTTATAGGTGTTCAGAGGGTCCTGTGGGAGAGCTTTAGGCAAGTCCCTGCTTTCCAGCCACTTCTTGGCTCCACCCCATTTGATTACTTTCAGTTTTATTAATCTTACCTTTGGTTTTCAGGATTTCTATTTTGGTGCACAATTCAGGATTTTCAATCTGTTCTTTTTCTAATTTTTCTGGTTGCATCCCCAATTCACTGATCTGCTCTTTATTTTAATGATGCTAAAATTTAGAGAACTAAATTTTCCCCTATGTAGTACTTTGGCTGCATCTCATAAATTTTGGTATGGTATCTTATTGTTGTTATCCTCTTTAATGAAAGTATTAATTGTTTCTATGATTTGTTCTATGATTCACTTATGCTTTAGGATTATATTATTTAGTTTCCAATTAGTCTTTAATCCATCTTTCCACTGCTCTTTATTGAATATAAATTTTGCCTTATATCTGAATAGAGTGCACTTAGTATTTCTGCCTTTTTGCATTTTATTTTGAGGTTTTGTGTCCTAATATATGGTCAATTTTTGTGTTCATTCTCTGCATTGCTGAGAAAAAGATATACTTTTCTATTCCCATTCAATTTTCTCCAGAGGTCTGTTATATATTACTTTTCTAAAAGTCTATACACCTTCTTAACTTCTTTCTTATTTATTTTGTGGTTAGATTTATCTAATTTTGAGAGAAGAAATTTGAGTTCCTCCACTGGTATAGTTTTGCTACCTGTGTCCTCCTGTAACTCACTTAACTTCTCTTTTAAGAGTTTTGTTGCTATACCACTTGGTGCATATGTATGTATTACTGATATTACTTCATTGTCTATGGTACCTTTTAACAAGATGTAGTTTTTTCCCCCTTATCTCTTAATTAGATCTATTTTTGTTTTTGCTTTGTCTCAGATCATCATTGCTACTTTTGCCTTTTTTTTCTTTAGCTGAAGCATTATAGATGCTGCTCCAGCCCCTTACCTTTACTCTGTGTTTCTCTGCTTCAAGTGTGTTTCTTGTAAACAATATATTGTAGGATTCTGTTCTTTAATCCACTCTATCTGCTTCCATTTTATGGGAGAGTTCATCCCATTCATATTCACAGTTATGATTACTGGTTGTGTATTTCTCTCCATCCTATTTTCCCTCCTGTTTACCCTTCTCTCTCCTTTCATCCTTTCCCTATTTACCAGTGTTTTATGTCTGACCACTGCCTCCCCCAATCCCCACCATCTTCTTTTGGCCCTTCCCTCTTTATTTAACTCCTCCTCCTCCTCCCTTCTTGTAGGCTAAGATAGATTTCCATAGCCAACTGATTATATATATTATTTCCTTGTTAGCCAATTCCAGTGAGTGTATGGTTCAAGCAAAACCTATTGCCCATTGTCCCATCTACCTCTACACAGTAATAGATTGTTTGCCCCTTCTCATGTGAGATAGTTTACTCTATTGTACCTCTCCCTTCCTTCTGCTTTCAGTGTAATCCTCTTTCCTACTCCTTAATTTTTTATATCAACCCCTCAAAGCTACCTTATACCTGCATCCTCTATCTTTGTCTACTCCTAACTGCACTAATAGTGATACAATTCTTGAGAATTACAAGTAGCATCTTCCCATATAAAGATATACACAATTTAGCCTTATTTAATTCCCTATGTTTTCTCTTTCCTTTTTACTTTTTTTTATGTTTCACTTGAATCTTGAAATTGAACATCAGATTTTTTTGTTCAGCTCTGTCTTTTCATCAGGAAAGCTTGAAAGTCATCTATTTCATTAAATGTCTATTTTTCCCCCAAAGAATTATGCTCAGTTTTGCTGGGTACGTGATTTTTGGTTGCAGTGCTGGCTACTTCGCCATCCAGAATATCATTTTCCATGTCCTCTGGTCCTAATGTTGAAGCTGCTAAATCCTGCATAATCCTGACTATGGCTCCTTGATATTTAAATTATTTCTTTCTGGATGCTTACAACATTTTATCCTTGACCTGAAAGTTCCAAAATTTGGCTATAATATTCCTTGGAGCTTTCATTTTAGGATCTCTTCCTAGAGGTATTGATGGATTCTTTCAATGTCTATTTTATCCTCTGGCCCTAGAATGTCATGGCAGGTTTTTTTTTTTTGATAATTTCTTGAAGTATGATGTCTAGGTTCTTTTTTTGATCATGACTTTCAGGTAGTCAAAAGATTCTTAAATTATCTCTCCTGGATCTTTTTTCCAGGTTAGTTGTTTTTCCAATGAGGTCTTTTACATTTTCTTCTATTTTTTTCTTCTTTTCATTTTGTTTTATTGATTCCTTATGTCTCATAGAATCATTTGCTTCCACTTGTCCAATTCGAAATGTTAAGGAGTTATTTTCTTCAGTTAGTTTTTTTGCCTCCTTTTCCATTTGGCCAGTTCTACTTTCTAGCGAATTGTTTTCTTCAGCAAATTTTTGTAAATCCTTTTCCATTTTTTTGTGCTTCCTTTATCAAGCTGTTGACTTTTTTCATCACTGTTTTGCATCATTGTTATTTCTTTCCCCAATATTTCTTCTATGTCTCACTGCTGTTCTTGACAGGACCAATGACATTGAGAGGGTGATGTCTTGACTTGCAAGTGGATTGGATTTACATGAGGCAGAATTGTGCAAAGTCATCAGCCTCACTCTCTCCTCCAGGGTCATCTGAGTCCAGTGGCAAGACATAGATCAAGATGACTAGAGATAAGGTCTTTCCCAGGTCTCGGTATTTCTGAGGCAACACACATTCAATGATTTAAGGTTAGGTAAGAAATGGGGCAGAAGATCCTAGTTTTCCTAGTAAAAAAAAAAAAATCATTCTGGGAGAGGAAGACCCTTAGGGTTTCTGGCTACAAAAGAAATGATTGCTAACCCAAACAATGACCAAGTAAGACTTGGGCTGGGACCTATTATTTGCCAATCAGTGAGAGTGAGTGTTTTGGGTTTAAGGCCTGGTCAGATAGCTCCATTTGGATCCCAATGGCTTTATCAAAGCCTGGTTTTCCAGTGCTCTAGTTCAAGAAATCCTACATGAAACTACATGGGATAAAAGAGTTAATTATTAGGGAAAAGAAAAACAAAATCTAGCCCATAAACTCGGAGATATTTTGCAAGGATTCAGAGATCAACATTTATATTGCTTTGGGCAGAGCACCCACAAGTAAGGGTATGATTCTCCATGGGGTCAGAGGGAGAGGAGAGAGAAGAGGGAAGAAGGGAGGAAGTGAAAGAAGGAAGGAAGGAACATTGTCCAACTGGAACTGCTCAGTTGAGTTCCTGCTGGGGCAACTACCACTACCGCATAGATTGTTGTTTGTCCTTTGTTCTCGAAAAGGACCAATGACATCAAAAGAGTGACCGGTCTTGACTTGCAGAGCTATGTATGAGGCAGAGCTATGTAAAGTTATCAGCCTTACTCTCTCTTCCAGGGTTATCTGATTCCAGTGGCGTGACATAGATAAGTACTAAAGATGATCTATGCAGTGGGAGACCTTGGCTTTTCTGAGCTAAAGTCTTTTCTAGTTTTCAGTTTGTCTGAGGCAACACATATTCAGTAATTTAAGGCTAGGTAAGAAATGAGGCAAAAGATGGCCTAGTTTGCCTACTCAAAAATGAAAACAAGAATCGAACTGGTAGAGGAAGACCCTCAGGGTTTCTGAACAAAAACAATTGCTATTTACACTCACTCCAAGCCATCAAAACCCAAACAATGGTCAAGTGAGGCTTAGGCTTTATCAAAGCCTGATTTTCCAGTGCTCTATTTCAAGAAATCATAAATGAAACTACATGGGACAAAAGAGTTAATTGTACCAATTTTTTTTAAATGATAGAAAAATAAGTGGGCAAGAGAAAAAAAAAATCTAGCCCACAAACCCCAAGATATCTTGAGAAGTTTCAGAGATCACTCTTCCAGCCAATTGTCTTACTTTTTGAAGTTGAGCTCTGCTTCTGGGATGGAAGGGGCCACTGTCCCAAGTTTCTTGTGCCAGAGGCTGCAGGCTCTGGCTATTTGCCTGGTGCTTAATTGGTGCTGCCCTGAGGCCCACAGGGGACCCTTGTGCTACGCTGGTTTTTGGAGGGGGGTCCTGATGGCTTGCCTCTTGCAGGGGTGGTGGTGGTGGTGGTGGTGGTGGTGGTGGTGGTGGTGGTGGTGGCTGGTGCTGCATGTTGCTGCAGGGGTCTACCCCAGTCACCTGGTGCTGTGCTGAGGCATGTGGGGAGAACCTGGTGCTGGTGTCTGCCTGTTTGCCTTATGCTGTGCAAGGGTTCAGGGTGGTTTGGTTAGGCAGGGCCTGATGATGGCTGCAGGGACATTGCCTTCCCTAGACTGCATTCCCTTTTTACCCAAGTGAAACAGACCTTTTCTACTGACCTTCCAAGTATCTTGGGCTAGAAAATTGTTTCACACCATCTTTTTGCTGTTTCTTCTATTCCAGAGGTCGTTTGGAGTGCTATAGTTGTTTGGAGATGAATATGGGAGAATTCAGGAAATTTGCTGCTTAGTCTGCCATCTTGTCTCCCAGAATGGGCCAGATTTTTCTGGAAATGAGCCACTGATGTGTAGAACCATTGTATTCATGGCTTCCCAATAAAGGAACCAGAACTAAAGATGTGGAGCTGACCTGGGGAGAATACGCATGATTCATTACTCTGGTAGCATATATGCGATATGTTGTAGAGATCAAAGAGCCCTTTAAAAAAAAATGAAATCAGTGTGATGGAAAGAGCATTGAACTGGAAGACCTGGTTTCTAGTCTGACATCCTGTCACCAGACTCAATTTCCTTCTCCTTAAAATGAGGGTCTTGGACTAGTTAAGAGGTGAAGAACCTCAAGTAGCCTCTTATATTCCTTGGTGCAGCCTTTTTTTCTGCACACTCATCTGCACAAAGTATGATGAGCTTGAATAACACAATTAAACAAAAGGCTCTGAAGTTTCTAAATTTTTATGCGACAGCTTTTTTCCCCATTGCCACCAAAGCAGGGGCTAAAATGATATGACACAAAACTCAGCTAAACTGTTACACTCTTTAAAGGGAGCTCCATTCAATTTAAGAGCTCTGCTGTCAATCAACATCTTGACAGGGCTTTACTCAAAACCTTGCCTGTGATCAGAAATGACAGACTTTCTCTTGGAAGGCCAGTTGAAACTAAACACAATACTACCGGAAGCAAATGTCAAATTCTTAGTTCACAACAAAGAAAAAGAAGTCACTAAATTTTTTTCCTCTCCTTTCCTTCCCTCCCTCCCTCCCTCCCTCCCTCCCTCCCTTTCTTCTTCCTTTTTTTCCTTCTATCTTTCCCTACTTCCTTCCCCTTTCTTCCTGCCTTCCTTCCACCTTCTTCCCTCCTTCCCTCTTTCCCTCTTTCCTTACATCTTCCTTTCTCCCTTCTTTCCTTCCTCTCTCCTAATATTTCTTCCACCTTCTGAGCATGGGTATGCCCCAGGGCTTTGCTATGTGCCCTATTCTCTTCCGAAACTCCATATTTGCTCCCACCAGTTCAATTATTTCTATCCAGAGAAAACCGTGATCATATATCCAGCCCTAATCTGTGTCTTAAATATCAGTCCTCCACCATCAATTAGCAGCTTGATATCTTCACTTAGATATCCTATCAGAGACTCAAATATAACATTCTTAAAACAGAATTATCTTCTCTCCTAAACTTATTCCTTCTTCATATCTCCCTCTTTGCTGAGGGTAACACAGTTCTCTAAGTCACACATTTCCCTATAACCCTAAACCATTTTTTATTCTTTGCTCCTCTTCCAACTTCTCTTCCCCCACCACTCTTTCAATATCTAATCAGTTGACAAGCCCAATTCCACATTTTTCAGATCCATCCCCTTCTCTAAAGATGAAGGAGACAATAGGATTCAAGATCCATCCTCCGTTTGTAAGGCTGGCTACCACCATAGGTCAGAATATCCTTACCACTTTTCACTTTGGCTATTGTAAAAATTCCTAATTTCCCGTATTTCTCCTCTCTACCTCTCCATTCTATACTGCCAAAATACTCTTCCTAAAACACAATTTTGATATTATCAATCCCTTGCTCAAATACTTTCTATAGTTCTCTATTACACTAAAACGAAATGCGCATTCATAAAGGTCTTTCACACACTGGGTTAAATCTAACCCTTCAGCCTTATATTACTTTCATCTCCTTCACATGCTTTATATTTCTTTTTTCAACTTTTTAAAATAAATTTATTTTTAGTTTGCAACACTCAGGTCCACAAGTTTTTGGGTTCCAAATTTTCTCTCCCACCTCTTCCTCCCGCTTCACCACCAAGAGGGCATGTAATCCAATGTAGGTTCTACACATACCTTCACATTGAAATATTTACACATGCTTTATATTTCAGCCAAGTAGACCATTAGCTATTCCCCGAATTTAATATGTGACATTCTACTTAGATGCATTTGCAGAAGTCATGTGCAATGCGCACTTTCCTCATCTCTATCTTTCAGATTCATCTTTTTTTTTCTTTAAGCTCAGTTCAGGTGCCAGCACCTCAGTGAAGATGATTTCTCCAGCTAGTGGTATTCTTTCTCTGTTACTAGAACACTTTGGCTAAGCCCTCCTTTGCCCCTTTCACTCTCTACTCTGTGTTTCATACCCATTGTGCACCACCCACCCACCACTACCCCCAACATCTCAGTAGAATGTATGTTCCTTCAACACAGGGTCCACCTCACTTTTTTCTTGATCATTCTCCTGAGGCAGCCAGTCAGAGCAATGGATGGAGTGCTGGGCCTAGAATCAGGAAGGTGAGTTCAGATTTGACCTGGGACATTGACTAGCTGTGTAACCTCAGTTTCATCAAATTTATAATGGGAGTAATAATAAGATCTGTCTCTCAGGGAAATTGTGTGGTTCAAGAGAATTCAAACTTTTAAGCTACCCATCACATAAACACCTATTGCTTAATGAATGCTTTTTCCCCACTTTCTATAATACCTGAGGGGCCACCAGGCCTTTCCATGTACCCTGTGGCCAAACTTTTATATAGGCATTTTTCCCCCAATTAGAACATGATCTCTTTTGGAGCAGAGACTGCTTCCTTTTTCTATTTGTATTCATGGCGCCTAGTGTATTTCCTGGCACATAGTAAGCATTTAATAAATGTCTTTCCATTCCATTCCATTTGTATCCCAGTACCTATTACAATGCCTTGCACAAAGAGGGTTCTTAATAAATATTTATTGAATGTAATTTAATGTGAACAAATACAGGGTTGTTGGGTTTGTGTGTGTGTGTGTGTGTGTGTATGTGTGTTTGCTTCTGCACATATGCATCATGGAGCAAAGGCAATAATATTTTTACACTAGGCACATAATGTATATAGTTCATTATGGTTTGTGACCAGATGGGAACTTCTTGCTGTGACTTTTGGCCTTCTTCCTGAATAAGTGCTTTGCCTTGGGTCTGATGGCCTGGAAGGTTTCTCCCACCTCCAAAATGTCATGCTAAATAAACACTGTAGGGGGAAAAAGGGGTCTGATAGATTTCATCAGCTAAAAGTAGCCAAGATCTAAAACATGAGATCATCTTATCAACTCTCTGCTGGCTTCAGAAAAGATCCCATATACTATATTTCCTAATTGAAGGGAATTGAGGTTTATCCTAATTCCAAATCTTTGAACTAACTAGAAAGCTGGCTTTGCCCTTTAAGCTGGCAAGGGTACATACACCAATATTGCCCTCTGAGCTTTTATTCTAGCCGGGAGTTGTTTGATGTTAAGATCAGTTTCAGTAATACATAATTCAGGGTCTTGTATTTGGCCCCTGAGGCTGCTGAGATAGTTTATATAATGGTTTTACTCATGAGGGGAAAATTAATTGCAGCTCCCTCACTAGTTGCTCGGTGCTACAACTTCATCTCAAAGAGACAGAATTCCCCATAGGAGACCCAATTTGGATTTAATATATAGTAATGTTTTACATGACTATTAATCCAGAGGCAAGTCAGGTCAGGTGTAAGAGCTGCTCTGGAAGCTTGAAGACTGCTTCTTATCCTGGCCAGGCCTATTCCCAGAATTTCTGTATGAGCTTGGGTAAGTCCCTTTATCCCTCTACTTCTTTTTCCCCACATATAAAATTAGAATAATAATTCTCTTCTCTTGGGGACAGCTCCTGATGATAAGATGGTATCAGTAGAGGGCATAAAAACTACATCATTACACACACACACACACACACACACCCCGATCATTAATGTAAAAATGTTTTCTCATCCATTGAACTGCTATGACGTTGCTGTGAAATTAATGTTACCCACATAGTTGTTGATGGAGTGGGGATTAGGGTAGGATATTTTGTTTTCGTTATTTGGTAATGACCTCACTCAGAACTTATCAAAGGTCAAATATTTGGACTTAGTCAAATGCCTGTTGAATTGACCTTCCCTACCACAACTTGTCCTCCTCCCCCTCCCCCACCAACATTTTTACCAGTATAGCTAAAGCAGCAGGTGTTTCAAAGAAAATAGAAGCTATATGCTTCTGATTCCTTTATACTGAGCTCATCAAGAAGTTGTTTGCTGTACCGTAAGAATTCCCCATAGCCTCACCTCACACCACTTTATGATTTAAAAGTTTTTGTTTTTTAAAACAGGAAACTGCTCTGCCCCGATCTGTCTCTTTCTCGTCAATAACTTATATGGCAGACTCCAACCTTTACACCTAGGAGTCAGCCAAAGAGACAGATAAGAGGGATTGCCAGGATTCAGGAAACTAGGGGTTTCAAGAGGCAAAGGTGAAGAGATGGAGCACCTGAGGCATGAGGGACAGTCTGTACAAAGGTCCAAGCAGGGGATCTGATGTTGTATATAAGAAACCACAAGGAGGCCAGTTTGGATAGAACACTGAGTTCATGAGGGAGAGTAATGTCTAATCACTCTGGAAAGAGATCGAATCCAGATTGTGAAGGGCTTTAAATTTCAAATAGAGGAGCTTGTACTTTGCCTTTAGAGGCAATGGGGAGTCAAGCAATTAATCAACTAATACTTATTAAGTGCTTATTGTATGCCAAGCATTGTGTTAAGTTCTGGGGATACATAACAAGGCAAAAGACATTCTCTACACTCAAGGAACTTACAGTCTAATGGGGAAGCAACATACATACAAACATACATGTATACATATATGCACACATACACACAACGTATATGTATATATAATCACACATACGTATATACATATACAAAGCAAACTATATTCAGGATAAATGGGAAATAATGCAAAGATGGGAAAGAATTAATGTTAAGAGAGGTTCAGGAAGACTTCCTTTAGAAGGTAGAGTTTTAGTTGGATCTTAAAGGAAGCCTGGGAAGAGTGGAGCGGGTAGAGCATTCCCGGCAGGTGGGAGAGCCGCAGAAAATGCCCAGTGTCAAGAGATGGAGTGCCTTGGTCATGAAACAGCTAAGAGGCCAGTGTCACAGGATCGAAAAGTATATATTGGGGAGTAAAGTGTAAGAAGAATGAAAAGGTAGGAGGGGACTATATTATGAAAGTCTGTGAATGCCAGTGGAGAATGGATTGGAGTGGGGAGAGACTTGAAGGTGGCAGACCCACCAACAGTCTATTGCAAGTGGGGCGATGAAGGCCTGCACTTGGGTGCTGGGGGAAGTATTAGAGAGATGTTACAAAGGTGAAATCAGCAGGCCATCAACAACATGGATATGGGATGTGAAAGATGGTGAGGAACACAGGATGACTCCTACATTATGAATCTGAGGACCCGGGAGTATGGGGTTGCCCTCCACAGTAATAGGGAAGGTAGGAGAATGGAGATTTCAGGGGGAAAGATAACAAGTTCCATTTTGGACATGCTGAGTTTAAGACATCTATTGGACATCCAGTTCAAGACATCTGAAAGGCAGTTGGAGAAATGAGATTGGAGGTCAGCAGAGAGATTGAGTCAGGAAAGGTAGATTTGAAGTTCAGCTCCACCCTGAGATTCAGTATAGAGATGGTAATTGAAACCATGGGAGCTGATTAGATCACAAGTGAAATAGTATAGTGGAAGAAGAGAAGAGGACCCAGTACAGAACCTCGATGTACACCTATAGATAGAAGGTGTGATCTGGAGGAGGGTCCAGCAAAGGAGACAGAGAAGGCTTAGTCAGATAGGTAGGAGGAAAACCAGGAGAAAATGCTGTCTTTAAAACCTAGAGAGAAGAGAATATCAGAGGGGAAGGAGTCATCAACAGTGTCAGAGACTACAAAGAAGATAAGGTGAATGAGGATTGAGAAAAGGCCATTAGATTTGGCAACTAGGGGATTTCTAGTTGGCAACTAGGTGATTAGGAATTTTGGAGAAAGCAGTTTTGGAGGAATGATAAGATCAGAAGCCAGATTGTAAGAGGTTAAGAAGAGAATGATGGGAGAGAAAGTGGAGGCACCTATTACTGTATATACAAAGGGCAGAAAAGATGTAGGGTGATAGTAGTGATGAGAGGATCAAGTAAGGGGTTTTTTTTCAGGATAGGGAAGACATGGAAATGTTCATTTTTGTTGCTGTTGTTGTAGGAAATAATCCAGTAGAGAGGGAGAGATTGAAAATAAGTGAAGGAGTGAGAATGACAGGGGAGCAATCTGTTGGTGGAGATGGGATGTGATGGAATTACTTCTTGACAAAATCAGTGGCATAGTCAGTCAGTCAGTACATAAACATTTATTAAGAACCTACTATGTACCAGGTACTGGGGGTTCAAAGAAAGGTAAAAGATAGTCCTTGCTCTTAAGGAACTCATGGTATAATTGGGAAGACAGTGTGGAATCAACAATGTACAATTTATATACAGAATAAATAAGAAATAATCAACAGAGGGAAGGCACTACAATTAAGAGTAGGTGGGAAGAGATTTCTGTAGAAGGTGGGATTTTAGCTGGGACTTTAAGGAAGACAGGAGGGCAAGAATTCCAGACATGGGGAATAACCAGTGAAAATCCCTTGGATTTTGGAGAAGGAGTATCTTATATGAGGAACAGCAAAGAGGTCAATGTCACTGGTTTAAGGGTATGTGGGAGAGTAAAAGGCATAAGAAGATGGAGGAAGCAGATTGTGAAGGACTTTGAATGCCAGAAGATTTTATACTTGATCCTAAAGGTGACAGGGAGCCACTGGAGTTTATTGATCAGGGAGGTGACATATTAAGATGTGTGCTTTATGAAGCATCAATTTGGCAGTTGTATGAAGAATGGACAGGAGAGACAAAAGACTTGAAGCAAGAAGTCTGAGGAAGAGGCAATGTCAATAGTCTAGGCAAAAGGTGATGAAGCCTTGAGGTAGAGTGGTTACAGTTTGATTAGAGAGAAAGAAACAGATTAGAGAAAGGTCAAGTCCAATCCTATCTCCCTGTGATAGCCAGTCAGTCAATAAACACATTTTGAGCACCTACTCTGTGCAGGGCACTGTGCTAAGGTCAAGGTACAAATAAAAAAGAAAGTCCTTGTGCTGAAGGATTGTACAATCTAATGGAAGAAGACAACAACACATAAAAGAAAGTTGTAAAGGAGGCAGGGGGAAGAAAGTATCTGGTTCGGGGGCATGGTGAAATCCAGTCCAAGGAGTACAGCTGGTGGGAAATGAAGTTAGCTGGTCTCTGAGAGCTCTTTAAATGGAGGTTTTGGGAGGAGTTCTTTGTTCTGCTCTCCAATTATAGGGGCACAGGGTAAGGAGGGTACTGAAGAGGTGTGAATGCCAAAGCTAATGCAATCTCAAAGGATGCTGATGAGTTTACTGATGAAGAGGTTTCCTAGAAACTTGCTGATCATGGAGTAAAAGTCCAAAGAACTCAGCTGATGGGAAATGAATAATTGGTATGCCTGTGTTCTGCCCTCCAGGGCCAAGTAGAACAAAGTTAATCCTTCACCTACAGGGCAATTCTTTAAACACTTGATGACAACTAGCAGGTCTCTTTGTCAGTTCCTTCATTCCCAAGCCCTTCAATTGATTCTCAATTGTCAAAGGTCTCAACCCCCCAGTTGTCCTCTTCAAGCACTATGAAGCTTGTCAATATTTACCTCACAAATCTGGGATGCAGAACTGACTACAGTACTCTGGATATGATCTGATCAGAAGTGAATGCACTATCAGTTCTATTGTTCTAGACATTATTGTCTAAGATTGAGTTCATTTTAGGGACTGTCACATCACCTTGTTGACTCATATTGAGTTTCTGGTCCGCCAAATTTTGGAGGTCTTTCTTCAGCTAACCACTCTTTATTCCTGGTATTCCAATCCTGTGACATGTGCAGGTCATTTTTATTTTTAGCCTATCAATATCACTTTTAAATTTCATCTTCTCAGACTCAGTGTTTGCTTATCAGTTAAAATTATGATGAATCATCTCTGTCTTTATAAGCATATGAAAATTTGATAAGCATGCCATTTATACCTTTAGCCAAAAATTAGAGATGAAGTATTTTAAAAGCACAAGTCCAAGTAAAGATGCACTCTATTAGAGATACCCCTCTGAGGGGACAATGACCTGTTAATGACTACTCTTTGGACTTACATGCTCAGTTCCAACTCCACCCACTTCATCATTATCATCATCACCATAAATCACATTTACATACATTTTAAAGTCTACAAGGTACTCAAAATACTCATTCGACCTTCACAACAAATCTTTGATTTACATGCAGCAGTTATCTGTTATCATCATCATTTTACAGATGAGAAAGCTAAGGCCAGGAGGGGCATTAGAAAGATAATACATGGGAGGCACTGGAAGTTTGGACTCCAGCCTCTAACAGGTTCACTCTTGATCTGGTCAGACAGGAAACACAGCTTCAAAGGGGGAAATAATAAGCCCTATTCTAATCTAGTTTTCTCTAACGCAGTATTGCTGATAATAGAAGCACTACAAACTCCTACAGCATTCCCTAATCACCCTTCTTGCAAGGGCCAGTGAGAAGGTCGGGCAACTACCCCATGTCTCGATGGGGCCAGTCAAGATGGGCACAACTTGTGCATCCCCTAAATCCCCTCAAGCCTCAATGGGGGCCGGTTGAGGCAAACACAGATCCCCCTTCCCATGCTTTGATGGGGGCCAGTCAAGGCACACAGCATTCCAGCTTGTGCATTCAACCATAAAGGTTCCCCAAATCATTGACCACTGACCACCTGTTTTATAGGGCAACAGACAAAGAAGGCATTTTGCCAAGGACTGACTTCATAAGGTTACATCAAGTTTTAGCATTACTATGTCAATTCAGCATGGCACATGTGCATTACATGTTTATGACTTTAAGCACAAATATTGATATTTTACAGGGTTATATAATGATACACAAGTGTAGTAGAAACTGTTTTTAACCATGAGCCTGGGAACTCATATCTAATACCTGGGAAACAGAGATTGTTATGGCCAAGGATCCTGGGAAGCTGAACTCTAAGAAATAATAACAAAAATCCACTTCATACACACTAAAATCTACCTTACTTACACTAAAATTCACTTTACTAACAAGGGGCTGTGTGGGTCAGAGACCACTACTCAAATTAAAAATATAGATAGTTCTTGAGAGAAGGCAAAAAGGAGTTTTATTGCTTTCTCATGAGAAAGGACACACCCAGTGTGTGGCCCAAGATGGCGCCAGCCAGGGTGTATATGTGCGTCCAGCTCAAAGCAAGTTTATATAGACCCTAACACAGAGCCCCCTCACCCTCCCACTGGCTCCTCTTTCCATTGCCTGGGTTTGGAGCTCACATTCTAAATGCAGAGCTTCTCCCCAGTAAGAAAAAAAGGCATGAAACCAGAAGCTGTGTGTTGGCCTTATTACAGCTGCCTTTGTTTGAATAATGGCAGGTAAAGTCGGATCTTTTTGTCTTAGAGCATTTCTCAGAAGGGAGTCATTGACTGGAAATAATGTATATGATGTGGTACTGGTGATTGAACAACGTTCTTACACCCTGGTGTTGTGATTTCCTACACCCTAAATGGTGAGCCTCAAGCCCCCAGGGCCCTGAACAGCTGTATATCTACTGGAAGGTTAGCATTTGACTTTCAGGGGTACACTCATTGAAAGAGTGATGAGACTCTGGGCAAACCATTGACACAGCACCCTTGACTTTGATAAACCAGATGTTGGAGTTTCTCTGGTAACTATGTATTGCTATGGATAGACTGGTTTGTGTTATTTGCTCTGTTTGTATAACGTATGCTTGTAACTTCTGTTTGTATTTTCTCTGAAGTTCAGGGGGCTGATCTTTTCCCCCTGAACTAAGTGAATGATATATGTATGTGTAATTAAAGTGAGATTGTTAACCCCTTAAAGTTGCTTTCCTTAGAAAAGCAGATCAAAGAACCTGTGCTAGTAGCCTTCTGTGTGCTCTTGTGCTGGACTTACACAGCCACAGTAGCTGCTAGCCACATTGTTCATACAGAAGTGAACATCAAGTCTAGGCTGGTAATTTACTAAAACTGACATTAGGGAGAGAGCATTGCCTAGAATGGTTTCTCTCCTTATTGCACCCCCCCCCCCCGTTTTCTTCAAGAGGACTTTACTAATAACCCCAGATGATAATGCTTACCCCAATCACTATGTATCATTTTACATATATTCTGAGATTATTTATATGTGGACATATTGCTTCTCCATAGTGTAACATAAGGTTCTTGTGAACAGGGATTTTCATTTTTGTCTTTTTATCTCCAGAGCCTAGCAAAGTGCCTAACACATAGTAGGCATTTAATAAATGCCTGTTGACTGGTTGACAAAAAGCAATCAACAGTTTTAGCAGCCTCCTCTTCCATGAAAAGGCACGCTAAAAAGTAAGAACAGAGTTTTCTTTTTAACTTTCCTTGTTTCATTTATTTCTCAAGTTGGCTAAATAGATGAGCAACTCTTTTCAATTTATTGACAAGGTGGTACAAAAATTGAGTTTTCCTCTGGGCATAATCTAAGAGCATGGCTTTCATAGGTTCCTTTTCTTTTCTTTTAACTTTTTAGCCATTTGCCTAGCATCAAAGATTTAGAGCTGAAAAGGAGTCCTTCTAGTCCAAATTTCTCATTTTATGGATGAAGAAACTGAAGTCTATTGAGTTGACAGGGCTCGCTTCAGGTAATGCAGGTGATAAGCATCAGAAGTAGTATTTGAAACCAGGATTTGAACCCTCTTGCTCCAGACCAGTGATCACAAGCTCAGCGCACATAGTAAGTACTTAATAATTTTTTCTTCCTTCCTCCCTCCCTCCCTCTCTTCCTTCCTTCCTCCATTCCTGCTTTCTTCCCTTCCTCCCTCCCTCTCTTCCTTCCTTCCTTCCATCTTTCCATCCTCCCCCCCTTTCTTTCTCTATCTCTATTCTCTCCCCCTCTCTGCCTCCCTCCTTCTCATCTATCTAATAGGACAAGTGCCAGGTGAAATATTCTTTTACCTTCAGAGACCAGCTTAAAACTGAGCATTGAGATTGATAGGAGTTCTGATTCGGGGGTCTCGGGCTGGACCCATGGACTCAGCTGAGGTGGAGTTCCTGGCTGAGAAGGAGATGGTCACCATCATCCCCAGTTTCAGCCTGGATAAGATCTACCTCATCGGGGGAGATCTGGGACCTTTTAATCCTGGTTTACCTGTGGAAGTACCTCTTTGGCTGGCAATGAACCAAAAACAGAGACAGAAGTACCAGGTGATTCCTCCTGAATGGATGGATGTTGAAAAATTGGAGAAGATACTAGATCAAGAGAGAAAGGAGGAAACATTCACCCCAATGCCTAGTCCTTACTACATGGAACTGACCAAATTGTTGTTAAATCATACTTCGGATAACATCCCCAAGGCAGATGAGATCCGGACCCTGATTGAAGACATGTGGGATGCTCGAATAGCCAAACTCTGGGTATCTGCAGACAGTTTTGTCAAACAGCAAGAAGCACATGCCAAGCTGGATAATCTAACCTTGATGGAGATCAACACTACTGGAGCATTCCTCACAGAAGCCCTAAATCATATGTACAAACTCCATATAAACCTCCATCCTGCAGAGCATGCTCAGTCTCAGGACTTTTAGAGGAAAATGTAGTGATCCCTCTGAAGTTCTGTAAGCCTGAGGATAGACAGTGAAAAGAAAGCTAGTTTGGTACCTTGCCCACTTTTCAGGAATGAACTTCCTGTAGTTGGGAAGTCCTCACAATGTCAAAAGCCAATGTAGATGCCAAAGGGCAGTGCCAAAAGGGCACTCTTTTTAGTAAGAGAAGCAACAAATGTTGAGACTGAATATTAATCATCAGGCCTCTCTCGCTTTCTGAAGATGTCTTTGGGCCTGCGTCTATTTCGAGTATCCCGTGTCGCAAAACCGTTTCTTTTCCCTGGCAAGTACCATCCACCACCCCTCTCTTCCCCTGCACTCGGTGAAATGAATGGCAGTATAGCATTTAGATCGGTTCAAGGTTTGAATTTACCCTTTCTTTACCAGCATGTATATTTTCATAAGATACCAGTGGCACAATAATGAAGGTGCGATTTAGAATTTCAAAAAAATAATGAGATTGATAACAATAGATTCAGACAAGAATATAAAGAGACTAAACATGCTTCCTTTGACTTTTCTACTTTTTTTGATGCTATTTGATAGTTAGCATGACAAATCACATAAAAGTAAGTGGAAATGGTAACAAATGTCATTTTTGACAATACTGCCAATTACCAAATACCATCATGAAGGCAGGAACGATCATATCATAAGGGTATAATTATTTTCCCTCACAAGCCACAGGATTATACTCCAGTCTTTAAACTTACTTGACTGAGCCTTGTGCAGCTGTAATAAGAACCTGAGGAAAAGGGCCCAAACCTAAAGGAAGGAATATTTTGTTTGACAGTGTGTGTGTGTGTGTGTGTGTGTGTGTGTGTGTGTGTGTGTGTGTGTGTGTGAGTGAGAGAGAGAGAGAGAGAGAGAGAGAGAGTATGAGAGAGAAAATGAACTCTAATTGTCTCTCTTGTCAGGAACTCAGTTAGAACAACCCAGCTCATGGTTTGTCTGACCTAAATTTACATCTTAAAAGAAATCAATAGAATTGAGAGTCTCTGCTCAAGAAACATGGAATTCATTTCTGAGTACACTTCAATTAGGAAAAAATAAATCACTGTATGTAAGTAAGTACAATTTTCTTTTCTCGCTTGGTGTAGAAACTTCAATTTAAATTGGATAACAATAACTGATATTTACATAGCATTTTTAAGGTTTTTGAGACAATTTTTTTGTTTGACCTTGACAACCACTTATGAAGCAAATACAAGATTTTTGTTTGCTTGTTTTAATCGTCATCATTTTACAGATGAAAACATTGAGACTCTTAGTTAAGTGACTCATCCATGATCTCATTGCTAGCAATAATCAGCAGGGGAATTAGAATTCAGATGTTCCTGACTCCAACCAGTGATTTAAAATGCCAGGTTCAGTATGCCACAACTCTCAGTGTAGAATGGAATGATATTACTTGGTGGTATGTTAGGGATATTCTAGTCATGTAATCTACTGTTGGCACTGAAAGGAACTTTAGAAGTTAGTCACTAAGTGTAAATGCTGAGGTGGTGTGATAGGTAGAATGCTGGACCTAGGAATACCTGAGTGTAGATCTAGCCTTCCATGCAATGTGGTCCTGTGCTGATCACCTAAAGCTATCTGTGCCTCAGTTTCCTCTGCTTTATGATGAGGGTGTACTAGCGCCTACCTCTTGTGGTTGTGGTGAGTATTCAATGAGTTAATATTTGTAAAGTGCTTTGCAAACCTTTAAACACTATATAAATGCTAGCTACTATTATAAAGTGTCAATCTAGCCACACATTCTCATTTACATAGAGTATCCTGACCTGAAATATCAAGTTCTTGTTTTTAGGGTGACTTGGTTGCTCCTACAATATAGTATTCAGTAACTGTGTTTTTGGCATTCTCTTCTAGAGTGTTCCAATTTCCCATAGCTAGGGGTAGGGAGATCAATATAGAGTATGGGAACATTATATCATATTCACTCCTCCCAGAGGTGGGACCAGTGTCAGGGTCAGTCAAGGGCTGCAACTGAAAGGAGTTCATAGTGTTAGAAGAGCACTCCCAAGTTTGGAGAGGAGGGGTTTAGAATTATCACATAGTATGGTAGAGGGGCAGCTAGATGGCCTAGAGTCAAGAAGACCTGAGTTCAAATCTGGCCTCAGATACTTACTAGCTATATGACCCTGGCCAAGTGACTTAACCTCTGTTTGCCTTAATCTATTAGAGGAGGAAATGGCAAACCACTCCAGTATCTTTGCCAAGAAAGCCCCATGGACAGTACTGACATGCTGTGGTCCATAGGGTCATGAAGAGTCAGACACAACTGAACAACATGGTAGAGGGAAAGTGGGGGGAAATGGGGAATGGTGGAACAGAAACGTTTTACACAGGTGGGGACAGAATCATAATACAATTAAGGTGATTTTAAGAATGAGGGAGATGAATAATTGAGTTCAAAGTACCAGAGGGAATAGACAGTGCCTGAAGTAGAAGCAGGGTCAAAAATAAGAGATTATAATAAGCAATGTGATACCAAGGAAAGAGTGTCAGATTCAGAATTGGAATACCTAGTTTGAATCCCAGCCTTTCCATTTACAGATGAGTAGGTACCGTGTATCAGTAAGGCATATGTATATTTATATAAATATATATATATAATATTTATTTATATATAATATATATGTATTATATATAAATATAATATTTATTTAGACACTAGAGGATCAAACCCCAAGACCAATAACTCCCACCCAACATAGCAATAATTGTATTCCAAAACCAGTAAGTTCACCTTAATGTAAGAATGAGGAAATTATAACACAGTATTACAGCAAGTCATCCTGTAACCTTCCCCTTGCTGAGGCCTTCCTGTAAACACTAATGAATCCCAACTATCTGCTTGCCTGCACTCTCTCCCTGCCTCAGTTCTCTGGTCTCCACAGCTCCCTGGTATCTACTCTTTGCTCTGCACTCTCTCTGTGCATCTCTGTCAACTTGGAGTTCTTACTCCTTCTCCTTGGGCTGAATGCTGACCTTAGGAAGGCAACTTTCTCGGTATATATGCTCTTTTTAGAGCCTGAGAGCTTTCTGCCCAATCAGCAAAAAAGTGTAGGCCTGGGGCTTAGTGCCTACTAAGTAAAGAGTGCAGGCCTGCCTACAAACAAATCTCTAATCAAGCTTTCCTTAAACAGCGCCCCCTGAGGCCTATTGAATGTGCCAGAAATATCTTTAATCACTAATTGGCATCACATGCAAATAATTGAATTGATTCATGCAAATAATGAATCCCCTTGATGGAGTCCTAATAGAGCTACCCCCAAACCAAATATTCTAACTTCATTCTAGGTCCCATTGAACATCAGGCCCACCATATCTACCTAGCCCCGCTGCCCCCCACCAATGTCCTAACTTTATCATGTATGCCTCACTGCTCACTAGAATAGCAGGTGTGCCCATGAACTCATAGTTCCCACAGAAACAGCAGGAGTGTCCATATGATGGGATCCCAGCCACTGCTCTACCTAGGCACTGCCACTAGAAAGATTCCCATAGAAACAGGTGTGTTCTTGTGCTCAACCACAATTACATCATCCATTTAGCCTAAGACAGGACCACAATACCTAACTATCTGTCTTGACCAGACAGGACCACAATAGCTAGCCAATTGAAGGACAGCATGACCAGAATGTTTAAACACTGAACCATAGAAGGTACCTTTCTTACATTACCTAATCCCTTACAAACTCCTCCTGCCTTTTTAATATTAATTATATTCCTACATTCTTTTTTAAATTTATATTTTGTTATTTATTTCATATTTTTAGTTTTCAGTATTGATTTCCACAAGACTTTGAATTACAAATTTTCTCCCCATTTCCACCCTCCCTCCACTCCAAAATGGCATATATTCTGACTGTCCCATTCCCCAGTCAGCCCTCCTTTCTGTCACCCCATTCCCCCCATCCCCTTTTCCCTTACTTTCTTGTAGGGCAAAACAGATTTCTATGCCCCATTGCCTGTATATCTTATTTCCCAGTTGCATGCAAAAGCAACTTTTTTTTTAAAAACTTTGAGTTCAAAATTCTCTCCCCTCTTCCCTTCCCACCCACCCTCTCTAAGGAGGCAAGCAAGTCAACATAGGTCACACGTGTATCAATATATAAAACCCTTCCACAATACTCATGTTGTGAAAGACTAACTATATTTCCCTCCATCCTATCCCGTCCCCCTTTATTCAATTTTCTCCCTTGACCCTGTCTCTTTTCAAAAGTGTTTGCTTTTGACTGCCTCCTCCCCCTATCTGCCCTCCCTTCTATCATTCCCCCCCTCTTTTTTATCCCATTCCTCCTTTCCTGTGGAGTAAGATACCCAATCGAATGTGTATGTTATTCCCTCCTTATGTCAAATCCCATGAGAGCAAGATTCACTCATTCCCCCTCATCTGCCCCCTTTTCCCTTCCTACAGACCTGCTTTTTCTTGCCACTTTTACGTGAGATAATTTGCCCCATTCTAACTCTACCTTCCTCCGTCTCTCAGTATATTCTTCTCTCATCCCTTAATTTGATTTTATTTTTTTAGATATCATCCCTTCATATTCAACTAACCCTGTGCCCTCTGTCTATATACTGAAGTCTCATGAATTACACATATAATCTTTCCATGTAGGAATGTAAACAAAACAGTTTAACTTCAGTAAGTCCCTTATGATTTCTCTTTCTTGTTTACCTTTTCATGCTTCTCTTGATTCTTGTGTTTGAAAGTCAAATTTTCTATACAGATCTGTTTTTTTCACTGAGAAAGCTTGAAAGTCCTCTATTTTATTGAAAGTCTAATTTTGCCTTGGAGCATAGTACTCAGTTTTTCTGGGTAGGTGACTCTTGGTTTCAATCTTATCTCCCTTGCCCTCCAGAATATCATATTCCAAGCCCTTCGATTCCTTGATGTAGAAGCTGATCTTGTGTTATACTGATTGTGTTTCTGCAATACTCAAATTGTTTCTTTCTGGCTGCTTGTAGTATTTTCTCCTTGATCTGGGAGCTCTGAAATTTGGCAACAATATTCCTAGGTGTTTTTGGGATCTATTTGAGGAGGCGATCTGTGGATTCTTTCAATTTCTATTTTACCCTCTGGCTCTAGAATATCAGGGCAATTTTCCTTGATAATTTCTTGAAAGATGATATCTAAGCTCTTTTTTTGATCATGGCTTTCATGTAGTCCAATAATTTTAAAATTTTCTCTCTTGGATCTATTTTCCAGGTCAGTGGTTTTTCCAATGAGATATTTCACACTGTCTTCCATTTTTTCATTCCTTTGGTTCTGTTTAATAATCT
>CM053623.1:145113045-145161465 GCA_028646595.1 Phalanger gymnotis
CCAATGAGATATTTCACACTGTCTTCCATTTTTTCATTCCTTTGGTTCTGTTTAATAATCTCTTGATTTCTCATAAAGTCACTAGCTTCCACTTGCTCCAATCTAATTTTTAAGGTAGCATTTTCTTCAGTGGTCTTTTGGACCTCCTTTTCCACCCATTTGGCTAATTCTGCCTTTCAAGGCATTCTTCTCCTCATTGGCTTTTTGGAGCTCTTTTGCCATTTGAGTTAGTCTATTTTTTAAGGTGTTATTTTCCTCAGTATTTTTTGGGTCTCCTTTAGCCAGTCATTGACTTGTTTTTCGTGGTTTTCTTGTATCACTCTCATTTCTCTTCCCAATTTTTCCTCTACTTCTCTTACTTGCTTTTCCAAATTCTTTTTGAGCTCTTCTATGGCCTGAGAGCAATTCATATTTTTCTTGGAGGCTTTTGATGTGGGCTATTTGACTTTGTTGACTTCTTCTGGCTATATGTTTTGGTCTTCTTTGTCACCAAAGAAAGATTCCAGAGTCTGAGTCTGAATCTGAGTCCATTTTTGTTGCCTGGCCATATTCCCAGCCAACTACTTAACCCTTGAGTTTTTCAGTGTGGTATGACTGCTTGTAGAGTATAGAGTACTTTGTCCCAAGCTTGAGAGGCTGTGCTGCTATTTTCAGAGCTACTTCTACACAGCAAGCTCTGCCACACCAGTGCTCCTTCTCCCCCAAGAACTGCCAAACAGGATTGCGGCCCAGATCCAGGCAGAGCAAAGCAGGCTTTGCAATCCTGCTCTAACCCACCACTTAATTCCTCCCACCAAGTGGTCCTGGGGCTGGAAGCAACTGCAGCTATAGCTCTGGAAGCAGCCTCATAGCTACACCACCTCCACCGCCTCCTTTCACTCTGTCCCAGCAGCTTTTCCTACTAACTTGCTCTGTTTTCTTGGGTGTTTGTGGGCTGAGGAGTCTGGTAACTGCCACAGCTCACTGATTCAGGGCACTAGGGCCTGCTCTGCCCAGCTCCCAGTCTGGTTGGTCCTGGCGTGTCTCACACTGGGCTCTACTCCTCTCCCCTCCCAGTTCCATGCAATAGACCCTTCCCAGCCACCATCCAGGCTGTCCTAGGCTAGACCCCTGCTTCCCTATGCTATTTTGTGGGTTCTGCAGCTCTAGAATTTGTTCAGACCCATTTTATAGGTGTTTGGAGGGACCTGAGGCAGAGCTTAAGCAAATCCCTGTTTTCCAGCTGCCATCTTGGCTCTGCCTCCTATATTCCTATATTCTATGTAAATTTCTGTTATGTAGTTGCATCTTTACTCTATAAAAATCCATCTTGCTTTCTCTGAAGTTGCTGCTTCCTCTTGGAACTTAGCCCACTTTATGAGAGCCATCAATCTCAATAAATGCCTAAACTTGGATTAGAGGTAGTCTGACTCTGAATTCTTTGGGACGGTTCCACCGGAACATATGATGAAACCCAGTTTTTGGGTGGGCAGAGATTGAACCCCACTACCCTAAAGAGGTTGTATGATTTGAATTCACTCTGCATATTTCCACTGGGCTAGAACCAATCATCATATTTTTATAACTAACAATTTTGAGTAGTGCAAATTTGATTATATAGGACCTTGTCAGTGACCAGGCCACTACTTGAGACCAAGTTGTTCTGGTATGACTAAGGATAGATCCATTAGCCATGCAGGGCTTTGTATTCCTCATTCTAAAATGTAAGGCATCATCATCTCAAAGATTCTCTGAATTTATGATCCTATCATCTAACTTAAGCCCTACCTCAACCATGAATCCCATCCACCATACACTCAACACCAGTCTGTACTTAATGACTTCCAGTCATGAAGAACTCACTCTCAAGATTCAGCTGCAAATATATGGAGGCAATGGAAAGACAATATTTTCTTTCTACAACTCATAAAACTCTACTGGGAGGGAATATACAGTTGTGGGTAGAGCCCCAGTTTAATTTCTTTCTGTTAAAAATGAGAGGGTTTGGACTTCATGGCAGTTCAGGTCCCTTCCAGCCTAAATCTATGACTATATGCCAGTGGGCAAATGCTAAACTATTTGTGCCTATTGGAAAAAAGCTATTTTCTTTCTTTCAGCAGTCTAACCTTTAATTTTACAGATGAGTACCTAAAGACTCAAGAGGCAAAGTGACTTATGCCAGTTCACAAAATAGTTAGTGGCTGAAATAGAACTAGAACCCAGGTTTCCTGATTCCCAGTCAAATAAACTTTCTTTCTAGATAAGATAATAGATAAAATCATAGGATCATCATACCTGTAGGTCAAAGCCAGAGCTGTTATGGGGTTCTTAACGGACATCTAGTACAATCTCTAAAAAACAGATAACATAGGAAACAATTATTCTCATTTCAAAAGAATTCTTTATCTTAGAAAAGTCTTTACCACAAGACTTGTTGTGCTTCCCTAATACTTTTAATTTTCTTAGTATCTTTTTGGCAGCTAGGTTGTGCAATGGTTAGAGCACTGGGCCTGGAGTGAGAGAAACGTGAGTTCGAATCCAACCTTACTAGCTATGTAACCCTGGACAAGTCATTTAACTTTCTTGGCCTCCATTTCTTCCTCTGTGAAATGAACTGGAGAAAAAAATGGCAAACTACTCCAATATCTTCGCCAAGAAAACCCCCAAATGGGGCCATGAAGAAGCAGACACGACTGAACAACTTTTAGAGTAGAATTTTATTTAAAAGAAAATTTTTTAACACACTGGCTTTCAATACTGCATCTGATGAATCAGTCAACATTTACTGAGTGCCTTCTATGAGTGAGGCCTTGTGCACTGGTGGTGGAAAGCAAGGAGGACCCCAAAACACCTTCTTCATACAGAACGAGAAAGCAAATTTCCTCTCAATTTGTCTGACGACTGTAATTTTAGGTCTATGACAATCTAAGGACCAAAGCTAGTATAAGCACCCACTAAACATCATTCTGTCCTGTTTGAGCGATAATTCAGATAGATGGTAGAATGTCAAGGGATTTGCCACTGAAGAGAGAGATTCCCTCCCCCTGCCCCACCTCCTTGTGCAATAGATCACTGTAATATATATGCTCAACAGAGCTTACCACATTTGTTACTGTTATAAATCAAGGAAAACCTAAAGTAGGTTTTGTGCAGACAGCTAGTACTACGTCTTCTTGTTTATAGCTTTCCTAGGGCCTAACAGCATCCCACGCGTGGTAGTATTTAAGAGATATTTGTGGTAGTGACTCGATACCAGCATAATTAATGGAATTCTATTCTAAAAGATTAAAATATTATTAAGTAATCAAGGGCATATTGAATGTCTACCAGGTAATATAATTTTATCATATGGGCATGATGGGCACGATGAAAGGGCACGATGAAAGATTGACCATATCCTTTACCTGCTTTTCTCTACAGGACTGCAGAGATGCTTATACAACATTGAAACTAGTAAAATTACAACAAAGCCTTATTAGAAGAGGAAATCAGCTATTGTCCTAGACAAAAAGAAGTAATAAGTAAACTCACTGAGATGTGCAAAATAATAATACTATTATAATGGTATATTTATGAAAGGAACTTGGGATTTGTTTTTGACGGCTTTTAAAAAAGTGTTTCCAATTCCTTTAAATAAAAATAAGAAATAGAGACTGAGGTAGAAAGTAGTGACATACTGCGCTTCTGTAGCCAGAATGGTTTTATGAAACATTAATGACAATTTTAAATATTGTATTAAAAACTAATAGTATGTATTTCATACTCGGTGACAGTTCCCCACCAAGGGTACAGCATGTTTATAAATATGTTAGAGTTTATACAAATGATGGTAATTAAAGTCCTGGGTTTGTAACGCAAGTGGTACTGTGGCAGGTATTGACTGTTGGAAGTACAATTGGATATAAATGACATTTCTCTGTTCAGGGATACAGCATTAATGGGTCGCTCTAGGCTGCTACAGTTCACTTTTCCAATTATAATGAAACCCTTTGCAGTGAGGGAGGAGTGAAAAACATTTGAGATGGAAAAATGGTAAGGACAAAACAAGTTAATGCTATTAGAAATGGGCAGTGTTGGCAGAGCACATGACATAGTGGAGAAAATGGAAAACATCCTAAACAGTAATGTTTGTGGAGCATTTGGGGGACTTGAGATCTCAATTCAACCTCACAGGAGTCCAGTGAGGGAGACAGCTAACTGAGTGGTATTGTGGTCCCCTTCTTGTAGACAGAGAAATGGAAGCACCCAAATGGTAAATTCTTAACTATATAGTCATAGAGCTAGTCTGTAGTGGTTTGGGGAGGCAAACAATCGTTTCTTGATTACTAGCCCACTGATAGCCCAGTCCTGCTACCTCTGGAACATCCCTTTATGTTCCCATAAGTACAAGCAAAATAGCTTATGACAGAACGTGACATGAGCACAGCATTTCAAAAACGAAAAAGATCCTCCTTTTTCCAGCTCCATATAAATCATTATTATGTCAAATTTACTTTAGAATAAAGGTCAATTCATTCAGTTTAACTAAATGATTTATTATTTATTAATTTAGTGCAGGAAAAAGACATTTATTAAGTGCCTACTATGTGGAAAAATTGGAGGGCTGAGAAAATTGATAGAGTAGATTGGTGGGTGGGGGGAAATGAAATGGATATGGTTTTGGTACAAGGCAGAAGGGGAAGTGGGAGTGCTCTGTGGAGCTGTTGAGTCTAAAGCAAGGAAATTGATCAGGGTTGTCAAGTTATTAAAAGGTGATAATTGACCATAAAATTTTTGAGAGGCTACAAGTATTTAAAACACAACAATAATAAAGCTCAATCCAGTTTGTTGAGAAGGAAGAATGTATATTTGTATTTCCATAGAACCTAAATGATTATAATCTTTGTTCACAGTGTAAGCTGATCTCTCTAGAGGAGGAGAAGGAGAAGGAACTTAAGGAGTGATTCCTCAAACTCCAGCATCTTAGAGACAATGAAGTGTTCCCAAAGGGAAAAAGAGGGTAAGGCAGTAAGCATTTCTTAAGCTTGTACTATGTGCCAGGCACTGTGCTAAGCACTGGCAATACAAATGCACACAAAAAGAAAGACAATCTTTGTCTTAATAGGTAGCCAGATCTATATATCTATATATATGTATATATAGATATATGTATTTATATATATATTTATATATACATATATACACATATATGTATATATACACACATATATATATAATATATATACACATACATATTTATACATATATATTATATACATATATATATATATGCCAGGCATCATGCTAAATGCTGAGATATAATGGTGAAAGATAAGCCCCTGCTCACAATCTAACAGGTAGAGACATTATGCAAATGACAAATAAGCTATCTAGGATAAATCGACAGAGAGAAGGCATTAAAATTAAGAGGGATTGGCTTCCTGTAGAAGGTAGGAATTTAGCTGGAAGTGAAGGAAGCCAGTCAAGACAGAAGGTAGAGATGAGAGGGTGAGAGTTCAAGGCACAGAGCGAAGCAAGTGAAATGCCTAGCCAGGAGATGGAGTGTCTTGGGAGAAGAACAGTAAGGAGACCAGAGTAACTGGATTGAAGAGTACACAGGGTGCATAAGGTGTAAAAATACTAGAAGCATAGTGGGGGAACAGATTATAAATGGCTTTGAATGACAAACAGAGAATTTTATTTTGAACTTGGAAGTGTTAGGGAGACACTGGAGTTCAATAAATAGGCTAGTGATGTGTTAAGACCTGTGCTTTAGGAAGGTTGCTTTGACAACTGAGTGAAAGATGTACTGGTATGAGAAGAGATTTGTGGCAGGGAGGACAACCAGCAGGCTACTGAAATAATCCAAGTGTGAAAGGGTTAAGGGCCTGCACTGGGATGGTGTTGGAGGATACTTTCTAGGGGTGAATGGTAGAAATATTGCATAAGAAGGCACTGGGGGAAAGGGTAGTAGAGAGGCAAGGGGCATATGTGTGAAGTGTGGAAAGTCAGCATCAGAGTCTGGAAGGAAATATAGGTTGGCTAGCCTGGGCCCCCGTGAGAGAAGGAGGATAGCACGACACAGGAATGATCCAAGGTGAAAAAGCTCCAGGGACTGAGAAAATTTTCAATTGTAGCTGTTTTCACATTGTTGTCTTTCTGAGTTTGTATCTTGGTTTTCCCTGCCACTATAGTAGCTTTTTGTAGCCAAGTTCTTTTTTCGTTGTTGTTTGCTTATTTTTCCAATTTATTTCTTGACTTTTAACTATATCATAGTTGGGCTCTACTCACCAGGAGTTAGGGAGGCACTGTCCTAAGCTTTATAGTTTTTGAGCGTTTTTTTTTGTTTTGTTTTGTTTTGTTTATTTTTTGCATTACTATTTTCAGAGACAGGTCTGGGAAACTGTAAGTTTTCATTGCTTCCAAGATGGTGTGATCTGGGTAGAGGCCTGGTCACTACTCTCCTGGTCTGTTCTCTGGTCTTTATCTTGGAAAGGTCCCTGCTTCCCTGCAGCCACAAGCACTACTGTGGGACTATGATTGGGTTCTCTGGTCTCCTGCAGCCATTAGCACTAGTTCTCTTCTCTTCCTTGGAACTGGAACCAGGGCCCCTGATTCTTTTGACTGACCACAAGTGATCCTCTCCCTGGAAGACCTGGAAGACCCTGGGACTGCAAGCCAAAACTATATATGGGCAATAGTCCTGCACCTAGTGCCAGCTCAGTATCCCTTATAATCTCTTTCTGACCAATGTTTGTCTCTGAGCTGAGAGATCCCAAAGCTGCTGTTGCCATTAGAATGGCTGCCTCCAGTGCCCACTACTGGTGCCACCACTGGGTGGGCTGGCCCCAAACCTGGTGTGACAGACTCCTAGTGACCTCCCAAATTCTTTTGAACTGGAAAAATATCTCATCCTGATCCTCTATTGGCTGTGCCACTCCAAAATTCGATTTGAGGAGTTATTTTCAAGTTTAGAAGGGAATGTTGGGAGAGTTCAGCTGGGTTGCTGCCTCTACTCCTCCATTTTGGCTCCATGGACATAATTGACTTCTAAGAGCTAGATGTGTCAGTGAGAAAAAAGAGATTTTAAAAAGAGATGGTGAAGTTCTAAAGTATGATTTCTGAATGAATGAATTAAAATGAGTAACAGTTCTCAAAGAAAGTAGAGGCAACTAGACAGTTCGTGGGATAGAGCACTGTGCTTGGAGTCAGAAAGACCTGAGTTCAAATCTGTCCTCAGACACTTACTAGCCATGGGATTTTGGGCAAGTCACCTAACTTCTGTCTACCTTAGTTTCTCCAAATATAAAATGGAGCTAAAAATAGCTCCTACCTCCAAAAGTTGTTATGAGAATCAAATGAGATAATGTTTGTAAAATGCTTAGCACAGTACCTGGAGGATAGTAGGTGTATATAGATGCTTATTTCTTTTCTTCTTTCCAAAAAAGCAGCATAGTCTAGCTAGCTGGAAGCCAGATAGCAAGGTTATGATCATAATAGTTCCAGTGACTTACTGAATAATCTTGAGCACATTGTAAACACTGTATTTCTTAGTTTTTATTCATTTAAGAGATTTTATAGTTCGTTTTCTCAGTCCACCTCATAGAGGCAAGACAAGCATCATTCATCTTCATAATGGCAATAAATTGTCCATTATGTATGAATATGGCTCTACTGACCCATCATCAACAGTACTTAAACTTTGAGTCATTTTCTTAATAGAATCGATGGGTCAAGAAGCACTGAACCACACCCTCTTATCATCCAGCTACTCTTATGAGTTTTAAGGACACACACATTTTCAAGACAGGATTAGGGGAGATAGTCAGTGGTAGAAAAATAAAGCAAAACCAACTGCCTAGAAGAGGATAAAACCCAAGATCTCTTCATAGTAGCATATTTTAGTCTTTGAAGTTAATGGGCCACAGGCATGGTGATTAATTCAAGATCGTAGAGCAGTGGAAAGAGGTTATTAGATTAAAAAATGGGCCAATTATCTATGTCTACATGGGGGAAGAGTAAGGGGTTCCAATGCTACCAGCTGCTCTGTTGTGAACATTTAAACATCTTACCAGAGAAGGTAATGCTTATACTAAGAGGGAATTCTGAAAATCTTTGTTCCATAATTTACTATGTTAGTGACTCAACGACTGTAGGCCTATAGGCAGTCAAGTAGAGTCAGAGAATTCAAATTCTGGAATGGACCTCAGACACTATCTATCCCAACCTCTCATTTTACAGATAAGGAAAATGAAATATGGGAAGATCAAGTGATTTGTTCAAGGTCATAAAGCAAATTAGTAGCAAAGCCGTGAAGAAAATTCAGTTTTGTTTTGTTTTTTACTCTAATTCCAAGGCTCTATTGGCTGTATCACCCTTGTTACCTAATTCCCTTAACTATAATATTGAGATAATACCTTGCAGAAAATGAAGTAGGTGTTAAAAAGAACCCTGAACTTAAAAAGGTGTTATTTATGTCATACTCCACTCTGAGGAAACTGATAGGGAAAAATCCAAAACAGATCAAGGATGAAGGGGATTGTTGTTCACATTACTAAAAGCTTCTTCATTTGAATAGAATAAATATTTATTAAGCAGCTACAATGTGTAAGATACTGTGGTAGGCACTGAAGATATAAAGACTAAAAAGAAAACCTCCTTCCTCTCCTCAAGGAGTTTACATTTTATGGGGGAAGAACATTTCTTATACACAGATAAGTATAATACTAAGTAAGGAATGATGGGTTCTAGGGAATAAACAAAGTACTTTAAGAATATTTGAGGATGAGAGAGAGAAAAAATATCAGCTGAGGGCTCAGAGAAGGAAGGCTTCATGGAAAGACTGCTATCTGAGTTGACCCTTTTAAGAAGATGAAGACTGTAGAGATGAAAATGAAGTGCATTATAGCCATATGAAGGAAGGCCACAGCTTGTACAATGGAAAGATATAGGAGTTGTCATATTTAATTGAGGGAATAGCTAGTAATATAAGTTAATCAGGGAAAAAAATGTCTGTTTTGCTTTTTATTGTTTGTCTTTTGTTTTTGAAGAGGACCAATCACATCACTGGCAACGTCTTGACTTGTGAAAGTCTAGTTCATTACTATGCCGAAAGAGCTATAAAACTGTGCATACCCTTTGATTCAGCAATACCACTTCTAGCTCTGTATCCCAAAGAGATCACAAAAATGGGAAAAGGACCCACATGTGCAAAAATATTTATAGCAGCTCTTTTCATGCTGGTTGAGAATTGGAAACTGAGGAGATGCCCATCAATTGGAAAATGGCTGAACAAATTGTGGTATATAAATGGAACGGAATATTATTCTTACATAAGAAATGGTGAGCAGGTGAACTTCAAAATGCCTGGAAAGACTTGCATGAGCTGATGCTGAGTGAAATGAGCAGAACCAAGAGAATATTGTACACAGTAACAGCAACATTGTACAATGACCGACTGTTAGATTTAGCTCTTCCGAGCAATGAAATGATCTAAGACAATTTCAAAAGCCTCATGATGGAAATTGCTGTCCACATTCAGAGAAAAAACTATGGAGTCTGAACGTAGATTGAAGCATACTATTTTCTCTTTTTATTATTTTTTGTTTTTTTTTTCTTTCTCATGCTTTTTCCTACATTTTGCCCTTTATTTCTCTTGACTTTTTCTTCCCAGAACATGACTGATGAAGAAATCTATTTTACATGACTTCATATGTATAATAGGTATCATATTTCTTGCCTATCCAATATGCAGAGGGGATGGAAGAGGAGAGAGAATTTGGAACTGAAAATAAAAATAAAAAAATAAAAATAAATTATCAAAAAAAGAAATAAAATATACGTGAGGTATTCCATGGGCTCTGACCTTAATATGACCTGGTAGTCAAAACAGCTGAAGTGATTTAAAACTGTATCAAAATAGAGACTTAGCTTCCAGAAATAGGAAAGTCATCATCCCATTGGCCAGCTGCAGTGTGGTCAACTCTGGCTGTCAGTTTAGGAAAGACATTGATAAACTGGAGAGCTTCTTGGGTGTGGTAACTAAGATGCTGACAGTTCTTGAGACTGTTATATGGGTTTGAGTGGTTAGCTTGGCAAATAGAATACTCAAGAGTTACAAGGGGCAGGACACAGTACTTGGGCAAAAGAATTTGAAAGACTGCCGTAGAAGAAGGATTAGATTTTTATTTTTTAGTCTGGACTCAGAAGGCATAAATAGGAATAGTCAATCAATAAAAGTACTTATTAAGCACTTGCTGTGTACCAGTCACTGTGCTAAGTGATGGAGCTACAAAGAACAATGGGTAGAAATTACAAAGAGGGACCTTAAGGCTAGATGTCTGGAAAAAGCTTTCTAACCAAAGAGGAATGGATGTGATGCCTTGAGAGGAATAAGATTCTCCCTTACTGTGAGTCTTCAAAGAAATGGTACAGACTCCTTATCTGGTGTGGGTACTAGATGGCCACTGTGGCCCTCTCCAAATCTAAAATGATGTGATTCCGAGGCTTCTAATCCTGGACATCCCAAAGCTAGAGAAACCACTTCACATTTTCCCTTTCTCCCCACAATATTTTTTCAGGCACTGCTTTGGATATGGATTTTCTTAAGTGTTCCAGTAATAATGTGCTCCCAGCTAGACAAAATAGGACTGACCTTTTGAAAATATAAATTACTCATATCTTTTTAGTTACATTGCTCAGTTCCTAGAGTAAAACAGAGGTTAGCAGAGACTCATTCCCTAGAGCAGTATGGTCAATAAGAAAGGTAATCAACATTATTTTTGCTCAGCCTGTCCATCATGACAAGTTGCTTCTTGACTTGACCCTTCAATCATATTTCCAATTTCAAATACTTGATATTTAAAATGAGCAAACTATATTGACTATTTACTTCACCAGTGTCTAGCTTCTGAAAAGTGAGGAAGAGGTATTTTTTAAAATAGTTAACCTTTCTGCAAACATATAAAGTAAAACCCATAGCTAGTCTAAAGCTTACATTTTTTGAGCTAAATGTCAAGCCCACAACAAGTCTGCAAGCTGAATTATAGGACTTTGGAAACACTTATTGTGGAAAAGTTATCTATGTCTATAATTGCATATATGCTGGTAAAGTGCATGAACAGATCTTTTGATACAACTGAGAAATATCACATTTAAGTGGAATTCTCTGGTCAAGAATATCATAAGGAAATTTGATGATCGAATTAAATGCTTCATGTAAGATGCTCAACCTGCTTGAGCTATGGTGACTTTTAAACATGGGAGACCAGCAAAGATAGTGTAATAAGAAGAAGTAGTAAAGCCCAGTTCTTCATAATTACCCCAATGAAGATCTAAGAAAAACACCATACCAAGTATTTATTGAGAAATCTAAGGAGAAAGGACATGTCATCTCTCTAGCCCAATATCAGAAATTTGATCCATAGACAACCAGAGCAAGAACTGCTAAACAAGGATGGGTCAGGATCAAAGACTCAGCCTCTGGTGTCAGAATAGGACTAGGCCAACAATGCTGATTCTCAACCTGTAGAACCTTCCAGCTAACTGACATGGGCTATGTTGCCCAGACCCAAATAGTGGTCTAGAACATGGAAAGCCCAGAAAGACAGTGATCAGATCTTACTCTAGATCAGAGCACATAGGACCCACTGAAAGTTGGCAGCTTTCTGGCCTGAGCTAACCCCTGAGATCTTTGAAGAACACAGCATTCAATATCTGGGGAACATAGTGGCAAGATACCAGATAAGATAGTCCAGAACCATACAGGACCTTGACATGTCCCTCAAGATATGTGCAGATTCTGACCCTAACACAGTTACAATCTGGGATGCAAGATGTGCAGTTAGGTAGCACAGTAGATATCTGCAATCTGGGATGCAAGATGGGCAGTTAGGCAGCACAGTAGATAGACCACCAGCCCTGGGCAAGTCACTTAACCCCAATTATCCCATCCCTCAAAAACAACAACAAAAATTCTGGGAAATAAGGCTGGAAGAATAGGTAAATAAAAATCATGTGATGATCACTTGGGTAAATAAAAATAATGCCACTTTTCACTAAAGTCATTATAAAATTACATTTGACATTAGTGAATGTAACAAAATATGATTCCTAGGCTGATATCACTGTGACTTTTGTGGCCACAGCCATGCTTAAACAGTTCATTTGTCCTCTGAAGATCATGACCTTCAATTATAGTCTTTCTCCTGCACTAACCATGGAAAGCTTTTTTTCATACAAACTTTTTTTCCACAAAATAAATCATTTGAGAGCTAGAAAAGATTTTAGAGACCATTTAGAGAAATCAAAGTATGGTAGGAAAGAATACTGGACCAAGAGTGAGGAGCCTGGGTTCTAATTCTGCCTCTGTCGCTACCTGTGTGGCCGTGGGCAGGAGTCTCATTTTCCTCATCCTAAAATAAGTGGCTTAGATTAGATGGTCTCGAAGGTTGCTTCCAGCTTAAGATAGATGATCCTAAGGTCTAGATGAACCTCCCATCTAATGCAGGAAATAATAACAAATAAATAAGATGATGTATAACATCACTAGAATCCAAACTCTTTCCTTGTTGGGTCAGTTCTAATTGTTGGAAATGTGATATTTATATTGGCTCAAAAACCTGCTTCTCTATAGCTTCCACTCATTGGTCCTAATGCCAAACTCTGCAGCTGATTGTATTTTCATTGACTACCCTTTAAATATTTGAAGGCGACTATGACCTCCTTATCCCATATTCAGGCTGAACATTCCCAGTTTCTTCATTCATTCCTTATATAATGTGGTTGTTATTTAGTTCATGAATTGCCTCTTAAAATGTGCATCAAATATTTCTGATGCACCATTTTACTCATCTGTATTATGATAGGTTTAGGCTATAATTTCTAAGGTGCTTTTGAGCTCCTTTTTTTTAACCTATAATCTACGTGACATCCAGATGTTTACAAAATCTCCAGGGGAAGTCTGAGTAGAACACCTATAAAAGGGACTATGACTTCCCTTGATCTGGACCCTATACTTACTTTTTTGTCCCATGAGATTGCACTAAATCTTTTGGCATCTATGCCATCCTATTGTCTTTTCATGGCCAATCACCTAAAATCTGCAGTACTAAATCAAGGAGCAGATAGATAGATGGTGCAGTGGATAGTGTACTAGAGTGGACAGAGGCCTAGAAGATTCATCTTCATGAATGCAAATCTGGCCTCATATTAGCTGTTTGACCTTGGGCAAGTCACTTAACCCTGTTTGTCTCAGTTTCCTCATTTGTAAAATGAGCTGAAGAAGGAAATAGCAAACCAGTCCACTATTTTTGCCAAGAAAATCCCAAAAGGGGTCACAAAGAGTAAGACATGACTGAACAACCACAAATTCAAGGGTCTAACCTTTTGTTCTTTTGCAAGTGATTTTCCCCCTCAATGGAAAATTTTACATTTATCCCTGTTACATGTAATTTTGCTAGTTTTAGGCAATCAGCCCAGTTTTGGCCTTTAGGAATCTGTCATTGAATGTATTAGCTCTCCGTTCAAGCTTTGTGTCCCCTGAATTAAAACAAAAAGAGTTTGTTGGCTTCTGGTCACTCTAGGCTTTATCAGTATTACTGAGCATGAGAAAGCATGTTTCAAAAAACTCAAAGAACAAAATGGCAAGAAAAAAAGAAATTTTGTTGTAGAGTTCTAAAAGGATGAAATGTTGACTATACAATTGTGAAGAATTCCAATGAGGGAAAAAGAGGGAAACATATGAAGAAACCAATGAGGCTGTACAGGGAGCTCAGATTTTAAAAACTGTGGAAGCAGCGGCATATAACCAGTGATGAGCAAAAATAGTACAAATCTATAAGAACTGTATCACCTACCAATTCTTCCTCCTGAGATCTAGGTTAAATATATTCATTTCTTTTGGTTCCATATCACCTTCATTTCTAAATTATTTCCACCACCACCCCTTCCCCATTCCTTGCAATAAATAATAGTAAAAAAGAATGAAAAAAACAGTTACACAAAACAAGCAATATATCAACTGATCCCAATAGTACATGCAGCATTCTATATCCGTATATTCTCCCTACCTCTACAGAGAAGGGAGGAAGATACATTTTCTCAATTGTTCTCCTGGGCCACCCTTGATCATTATAATCATGGAGTGTTCTTCTTTTATTGTTTTCTTCCTTTTATTGTAGTCATTTCATATATTAGTTCAATCTGTATCAATTCATATATATTTTCCCATGCTTCTCTGAAGTCCTCATATTTTTCATTTTTTATGGTACAATAGTATCCCATTATATTAACATGTGTTGCACTTTGTTTAGCCATTCCTGGATGTTTGGCCATCATTTTTACTTTAGAAAATAATTCCTCCTTGTTCATCATAATCATGTCCAGAATATTAATTTTCTTCATTATTCCATCCATTTTTCAAAATGTTTGAAAACATAAAACCAAAATGTTTTTCATTCCCCTTTCTATGTGAGTGTTTTCCTGCTTGAATGGTATTCTTTCAATCAGAATCTATGCCTCTTAGTACGCTTATTTCACTAAGTTCACTAATGTGAGTTATGTGTCTAATCTAGGAAAGGCTGACATTAATTCAGGATTAAGTCTGAGCTCTGTCCTTTAGCCTTAGTCTTAATTAGCTCAATGGATCATTAGGCATTTCTACTTACTGCTTATTCCTCTTGTTTTCTTATAATGAATATTGGAACTCAAATAGGACTTTAATTATCTGTACTATTGTTCCCTGCAATATACCTTTTCTATTCCTATTTCTTCATCCAGCTGAAGTAGCCAGGAAGTCATTCATCTGTATCTGGCATTGGCATTGTGGGGGGATTGAGCCCACTTGTTGCCCTGATCAAGATCTGATGGCATGCTGGTGACAGCTGAGAGTAGCGGGTAATGAGATTTCATTGTTAGGAAAAGGGGGATGAGCAACCCTGAAAGCAATTGCTGTATGAAGCTTTAATGAGTAGCTGCAAACTTTTACAAAATAGAACTGCTGCCTCTTCTCAATTTAATGGTTCCCTTCTGGTTTTTGCAAATGTCAAAGTTAATTTACCCTGATCAGATCAGAGCATTCCCTCCCTTTAGCACAGTGCCTGGCACATAGCGAGCACTTAATACATGCTGTTTGACTTTCGTTAGAGAATCTCTTGAATGACAAAGGACTAGTTGCTTGATAACCACCAAACTACTAATGCAGAGTATTGTATTTGGGACACCAGTAAATAATTGTATTGGGATGGGAGACACAAGAGCCTGTCATTTGAAATTTTGTAATCTGGGTTTACATGACAGTGAGTCAGGACTGATACCCTTGGTAGAACTCTCTCCGGAGGTTGAGTCCCAGTAGAACAATAGGATCTGTATTTATTGCTTCCTTCTACGTAAGGCAGCCCTTGAAATGAATTGTAGAGAACCACACAGATGGCCACAAGTTGGAAGCTTACTTGGAACTTTTTTAATCTAGGCAAAAGACAGGTTGTCAAACATTTATTTAAATAGTATCCATCTCTGAACAATTAAGAGATGACCAACAGAGAACCAAGAACTAAAAAACTTTGGTCATGTAGTGGCCCAAACATTTTGTATCTGTTAGTTACACTTTGCAAGCTTCTTTCAATTTTTTTGTGATTTTCCCACCGCCATAAGGTTCTGCCAAACTCCTACATGCTTCCATTCTCTGCTTCTTAGAATAGAAACAAGGTAAAATCATTTATTATTGAATAGCACTCCTTGTAAAAAATGTATAGTCAAGCCAGTCCATAATCCCCCAGAATTATTCTCTATGGCAAAGATATACCTCATAATAATGACAATATAATGACTCATTTACATACCAATTTGTCTCCTAATTCTCAAAATCTGTGATTCTATGTTATTCTCTAACTTTGTTCTTGGTCCTGTTCTAGTCAACATTTTAATCCACGATTTGGATGAAGGTATTAGGGTAAAGCAGCTAATGCTGGGGTAGAGGAATGCCCCTAAGAGCCAAATATTGTAGATGGAAAAATGATACTTATACTTACATACTTTTAAGCTTGGGTACTGTCAAAGAACAGTACTTATGAATCCAACATCTTTATATTGGTGCAGCATTGAATCTAGTGAATGAGAGAAATCAAGAACAAAAGTTAGGCATGGTTTGAGAAAGTGGTACAGTGGTACGTCTGGGAAGATTTGAAGATCTTAGTTCTGCTCCTATTGTATCTTTATTATGGATGCCTAGCTACACCCTAGGGAAGCATTTAGAAATGAGCACAGTATGTGTGTGCACCCTGAGTATTGATGTAGGTCTCTATTCATAAGTTTGTGTGCTTCATAGACCAAATCAATCAACAAACATTTATTCTGTGCATACTATCTACCAGGAGTTGTGCTAGCCACGGAAGATATAAAGGCAAAAACGAAATGGTCCTTGCCCTTGAGAAACATTCTCTCAAATGTATATGAGCACCGGGAACTCTATGAGGATGACTTGCATCACAAATGGCTCACTTATATTTATAGAGGGACAGCTAATGCATTGAAAGACAGAGTTGAGGATAAAAAAAGGTCTGAACCGTGTGGAATGATGGGCTGAAGTGATTAAGGAAAAGTGTAAAGTCCTGTGATTGGATTCAAAAAAGAAAACTCTATGGAACAAGTACAGGATGGGGAAAACTTGACTGGGCATTTGTTCACATGAGAAGACTAGGGTTTTTAGAAGTCTGTAAGCTAAATCTGAGTCAGTAGTTTAGTATGGCTGTTGAAAAGACCAATGCAGTCAATGCAGTATTATTAGAGGCAAGTGTCCAGTGCAAAAAAAGATGATGCAATTGTACCCTGTCCTTATTATCTCTAGTTCTTGCCATCATATTTTAGGAAACATATTGACATTATCCTGAGAAGGACAACAGGATGCTGAGGAGATCAAGACTGTGTTCTAGAAGGAATGGTTAAAATATGGAGATATATATCCTGGAGAAGAGTAAACTTAAGTGGGGATGTGATAAGTCTCTTCAAATACTTGAAGGGTTGTCTTGCAGAAGAGGCATTAGACTTCACTTTGTTTTAGTGGACAGGACTAGAGCTCATGGGTAGAATTTTGGGGAGGCCAGTCTTGAGTCAATACGAAGAAAAACTTTCTAATTAGATCAGCTTAAAATGAAGTCTACCACTTCAAGTCCCTTGCCACTGAAGCCCTCCAATTAGAGAAAGAATGAAGACTTTCTGGCGATACTATAAAGTGGATTCATAATTTGAATCAAGGTTGGACTGGATTGCTTTTGGAGCTGCTTCAAACTGATTTTTTTTCTCCTTTATAGTTGGAGTAAATTAATTTGATCAGTGAGGGTGAAAGAGAAGTCAAAGATGATATGGAAATATAGGTAACTGAGGAAAAAGTTGTGTCATCAATAGAAATGCGGATATCTGGAGAGTGATCCTTCCTTCTTTGAATGGGAGCAGCTAAGTGATGCAGTGGGTAGAGTGCTGGGCCTGGAGTCAGGAAGACATCTTTCTGAGTTCAAATCCAGCCTCAGACACTTACTAGCTGTGTGACCCTGGGGAAGTCACTCAACCCTATTTGCCTTAGTTTTTTCATCTGTAAAAAATAAGCTGGGGAAGAAAATGGCAAATGACTGAAATATTTCTGTCAAGAAAATCCCAAATGGGGTCACAAAGAGTCTAAAAAGACTGAACAAAAACAAGAACAAAACCAGTCATGAACTGTAGAATAGCTAAATAGTCTTTCTCTTTTAATTCATCCATCTTGGTTTCTTTAGCTTCATGACAAGATGAAAATGTTGCACACTTTTAATCAGTTAGAGAAGGTATGTAACTGGCCGATGTAGTGTATCAGTTAAGTGAAGGTCATTTGAGTATGTCCAATTCACTTACTTGCTCTAATCACAGACCTTGATGTGGAAGAGCACATTTTCTGTTGCTTCACTGTGTCCTGGCTTACATATTGAGGATTTGAGTTGCTATTTTAAATTTGACGACTTATTCCACAGTCTTCCAGAGATTCTATGGCCATATCCTTCCACTTTTTGGAATTTAAACAGTGACTATAATTTAAAAGTAAAAGATACTTCTCTTAAGTGGATTCAACTTATTAATCCAATTTATTTCCACAATGACAAACAGTTGGTTCTCTCAATTTCTTGTCTGAATTACGTCTAGTTTGCTCTGGCACGACAAGAAACAAATCATGATTCTGATCTGCATTAAAAACATTCCCTGGCTGATCAAATGATTCCCTGGAAAATCCAATTGCTTCCTAATTGCCTAACTAGAGAGGTAACTTGACTTCAGAGAATTTAATAGTGAGAATGGACCCAGAGAGGTTCATTTCTCCTAAGAGCATTTGTCCTCAAGTTCCTGTTATTGCTATCATTAGCCAAAACTTTGTTAAAATAAAATATGGAAATAAAAATGGAAAATGTTACATCCTGTAAGTTGGGAGATTAGTGCAAATTTTATACCATTGTTGATCCCTTATTTGAGATAGTCAATTTCTTAATCATTTCCTCTGAACAGGATGCTGAAAACTGTAATGGATTATAGGGTGATTTTTCCCATTTGTAAGGCAAGCTGTAACAAGGAAACAATATCCTTAGTAGGAGGCATTCAATTTTTATCAAGAGGAAAGTATAATAGCCATTCCTCAATCAGTCTCTGTAATAATTAGCAATTAGGTCTGACATCAATAGTCTCTAGTCCAACATCGTTAATAATTTGGTTTGTTGCTCTTTCTGTACCTTTTCCCATTGATTCTCACCCTCTTCTTTACCCTCTTTCTTTCTGGAGGCCCATGGTGAGTTCATCCAACCCCATGGCTTCACTTATTACCTATAAGTATATAGCTTCCAATTCTATATTTCTACTGCCTCACACCTCTCGACATATCTTTAGTTGTATATTTCCAGCACCTTGCTAGATATTTCCACTTAGATATATATCTGCCTTGCACCTTCATGCTCTCAGTTGTCTAGGCTCATGACCTTTGGTGAACTGTGAGCCTCACTATTCAATATCAATTAATTGCCAAGTCTTAATGATTTTAACTCCTTAAAACCTCTTGCATTCGTTTCTCCCTATAGGTACTTACTATAATCACCTTAGTTTAGGCCTTTGTCTCTCCTAGACAAATTCTAGTTAGAATTCTAACTAATCTTCCTATCTTTAATCTATACCCATTCTAGTTCATTTTCCACCCCGATGCTTGAGTTACCATTTCCTGATATCTCTATGGTCGTTACTTCTTTACTCAAAAAACCTTCAGTAGTTTCCCATTGCCCATCGTTAAAAAAAGTGTCAAACCCTTAAGCTATCAACTAAAAACCTTCACAATCTAGCTCCAACATCCATTTCCAGTCTTATCTAAGATTATCATCCTTTCTATTACCCCATGTTCTGTCAAACCATAACACTTTCTATCACCGACTCCATTCTTTCCAGTCTTCTACCATATCTATGCCTTTAATCAAGACATTTCCCATACCAGGAGTAGAAATGTAACCAGCCCCATCTGCTGATGTCATCCCCTTTCTTCAAGGCCCAATTCTGGGGCTACCTCCTTCATGAAGACTTCTTTACCAATTCTCAGATAAATATCACCACTCTTTTTTCTCAAAAAGCTCAGAATGCTTTACATGGGCATATTTTTTCACTTATCTTGATCACATCTTTATCATAATAATTTGTGTTTGCCTTCCCTTCTGTAAGATTGCAAGTTTCTTGAAAGCTGAATCTGTGTCATGGCTATTTTTGAACCAGCAAGTTCTGTGCCAGTGCCTTTCACATAGAGTTGTTGGGAAATGCTAGACTAACTTTGTTTTTTCTGGGAGGGACAAGATTAGTATAATTTTTAAATATATATTTTACTGTTAACTTTTGTTTTTACATCATATATCTCTAGGCATCCCTTCTCTCCTCTCGCAAAAGAGATATCCCTTATAACAAAGAATTTTTTTAAAAAGGGAAAAAAACAATTCAGCAAAACTAACCAACATATTTGTTGTTTTCCACACTCATAGTGCCATACTAGAAAAATATCTGACCAAATTGCTGACATTAGCTTTATGGATAAATTGGAGAGATGTGGGCTATATGATACCTCAATTAGGTTGGCTAACAATGAGCACGGGTTCAATACAAAGAGGATGGGCAAATTAAAAAAAATTATTAAGTTCTTATTCAATAGCAGGAATGGTGCATGAGCTGGAGATATAAATATAAAATTAAGAACATCTCTCTCCTCAAGGAACTTACATTCTAATATAGAGAGTGAATACATAGAAGGGAATGGTGTCCAGAGAGGAAAATTTTGATCACAATATAGAGTGGCCTCACAGAGCATATCCTTTTCAATGCTAGTAGAAATGGTGGTAATGGTATTAATTTGATTACTCCTCTCAGAGCAGATATAGGAACCAGGCCAGAATGTGGATAAAGAAGAACACACAGTGAGGTTACATGACAGGATATCTGGGGCAAATGGATATCAAGTATGGTCAGGCCAGCTATATATAGTGGGTTAGGGAAATTTGTACTCATCTATCTGGACAGCTCCACCACAGAGCTGGATTTGTAGGATAAGTAGAATAGAATAACTCCCCCATGGTCCCAAGAGGTCTGGCACAGAGGGGGCTACCCTGGGTGCGAAGAGGGGAGAAATGGCAGGGAACATGGCAGGATATACTAATCATCAGTGGGTCAAGATGAAATTGGACAAAAGTCTCTTGTAGAGTGACCTGGGATTTTTATCTTTATTAGCTATTTGAATCTAAACATAGACGACATGCTGAGTATATTTGCAGATGACGCAAAGTTGGGAGGGACAACTAAACTTATATGTTGTATGTCAGCCCCAGGATCTAAAAATATCTCTGAAGGGTGCAGTATTAGATTGAATATAATAAGATGGAATTTAAAAGGGATAAATGTAATGTTCTATACTTGGGTGCAAAATAATGAATCTTACAACTACAAGGCAAAAGAGGTATGGCTAAAGAGCAGTACATATGAAAAATATCTTAGGGTTTCAGTAGTCTGAAAAGTCAACACAGGTCAAAGCATGATATATCAGCCAAAAAATGTAATGCCATCTTAACCTAAATCATTGAGAACAGGGGAGATAATAGTCTGAACATAATCTCTTCCATGATCAGAATACATGAACGGATGAATGAGAAAGTGTTAAGCATTTAATATTTGCAGAGCTCTGTGCTGAGTGCGGGGATTCAAGTACAAAAAAAAAATAGTGAACTAGTTTCTTTCCTCAAGAAATTTACATTTTAATGGAGAAGAGGGGGAATGCACAGACACAGAAAGATAGGTAGATGACAGACGATAGATAGGTAGATAAATAGACAGATAGATAAAGAGATCAACAATGTAGATATAGATACTTAGAGAATTTATTAGGCACATTCTATGCACAAGGTATTATGTAAAGCACTGGGGATACAAATATAAGTAAAAACAAATTAACACTTTTAAAACCCCCCAACAAAAACAGTTCTCTACCTTCAGGGAGCTTATTACAACAAAAGCCAAAAGGGTATTTGATAAAGGGACAAGGTGGTTGTCTAGAAGATGAAGTCTGGAGAGTGAGTTGAGCCAGGAGTGAGGTAAACATAGAATTTTTTTTTTTTCTGCAGTATCATCTACCTTATTTATACATATACATATACATAATATCTTTACATACAATGGCTTTCAAAGCAAATTATTTTTGCCTTGAACTATGATCCACTCAGCCCTCAGTCTATGTATGACCTGGAACTCAGTATCTGGCACACAGCCCACCTTACCCTGTGACTTAGTCCCCATGGTATCAGGAAAAACAACCATTTAAGTCTCTAAATTGGGCTTGAGAGCTTGCCCTTACTTCCTACACCTAGAGACAGAGAGGGGCTGGCAGAAAAATGGTTCTCCAAACTCAGTCCCTAAGAGCTCCCAGGATCCCACTATCCATCGCTTCCTCTTCCATACAACCTTCCCATTGGCAACGACCCCAGCAGTTCATAAAATGAAAGGTTTGGGAGTAGGGTGGAGGGAAGAGAGACCCAGGAGGGGCTTTGGAGTGGGAACTGAGGGCATTCAGGGCTTAGTGTTGAAATGAAATGGCGGTCTGAGCTAGAGACCAGGTATCATTCAGTTTTGCTATAACATGTCCTGAAAATGCAAATTTGTTCTAACAAGATTGATATATTAGGGAACATTTTGAGCAAAACATGAATTCCTCATTTGCTTCCGTGTGATTTTTTTTCCCCCCAAGAAACAGTGAGGATGAAGAAAATGGTCTTGCTTCACAATAACTCACAAGCTGTAACCCTTCGGATTCCCACTTCCACAAGCAAACTTCAGGTCTTTGTCAAGGTAAAGTGCCATGTTTACTGTATATCTTCTGGTGTGGCAGGGACTGTGGATGAAGGAGGCCAGAGGCCCACCATCCCAAACCAGTCTGCCATGGAGAAAGTTGCAGTTTTGCATATGCTACCGCCTCCCCTGGGGAATCATAGCCTGGGGGGTGGATTATGGCTGCCATTTATTGTAGTATTTGTGTATTTCTTAACCATTTAACATATAAAATGTGCTAGTCTTTTAACAAATTAGATTGCTATCTTTTTTCTGTGTCACTGACAAAAGTTTTGAACATTGTGCCCTTGATCCCATTTTCCCCATAAGACCTGTTGTTTTTATTGCCAGATTTTGCATGACGCATGCTTTTGGAGAAACATCCATTGGGCATTATAGCATAATTCTGTACTCACACTTTAGGAAGGACATTGGTAAAATGAAAAGTGTCTAAAAGATGGCAACCAAAAAAAAAAATGAAAGGCCTTCAGAATATGCCTTTGAGAACTGGTTGATATTTAGCATGAAAAAGTAATAGTAGGAGAGAGGGGACATAAATAACATTTCAAGAACTTGAAGGGCCAGCATATAGTAGATATTATTTTTGTCTCCAGAACTCAGAACCTGGGGTGATGGGAAGGAGAAGAATGGAAGAGAAAGGCAGATTGGACTTGAAGTAAAGGAAAAACTTGTAACATTTGCAGCTATTCAAAAGTAGAATGGGTTACTTTGGTCCTTCCCCACTACCCCCTCCCTCCTCCTCCACCACCACCTTGAGATAGACCTTCAAGTCAAGGCTGCCTGACCACTTATTTGTTGGTATCGTACAGAGAGGCATTCCTAGCCAGGTACAAAATGGACAAGATGATTCTTAATATCCCTTCGGACTCAGATTCTGTAATGTATTTGTGGAATTGAACCAAATCATCAGAGTTTTATTCTATCCTTTTGCTCCACTGAGCCTTCCACATGAGCATCTCACCTATGGATGCCTGTAAAAGCTGGAGAAAAAGAGAAAATGACAAAATGTATACTATTGTCATTGATCTGCACCAGAAAAGACTGGATTATCACAGATTGTAATCAGTACTCTAGAAAAGAGATTTCAATTTAATTTCAATTTAACCTCTCGCCTCAGCTGTTAAAGTTAGAGGAAGGTATCCGGTAAAATAGACAAAATGGTGATCTCATTTGTTATAATTAACACTATCTGTACAGATGTGCTGCCTGGTTTCTAGCACCTGAAGGAAGACTGTTGGATTAATTCCGGTTCATAATTGATTTATTCTCAGTTTGGTTGTCCTGTGGGGCAGATGTAATAGTAAAAAATATATAGAGTATGTATCTTGGCTGACAACTGATTGGTTACCTTTCAGGGAGCAAGACATTTCCAGAATTTGGAGCGAATCCATCACTATATAAAATGCACCTTCCAAAATCTTAGTGTATTTCTGCTATATTCTAAATCTTTACTTTCATCTCTCTTTCCACAAAATAGAGCATAACTCTATATAGTTAATTTCTGTTACCATTCAATGTATTTCAAAGTTAACTCTGCTTACCATCAGTCATTCATAGCATCACAGATTTAGAAGTGGAAGGGACTTGAGAGATGTTTAATATTGTCATATCAGATATGTTTGTGTAATGGCCACAATGCATGAAGGAAGCTGATATTGAAATGCCAAAGAAATCTGATCAATGAAGTGTTCATTCTTAACTTCAGAAGACTAAAGAGAAACACCCTTCCCTCCTATTGGCAAAGATATGGTGCAGATTGAGGTATATGTCAGCTAACATCCCAGTGTGATGATTTTTTCTGCATGGCTAATTTTTCTTTTTGTTACAAGGGAGGGTTGTATTTGGATCTAACACATATATACGTACACACATATATGGATGTATATGCATTATATATATATATATATATATGTATAAATATCCCATCAATTAACATTTTTTAAGTATGAAGAAAGGGAAGAATTTAGCAGTGACCTGTATTGAGTACACAGTGGTTGTCTTTCCTCTATGGTCAAATAAATTCTATTTCTGCTCAAAATACCCTTCCTAGAAGAGACAGCAAAGGGAGTTAAATAACATTACTCTCTAAGGTATTCAAGAGACTGATTGTATTCTTTACAGATAGGTATCACTAAGATTTATGATTAATAAGAGGAATATTGCTCTAGATGAATATACTTCATTCAAAAAGAACAGAAAAATAAAAGAGGAGAAAGTCAGAGTATCCTGAAGAAGACATATAAGGAGATATATTCAAGTGAGGAGGTATAGAAACTAGTCAGGAGCCATGCCAGAGAGGATTTGGGTAAAGATCAATGTAGATAAAACAGAAGTAATATTGTCATTGAAGTACTCTGGAGACTACTTAAAAAGAGGAATAGATGAATAGTTAGGTTAAACAGATTGCAAGTTTGACATGGAGGCATGACATAGAAGAGATGGGGAACTTCAATTAACCAGACATCTGTTGGAGCACTCTCTGTGCAATAGTGAAAGTGGCCAATAATTTCTTGGCTTTCATTAGTGATAATTTCATCCTCTAAAAGGAGGAGGGAAGAAGACAACTTATCCTCACCAACAGCAGTTACTGAAGTAGAAATGAGGAGACCACTGGAGAAGTGACCACTCTAATTTAGAAATAGTGATGGAGGAAAGGAAATACAGGCATAGTCTATTGTGTGCTCGGATTTGGGAAAAAAAAAACAAATTTCAAAAGGCTAAGAGAAAGCACTGTAGTACCCCATTTCTCAAAATCCCATAGGGGAAATCATCCAAGGAGTGATAGAAGCTTCAATAATAAAATTCGGAAGACACAAAGAAAATTCTGATGAGGAAGAAAAGGGAATGCTTCCTAAAGAGACTCATCAATCAAGATAGCTTTTAAGAAGACATGTAAAAAAGATGGAAGCAAGGACAGGTAACAGGTCATGAATACAAAAGTATGCTATGATGCTATAAGAATATTGTCAAGAGGGTTAAACCTTAGAATGAGCTAGGGCTGGCTGTATGTCACTGGAAAAAGCATCATAACTACCTCACCCACACATAACCACTATTTTGGTTCAGGCCCTCATTACCTTGTCTGAGTATCATAATTCAAGCCTTCATTGTTTTTTCTTTGTATTAATCTTCTAATTTAATTTTTTAAATTTAAAAGCATTTATTTTCCCAACTCACTCTACTTACAGTCTCTTCTCTTTCTCAATCCAACCATCGTAAAATTGTCAAGATCATCTCCTTATAGCATAGTTTTGACCTTGTTATTTCCCTGCTCAGAAAACTTCAGTCAGTCAACAAGCATTTATTAATTCTACATGCCAGTCACTATAAGTGCTGAAGATACAAGGAAAGACAAAAAATAGTCTTTGTCTTCAAGGACAATTAACATACAATTAGCTTTGTAAATACAGTATAAGGTGGGGTGTTAGCTGAGACTTGAAGAATGCCAAGGAAGAAAGGAGGTGGATATAAGGAAAGAGAGAATGCCAGGCATGGGAGACATGCAGTGAAAATACATGGAAGCAGGAGGTGGAGGATCTTGTGCAAGGAATAGATAAGTGTGAGATCATGCTTACTTAAGAAATTGTCCTAGAAAAGAGAAGACTTTAGGGCAGGCAGATAGGATAGCCGTCCTCCAGTATTTGAGTGGTTTTATGTGAAAGAAGTATTAAACTTATTCTACTTCTCCTGAGAGCCCAGAATTAGGAGCAACAAATGCAAGATACAAGAAAGGCAGATTTTAGTGTGATGTAAAGAAAAACTGCACACAATTAGATCTGTCCAAAATTATAATGGCTCAGGGGCAGCTACATGGTACAGTGAGTAGAGCACCGACCCTGGAGTCAGGAGGACCTGAGTCCAAATCCAGCCTCAGACACTTGACACACTTACTAGCTGTGTGACCTTGGGCAAGTCACTTAACCCCAATCACCCTGCCTTCCCCCTCAAAAAGAATAATTAGAATGGCTCCCAAGAAAGCCAGTGGAGGCCTTCAAGCTGAGGCTAGATGGCTGTTTATCAATAATGTTATAATGCAAACTATTGTTCAGGAACAGTCTGGAATAGATGGTCTTTGAGGTCTTTTCTAACTCCAAGGTTCTATGATTCGTATCCCAGTCCACGCAGCTAGACTATCTTCCTTAAGATTATTATTATTTTTATTAATATTCAGATTGATAATTTTCAGGATAATTTGCATGTGTAATTTCATTTAAAATCACTAGCTCAGGTCCCTCTCCCTGGGAGTTACTACGTCTGTGTTAACAAGGAGGAAAACTAAGGCAAAGTGGTTTACTCAGCAAACGCCAACCAGCTGAAACCATATGCATAATTTTGATTTTGTCCTTATTCTCTTAAATCCAGTCTATAATAAATTTTCAGCAGTCTAATTGGTTGCTTAAAATCATTTGCAGTCCAAAACTTCTACCCTCAGGCTCTGCTGAGTGCCTCACCAGGACCTCTATTTTAGGCAGAACAAGCCACACTTCACTTCACTTTCTATTCACTGGCCATCTTCTCAAAGGCCTCACCAATAGCCTTGCTGTCATTTGTGCCCTCTCCAGGGTTAATCCTTCCAATTCTGGAACCATGACCAAACCAACTCTTCCATTGTTCTTGGAAGGAATGTGTCAACACATTCTCCTTTAATTTCACTGATCACTCAGGTAAACTTCCCCTCCCTGTCCACCACTCTTCTCTCTGTACTATCTCTATTAGGATGTAAGCTCTTTAACGTCAGAGACTCAAATACTTTTTCATTAATTCATTCAATTAACACTCTTCTGTGTACCTCTAATGGCTATTGATGTCCATTGTCACCACATACAGCCTCATCACAGAAATGGTAATAAAAATGAGAAGTAGTAAAACTTTAGTAGGCATTTAGTAATTTGGCAAGCTCTCCATAGTATCTAACGCAATATTATATCTATGTATCTATATCTATATATGTGTTTATATATACATATATTTATGTACATGTATATATGCATAAGGACCTATAAATACATATATAAATATATATATGTAATTAGTCCCAATTAGTGGTAGAGAAAGCATTTGATAAGTTTTGATTTAACAATGTCATTTGAGATTAAGTTGAATAATAAAATAAATAATAAATTTGTTATTATTATATACATGTTTGTATACATACATGCATGTGTATGTATACATACATATAAATAGGTGTATGGATATGTGTGTCTATACACGTGCCTACACATGTGTCTATGTAGGTCCGTGCACATATGTGTATATATGCAGATTCATATATGTGTATACATATATACACATTATATACATGTGAGTATATGGGCATATATGTATATGGACATATATATGAGTATATGTACATACATGTATATAAGTACATAGTCATAACATATTTATTCCTTGTTTCATCATTCAACTTAATTTTAAATGAAATTGCTATACCAAAACTTATCAAATGCTTCTCTGCCACTAATTAGGAAGGACATACAGTCTGAATGAAAAACTATTTTATATAAAGAATTATCACTCAAAAATAATTCCATGCCTAAGAGTATTTTAAAGACAGATACAGTTACAGAAATAGTACAATTGCCCTTAATGGGATACAATTAAAATAATGAGATCTAAAAGGGCATTGCTAAATTCTTTTCATTTTCCTAACAAGTGCCTGCAGCACAAATTCAAAGTGACAGTTACAGTCCTTTAACATTGTTAGCAGAGTCAATACTTTTCAGTCATATCCTAGTGGAACCTATCCTTTCTACTAGACAGTTGTGACAAAGTAGAGATGTAGAAAAAGACCAATAAGGGAAAGGCTAGGAAATGTGACACAAGCAAGGAGAAGGTTAGAGATGTACTTAGATACAAAAGGACAGATCAAAGAGACTCTTTAGGAAACAAAAATAGTTTCTGTTGTAAAAGGATTATGAGGGATGAAAAAAAAATCAGTTGTAAATGACAGAATTGAACCAGAAATCCTGCAAGTATTAAAGGAGTTTAACGAAGGAGGAAAAAAGGTTAGAGGAATGATCTGGAGTTCTGTGTTTTCTATGTAGATTTGGAGATACAAAATGGTGGACACAGAGTGGATGCTCAAGATGTTTACTGATTAACGGAGGTATTGGAACTTAACTGTTGCACCTCAAAGAATTTCAAGTAATAAACTAAGATTGGTTGACACAATTTAGCTGATTTGCAATCGGATCTCATCTGGTTACCTTTCATTCCCATATAAGTGCCTTCTAAAATATCTTAGGGAACAACTCAGCTCTCCTCATTGAATATGCATTTGTATTTTTGCTTATTGTCTGCTTTCCAAGTATTCTAGACAAATACCCCTGTTATCTAGCTGCATGAGTAGGAGGAATTGGGGCCAGAGATAAATTTATTTTGCCATTTCTTAAATAATTTTAAAAATTGAACTGGTTTTAAAGCTGGGGAGACACAGGAGAGCATATTATACTGCACAGTCCATGGGGACCTGACCTTGTAAATTGAGAGTTTCTATGCTTCTTGTAATCTGATTGCAAACAATCAGACTTTAGAAAAAAAGAGCAGATTAAGAAATGTGGAATTTATGGGCTTTGATAAAAGACCTTTAGTGAGAGCAAAGGTGGAAACTATTTGATTGGATTATTTCTTGACATACACCTACATAATCTTTAGTTATAACTCAATAGCAGAGACCCCCTGCCTTAGTTTTTATTTTGACTGAAGTGACTAGTTTCTGTTACATCCCTGTTCAACAGATAAGGCCAACCCAAGCATAAATAAGATTAGTTGTAAGATATGATTTGGAGGTGGGGCCAACCCCCAACAAAACCACCATTTCCCCCTTTTACTTTTTACTGAAATTTCATAATGGGAACTTAATTTTTTTTCATTTGTTAAAATGTAAATATCATAAGTCAAAACGATTCTGAGATATCATTTCACACCCAGAAAATTGTCAAAGGTAACAAAATCTGGGAATCCTGGGTATTGGAAGGGTTGTGCAAAAACAGTTACACTAATACACTATTGGTAAAATGTGAAATGTTTCAACCCTTCAGATAAAGAATTTAGAATTATGCTAATAAGGCGATAAAAATGGTCATATTCTTTGACCCAGAAATCCCATTGTTAAGCATATACCTCAAGGACATCAAGGGGGCAGCTAGATGGACAAGTAGATAGAGCACTAGCCCTGAGTTCAAATCTGGCTTCAGACACTTACTAGTTGTGTGACCCTGGACAAGTCACTTAACTCTGGTTGCCTCAGTTTCCTAATCTGTAAAATAAGCTGAAGAAGAATATGGCAAACCACTCTGGTATCTTTGCCAAGAAAACCCCAAGCGGGGTCACAAGGAGTCAGACACAACTGAAATGACTCAACAAAACCAAGTAGGTCAAAGAGAGAAAGCGCCCATACACACCAAAAATATGTATAATAGCACTTTTTTGTGGCAGCAAATAACTAGAAACAAATTAGTAACTCATAAACTGATGAATGGTTAGACAAAGTAGTTAGTGGTGTATGAATGTAATGGACTTTATTGCATTATAAAAGGTTATAAATATGATGAATATGAAGAAATATAATATGAAATGATGAAAAGTGAAGTAAGCAGACCCAGAAAAAACAATATACACAACGACAACAACAGTGTAGATGGAACATGATAGTATAAATGGAAAATAAAATGGAAATGGTAATAACGACAAAAACTCGAAGCTAAATTCTGTGTAACTACAATAAAGCCTGGACTTGAAATAGAGATAAGAAAATGGAAGTCCCTCTTTTCTTTGCTGAAAGGAAGGTATTGAATATCGTCTCAGACTCAGTCTTCTTGTTGGTTAGTTTTTGTGACCTGCTTTTATTTTCTTTTTTACCCTTTGGTTTTCAAAAAAAAAAACACCACCAAAAAAGCAACAACAACCCTACTTTCCAGATTTCCCCAATTTTTTTTCTTTTATCAAATAGTGAATTGTTATCCCCAAAGCTTAAATCTTTAAATTTATCAAACCTAAGGTTATTGTCACCGTTTACATCTGTGTTTTGTATGTTCATTCTATTCCACTGATCTGCCTTTCTATTTCTTAGCCAGTATCAGATGGCTTTGATAATTACTACCTTATTTGTTGTTGTTGTTCAGTCATTTCAGTTTTGTCCAATTCTTCCTGACCCCATTTTGAGTTTTCTTGGAAGAGATATTGGAGTGCTTTGCTCTTTCCTTCTCCAGCTCATTTTACAGATGAAGAAACTGAGGCAAGCAGGGTTAATTGACCTGGCCAGGGTCACACAGTTAAGAAATGAGGCTAGATTTGAACTCACAAAGTTGAATCTTCTCGACTTCAGGCCCAGCCCTCCTTCCACTGCACCGCCCACCTATCTTTTATAATATAGCTTGAAATTTGGTAATACTATATCTCCTTCCTTTACTTTTCCCCCCATTAATTCCTTTGATATTCTTGACCTTTTATTTTTCCAAATGAATTTTGTTATTATTTTTTCTAGATCAATGAAATAATTTTTTGGTAATTTAATTGGGATGGCAATGAATAAATAATTAGGTAGTATTGTCATTTTTATATTGGCATGGTCCACCCATGAACAATTAATATTTCTTTAATAATTCAAATCTGACTTTATTTGAATAAAAAAGTATTTTATAATTATGTTCACTTAGTTTCTGGGTTTGTCTTGGTAGATATACTCCCAGGTATTTTGTATTGTCTACAGTTATTTTAAATTTATATTTTCTTCTTCTACAGTTATTTTAAAAATATATTTTCTTCTTGCAGGACTTTGTAGGTGATATATAGAAATGCTGGTGATTTATATGAGTTTATTTTATATCCTGCTAGTTTGCTAAAAATTATTGTTTCAATTAATTTTTTTAGTTGAATCTCTAGGATTTTCCATGCATGTTATCATAATAAATTCTATTCCATCCATTTATTTTACTCTATGTGTGTCTCTCATTTTTAAATGTGTTTCTTATAAACAACATATTGTTTGCTTCTAGTTTTTGATCCATTCTGCTACCTATTTACATTTTATGTGTGAATTCATACCATTCATATTCAAAGTTATAAATACTAGTTGTGTACTTCCCTCTATCCTGTTTTTACTTAATTACTATTTATTCTTCTCTCTCTTTTTACCTTATCCCTCCTCAAAAGTCTAATTCTACTTCTGACCACTCCCTCCCTAATCGGTATACCCTCCCTTAGCCCATCCTCTTGCCCTCCTATTTCTTAATCTGCACACCTTGTAAGAGTGCCTCCTTTATCATATCTCCTTACCCTCTTATGTTTCTATAAGTTAAAAAAGACTTTTATATCCTACTAAATGTATATGTTCCCTTTTAAACATAGTTCCAAGAGAACAAGGTTCCCACATTATCCACCCTCCACTCCCTCCTTCCCCCTTTTGATTTATGGGGGAGTGAGCAGCCCACTCCCTCCACCCTGATCACTTATCCATAAGCTAAATCTATAAGGTTTTAAATATATATTCATAATCAGAATTATGTAACTCAAGTTGCAGATCAAACTACTTAGAGAGCTTATGATAGACTAATAGGGAGATTTGTTTGTCACCAAGGTAATCAAGAAAACTGAAATATAAGCACTGAAAAACAAAAAGACAAAGCAATATAACAATGATCATCAATATTAACAAGCATCATATCTGCTTGTATCCTAGTAACCCACTCCCAATGTCCATTTAATCAGTATATTTTGAGTCCTGGATGTCTCACGTAGTCATTTGGTTCTTCTCTTGGACATTCTGGAAGAGGCCTCATTCTCAGGACAGCTCTGAAGAAGGCTCTGCTTCTCTGGTTCCAAATTACTTGTAGAGATTCCTGGGTAATTCTCCTAATATCTTTTCATGCTTCTCTTGATTCTTGTATTTGAAAGTCTAATTTTCTATTCAGTTCTGGTATTTTCTTCAAGAATGCTTGAAAGTCCTCTATTTCATTGAAAATACATATTTTGCCCTGAAGTTTTATACTCAGTTTTGCTGGGTAGGTGATTCTTGGTTTTAATTTTAGCTCCTTTGACCTCCAAAATATCATATTCCAAGTCCTTCGATTCCTTAATGTAGAAGATGCTAGATCTTGTGTTATCCTGATTGTGTTTCCACAGTACTCAAATTGTTTCTTTCTGGCTGCTTGCAATATTTTCTCCTTGACCCAGGAACTCTGGAATTTGGTGACAATATTCCTAGGAGTTTTCTTTTTGGGACCTTTCTCAAGAGGTGATCACTGGATTCTTTCAATTTCTATTTTGCTCTTTGGTTCTAGAATATCAGGGCAGTTTTCCTTGATAATTTCTTGAAAGATGATGTCTAGGTTCTTTTTTTGATCATGGTCTTCAGGCATTCCAACAATTTTCAAATTATCTCTCGTGGATCTATTCTCCAGATCAGTGGTTTTTTTAATGAGATATTTCACATTGTCCTCCATTTTTTCATTCTTCTGGTTGTTTTATAATTTCTTGATTTCTTATGAAGTCATTAGCTTCCACTTGCTCCATTCTAATTTTTAAGGTAGTATTTTCTTCAGTGGTCTGTTGGACCTCCTTTTCCATTTGGCTAATTCTACCTTTTAAGGCATTTGTATCTTCATTGGCTTTTTGGAGCTCTCTTGTCATTTGGGTTAGACTATTTTTAAGGTGCTATTTTCCTCAGTATTTTGGGGTCTCCTTTAGCAACCTGTTGAATTGTTTTTCATTATTTTCTTGCATCACTGTCATTTCCCTTCCAAATTTTTCCTCTAGTTCTCTTATTTGATTTTCCAAATCCTTTTTGAGCTCTTCCGTGGTCTGAGACCAATTCATATTTTTCTTGGAAGCTTTTGAGGTAGGATCTTTCACTTTGTTGACTTCCTCTGGCTATATGTTTTGATCTTCTTTGTCACCAAAGTAAGATTCTATAATCCGAGTCCTTTTATATTGTCTGCTCTTCTTTGTCAGGGTGTGACTGCTTCCAGAGTAGAGAATGCTCTGTCCCAAGCTTAAGTGGTTGGTTTTTTGTTTTTTTTTTTGCTGCTGTTTTTTGTGCTGCTTTCAAAACTACTTCCATTCTGAGGAGGTATGATACTCCCATTCTGGCTTGTGCTCTGGTCTGTGAGTGTAAGCACTCCTTTCTGCCATGTAACTACCAGGAGGACCCCCTCTCCACAGCCACCACCAGCTCTGCCACACCTCTCAAGTGAGGAGGCTAGACTAAATGATCTCTAAAATCCTTCCAGCTGAGTTTATGATCCTCTGAATAGAATTGGCTACTAAGTAGACCAAAAGAATCTGAAGAGAAATCAGTCTATGGTTATAGGATCATAAGGATATAGATCCCTCCTCCCCCAAGGATGGCCAACCAGGAGTATGACCCAGATCCAAGCAGGGCAAAGCAAGAGAATCCTGCCTGAGCACCAGCAAAAGAGAACCCTGCACTCCCACTCTGATCAGCCACTTGATTCCCCCCACAGTCTGTGGGCTTGGAGTTCTGGAAGTAGCCACTGCTGCTGCTGCTACAACCATCTCAGCTGCCCTGGGGCTGGGGCTGGACCACACCCTTCTCTCACCCAAGTCCAACAGTTTTCCCACTAACCTGCTACTTTGTCTTTGGCTTTTTGTCTTGAGAAGTCTGGAAGCCACCACAGCTCAGTGATTCAGGGCCCTGAGGCCTGCTCCACCTGGTCTGCTCCAGCCTGGTCTGTCATGGCATGGCCCACACTGGGCTGTGCTCTGCTACCAGCATAGTGTGATAGACCCTTCCCAGAGACCATCCAGGCCTTCTTGGGCTGGAGACTTGTTTCACTCTGTCATTTTACGGGTTCTGTAGCTCTAGAATTTGTTTAGAGTCATTTTTTACAGGTGTTTGGAGGGATTTGGGGGAGAGCTCAAGTGAGTACATGTTTTCATGCCACCATCTTGACTCTGCTCCCCTGCCCTGAAAGTACTTTAAGTTGTTAAATATCCATTTTTTTCTGCTTCCTGGATTATACTCAATTTTGCTAGGTAGTTTATTCTTTCTTGCAAATCTATCTCCTTTGCTATTCCAAATATCTTATTCTATGTCGTTTGGTCTTTTAATGTAGAACCTGCTAAGTCTTATGTTATCCTAATGGTAGTTCTACAATATTTAATTATTTCTTTCTAGTTGCTTGTAATATGATCCCCTCGGCCAGGCATAATTGAAACTTAGCTATAATGTTCCTGTAAGTTTTTGTTTTGCCATGTCTTTCAGTTGGTCATCAGTGGATTTTTAAGCTTCCATTTATACTCTAGATCTAAAACTTCAGGGCAATTTTCTTTAATTATTTCTTGAAGTATAGTGTCTAGACAGGTTGTAAAAAAAGCACAAAAAAATAAAAAATGTGCTCTAATTTGCCCTCAGAGTTCATTAGTTCTCTTTTCAGAAATAGCATTTTTCATCATGGTGTTCCATTAAGCTGGGTTAGGTTCGGATTCGGATTCGTGCTGGCAATAAGGCACACTCCTAACAGAACAAAGTATTTTTATTGAAAGACAGGGAAAATACTCTATCAAACCCACAAGCACATCAATCATCAATTACTAACAGACACAGTTAATGCGGTGACCAAGGCAGAGACACAGACACACACGGGCATCTACAAATGCAGCGATGCCGACAAAAAGACACACACATAACATGCAACATACGTACGTTCACCGCCTACACCAAGGCTTATCCAAAGCTGGGGAACCCCTGTCACTCCCCTTGGTGAGTACCTTATGAATGTAGCCCCAGGTGAAATATCCTCCCCATGGGTGAGGTACCAATGTGACTGTCTCACATGGTGACTTTTATAGGACCCTGAACAAAGAAAGTTTTCCCACCAGAGAGGCGAGATTCACTGCTAACTCTGCCAGATGTTCTCTGCCAGAGAGGGTAGCCACTCCCCTTGGGAGGGGAAGATCCTGTCAGTCATTTTGTTTTTTGAGAACTGGCTAGGTCCTCAAAAAGTAGCTTCAGAAATATTTCCTGTTCTTTGTTCAGGACCTATCTGTCTCCTAGTGGAAGTGTATTCTATCCTTTGTTCAGGCCTATCGGTCAGAGAGGAATGTCTGAGAGGTACATTCTTATTCGAAGCTTCTCAGTCTCCCAGCTGGAAAGGAATGTCTGATTCTTTATTCTAAGTGGGACAGTCAGGAACTGGGGGCAAGGGGGGCAATGGAGAGCCGGGCTTACACTATAATATAGTCGATCTTCTCTAATGATTTATCATTCACATGAGTCTTTTGGAATTATCTTGGATCATTATTGTCTTTCATAGTCGATGATTATTACAATATTGCTTTTACGATGTACAATGTTCCCGGTCTGCTCACTTCACTTTGCATCAGTTCACATATCTCCCAAAATTTTTTTCTGAAAACATCCCTGTTGTCATTTCTTATAGCAAAATAGTATTCCATTACAATAATATACCACAACTTGTTTACCTATTCCTCAGTTGATGAGAATACCTTCTATTTCCATTCTATTTCTATTTCCAATTCTTTGCAACCACAACAAAGCCACTAAAATATTTTTAAACATATAGGTCCTTTTCCTTTTCCTTTGGTCTCTGGGATATAGACATAGCAGTGGTATTTCTGGGTCAAAAGGTATAGTTACTTTTGTAGAGTAAAACATTTTATCTCCAGAAGAAGCTTTAGTTTTATATTTCTAGCTGGACAGAAAACCTTTATTTGAATATCACACAGATTCCTCAAAGTGAACATATCTAATAGCAAATCCGTCATTCTTCTTTAAAAATAGCTCTCTTGGGATGCCCATCAATTGGGGAATGACTAAACAAAGGTGTGGTATATCATTGTAATGGAATATTATTATGCCATAAGAAATGACAAGCATAATGATTTCAAAAAAACCTGGAAAGACTTACATGAACTGAAATATAGTGAAGTGAACAGAACCAGGAAAACGTACACAGTAACAGCAATATTGTTCGATGAAGAATTGTGAATGACTTAGCTTTTCTCAGCAATACAACGATCCAAGACAATCCCAAAGGACTAATGATGAAACATACTGCCTCCAGAGAAAAACTCATATTGTTTGAATAGAGACTGAGGTATGTTATTTTTCACTTTCTTTTTTTTCCTTTATTCAGGTCTTCTTGTACAAAAATGACTAATATGGTAGTGTTTTACATACTTGCACGTTTAGCCTATGTCTGATTGCTTAGCATCTCAGAAAAGGGGGAGGACAGGGAAAAAGGTAAGGATAGAATTTGGAACTAAAAACTTTAAACAAAAATGTTTTTTTTAAAAGTTATCTCTCCTCTCCTGTCTTCCATATTTTCTGTCTGGTATTTAGTGTAAAAACTATACTGGTATGACTCAGCCAAGTTGTTTTATTGCCTTAATTTTGTCAGCTGTAAAACGAGACATTTGGACTACATGGCCTTTGAAAGTCACTCCTAGCTTGAGATCTATGTCCTTATGATCCTATAACCATAGATTCATTTCTCTTCAGATTCTGTTGGTCTAATGAGTAACCAATTCTGTTCAGAAGATCATAAACTCAGCTGGAAGGATTTTAGAGATCATTTAGTACAACCTCCTCATTTTGCAGATAATGAAATGAAGCCCCATCTTGAAACAACTTGCCTACCCAAAGCTCTTCCCATTCTATCCTACTGTTGATTACTTCCTTCTTCATATGTCTTCTTCTTGATCCCAGTGCCATGATGGTAAACCAGGCCTTCATTAATATATGCCTATTTAATAAAATTACCTTTTTCAAGAATAATTCCAAATTGCTTTGAAATAGTTGAATTAATTCAAATAGTAGAACAAATTCCACTAAAAGTGTATCAGTGTTCCTGATACCATAGCATCAACTCCTGTATCAACTATTTCCATGTTAGCCATTTTGCCGTGTGAGGTAAAACCCTGGGTTGTTTTGATGTGAATTTCTTACTTAGAAGAATGTCATATGATGATTAATAGTTTACGATTCTTCTCTTGAGAATTGTCTGTTCATATTCTTCACCCACCCACCCCAAAATATTATAAAAGCCTTGATGGTAAGGTTTCTGACTTCTACTACTTTTGTGTCTAGCACAGGATTGAGCAAAATGCTGGACCCACAATATGGACCCAATAGCTCTTTATTGACTTGCTTTTGAATAATGGTCTTCAAAATCCACTTGGATAATTTCCCTTCTTTTCTCCCCTCACAGACACTTTTGCCTAAAATAGGAAAAATTATGCAGTGAAATTACTCTGGTAGTTGTGAACCCTGGCAGCTGTTAGGTAAGAGTGAAATTTCCCCCCAGTGGCTAAAAAATCTCTTTCAATGACTGCTTGGCAATGGTGCTAGAAAACAGTTCCAATGAACTATTTAGAAGCCACATGCTTGAGAGAAGGTGGTTATAACATGAAAATGTAAAATGTGCAAATGTAAGAGAATTTACTTTTTTATATTGGCTGAGCCCTTTTTGCTAAGGTTGAGAGAAGTTGCATGAATTGGGATTTGAAGCAGCTTAGTGCAGACTAACACAAGTTCATGCTACAACCTCTGTAGGACTTTTAAAATTTATTTTTACTCCAAAGAAAATAAAAATAAAAAAGTCATTCTTTTCAGGTATTCACATGAGCACCAAAGACACACAACCCCAGCTTTTTGGTGTTCATTCAGCCTTAGAAACTACAGAGAAACACAAAGACAACTTTTCAAACTTGAAGAGTTGTCACAAATTGTTTTAGTGAATCATTAAAAATGCCTGTGGGTACCCAAAAGAACCAAGCATAAAACTTTGTGAGAAATGAAAAAAATGAGCCTATCTAAGTCTAGATTTGTTATCTACAATAAGTCCTTGGGTGGGGAGGGGAGATTGAAAAAGAAGAAAGAAAATGTCTTAGAGAAGGCAAAGTGGAGTAAAGGAAAACCAGAAGTTGTGGGCTTGAGTTCTGTCCCCCTCACTAGTACTATTTCTGTGATCTTAGGTAAGTCATCTAACCATGCTCAACTTGATCATCTGTAGAATGGGGACAATAATAGATGTAGTAGCTAGCTCACACAGATGGGTGTTGAAAGGATCAAATTACAGAACGCACGTAAAGCATTTAATTTAAATAAATATTAAAGCACTATATTTCTATCCATCAAAACCGAGGAGCTGGGAGAAATACGGTAGGGAGAAAAACAAGTAAATATGGTTAAAAATAAATATCCTGGAAGACACTGATTGGTATTCATTCTAGGCTGTGGCATTTGCTGTGAGCATAATTGCTGCTCCTGTAGGCCATATTGTCAGATTTTACACTCCATGAACTAGAAATGTCACTCTCCAAAAGTAAATTTCTTAGAAAGATGTCTGTGCATCTGTCAGAGATCTGGATTTTCTTTAAGCTCATTTACTCATTCAACCACCATTTATTAAAGACCTGCTATCTTCAAGTTACTATGCTGAATGTCGGGAGACATAGAGTTGTTTTTTTAATGATATGGTCCTGTCCTCAAGTACCTTCCATTCTATTGGAAGGATAGTAAAGTAAGGGAGTAATGAGAATATCCAGAAACAATTACTCAAGAAGAGTATTAATGTGGGAAGAGAGAGGGCACCATCAGCAAGAAGAATCAGGGAAAGCGTCATGGAAGAGCTGAGCCTTGAAGCAAAAGGATTCTGAAATGTGGAAAGGAGCAGGGTATACAATGTAGGCACAGGGGAGAGAAAGTTCCATGTGGGAGGTTAGGTGGCTCCATAGTGCACAGAATCAGAAAGACTCATCTTCATGAGCTCAAAACTGGTCCAGACACTTATTAGCTGTGTGAACCTGGACAAGTCACTTAACCCTATTTTCCTCAGTTTCCTCATTTGTAAAATGAGCTGGAGAAGGAAATGGCAAACCACTCCAGTATCTTTGCCAATAAAACCTCAGACGAGGTCACAAAGACCCGCACACAGCTGAACAACCGAACAACAACGACAACAGAAGCCGGCGTATCAGTTTTGGGGAAATATCTAATAGTTCAGTTTAACTGAAAGACAGAGTGTGTGAAAAAGACAGCAGTGTAGAACATGAGGTCGAAAAGGTAGGCTGGAATCATATTGTGGAGGTCCCTAAATAGTCTAAATCATTTGCATCATGTGAGAAATGAAGGGTTAGTTTAATAACATTGGCATTTTGTTTTACGATGGCTGCTCTTGGTATTTTTAAGCTATATCTAGGTATATTAGATTGAGGTGTTGCTTTATCTCCTTTGAAGAGAAGACACGATAAAAAAGAATCTGACACAGATTGGATACAGTTCTTGAATTTCCTTTCTGATGATTCACTAGACTGCTTTCTGGAAAAAGATTAAAGAAGAGCAGAGAGACCATCATTAGCCAATTAGTAATCAATCAATCAGCAAGTTCATATTAAGAGCTTGTGCCAGGCACTGTGCTAAGGGACACAGATGCAAAGAAAGGCAAAAACATTCTCTGCCTCTAGGAATATGCCAAAATCTAGAAGACTCATCTTCCTGAGTTCAAATCTGGTCTTAGACACTTACTATCTGTGTGACTCTGGGCAAGTCACTTAACCCTGTTTGCCTCAGTTTCCTCATCTGTAAAGTGATTTGTAGAAGGAAACGGCAAACCACTCCAATTTGCCAAGAAAATCCCCAAATGCATTATGAAGAGTCAGACACAACTAAAATGACTCATCAATAACAAAACCTTAGAGGAGAAGGCACTCATACCTGGGAGAACCCAGAAAGACCTATTGCAGAAGAGGGGATTTGAGCTGTGTCTTGAAAGGATCTAGAGATTCTGAGAAGAAAAGATGAGAAGAACTATCAGGAGATGGAATGTAGTATGTCAGAAACAAGCCTGGAGTGCCAGTAGAGCATGTGAAGGAAAAAAAAGAGAGGAAGATTGGAAATGTAAGAAAGTATCATGCCGTGAAGATCTTCAAAGGCCAAAGGAAAGGGACAGAAAACCTGGTTATCCTCAAAAACAATAATCAGACCCATGGCAGTAAACAGTGTTCCAATTATCGTGAGAAAATTAAAAAGAAAATGAGATAAAATGTTTGCTGAAAATATTGCCTACTCTTAGAGGATTTTAAGTCTTCAAGGACCTTCAAAGGTTTATTTAGGTTGATGATGGGAACTAATATTAATATTGTCATTATCATTTATCATAAGTCGATTCTTCCAAACTTCTAAAATGATGTCACCCTGGGCACCTATCTTTTCTGTGTACTTGGTCCAGTAGAGCTACTCTTCTTGACTTCATTTTCTTAAGTGCCATTTCCATTTCATCCTATGGCACATTAGGCACTGAAACATTTATGTCCAAATGTGGTGATTTCACTGTCACGGATAATGGAGACTAGGTGGCTCCAAAAATTCTGGCAGCTTTCTTCCATTTTTCATCTCTTTGTTGTTCTCCTCCCAGTTTGGTTTATTAGTGTTTTTGGGAAGATAGAGTTTAATTTGGTTTCACTCCAAACCTGCTGCAGATTCATTCTCCCTGCCATCACTCTTTAATGTTTTATGAGCCAGCGCCGTTCACAATCTTCCCTCATCCACCTCCAGAATGGTTTTCAGAACCATAGAATTTCAAAGTTTGGAAGGGACCCCAGTGGCCATGTAGTCCTATCAATACCTGAATAAGAATCTGCTCTGTATCATATTGACCATCTGGTCATCAAGCCTTTTGCTTGGAGACCTCCAATGAGAATAAATCTACTACCTCCCAAAGCAGCTCATTACCTTTTTATATAGCTTTACTTGTCAGGAGTTTTCCCTCCCCCTTAATATCAAACCCAAATTTGCCTATTCAGTTGTCAAACACTGCCCCTAGTTCTCTCCTTTGTTACTAAGTAGAATAAATCTAATTCCTCTTCCATATGACTATCATATGCATAAAGACAGTTTTTTGCATCCCCTAAGTCTCTAAGTACTTTATAGGTTATTGTATTTGAAAGGCTGTCAAATCCTTTGGACACTATTACCAATGTCCTTTCTAAAATGGCTTGCTAAGAACTGAATAAAATATAGATTATGTGGCCTGATTAGTAGGACATGACACTATAATCACCTCCTAGACCTGAATGCTATCATTCTTCTAATGCAATTTCGTATTTCATTATATTTCTTGTCTGAAGAGTAAGTGTGAAGGAAATATGAAGTGTGAAGTGAGTAAGAGTACTAGACCTGGAGTCAGGAAGACTTGAGTTCACACCCAGGCTTAAGTATTTACTATCTATGTGACCCTGGACAAGTCACTTAACCTTAGCCTGCCTCAGTTTTCTCAACTGTAAAGTGGAGATAACAATAGCGTCTACTTCCCATGACTGGTGTGTGTGAGGATAAAATGAGACATTTGTACTTTGCAAACCTTGAAGTGCCATAGAAACGCTAGCTGTTATTATTATGATTCATATTGGGCTTAGTATCCACTGAAACTTCCATATCTTTTGAAGGCAAACTTCTGTCTAACCAAGCTATATCCATATTAAGCTGTTAAAGTTGTCATTTTTGTAACCCAAGTGTAAGTCTTTATCTTAACCCCTGCTAAATTTTCCTCTTATTAAGTGTGGTCCAATATTCAAGACTGTAGAAATTTTTCTGCCTGCTGATTTTGTCATTCACTGTATTAGGTATCCTTCCTAGCTTCACTAGAAAAGAGAAAAGTTGTTCTTAGTCTGACATGCACTCTAGATACTGAGGGGTAGTGAGTTTACTCTTTGTGAAGTTTTCAAACAGAGGCTGGATGACCCCTTGTTGAGTGTGTCCATGTAATAGAAGAGATCCATGGTCAGATGTGCCTTGAACTCAAAGGCTCTTGACATCTTTTTCATCTCATAGATTTCACGTTTCTGTGATAGTTTGAGTTATTTATGATCATTAGCATCATCATATCCATTCTCCCTTTCTCTAAGATATAATATAGTTAAATCATACCTGGAATAGATTTGCATATTGTCTTGTACTGAAAGCAGTGGAGACTACAGCTTCCCTTGCTAATGTTTTGTTCCAACTATTCTAGTCAGGAAAGCTTTCTTAATGTCTTCCTAGATATTCATGTTGGCTAGGTGGCACGATGGTTAGAGTGCCAGGCCTGGAGTCAGAAAGACTCCTCTTCCTAAGTTCAAATCTGGCCTCAGATGCTTACTAGATGTGTAACCCTGGGCAAGTCACTTAACCCTGTTTGCCTCAGTTTCCTCATCTGTAAAATGAGCTGGAAAAGGAAATGGCAAACCACTCTAGAATCTTTGCAAAGAAAATCCCAAATGGTGTTATGAAGAGTTAGACACAACTAACAAATGAATCAACAACAACCTAAATCTTTGTAGGCTACAACTTAAAACCATTCCCCTTTTGCCCTATTGTCCATTCCTCATCAATTTAAAAATCTAATGCCAAGGTCTTGAGACTTCCTCTTCCTGGGTAACTTTCCCTTGGCCATGTTTTGAAATTAAATTCCATTTGTTCTGCTCATGTTGGCACAAAAATTGTCTCAACTTAGTTTAATAAAACCATCACTAAAACAATTTCCTTGAGTAGTGTAATTATAGAGTTAGTAATTAGACTCCTCACTAAATGAATACTGTAGTTAGATTACATTTAGGCAAGTACCATACACTGCATCCCACTTTAATCATCCTTTAAATGCAATTTTGTTTGTTTAACATGAAAGAGCTTAACATGGCAATGGTACACACCAGCTCAATTATACTACCTGGAAAATAGTAGGGCAGCTGGCATTTACCAAGTGACCTGTTGCCCCTAAATGGAGGCATAGACCAAGACATGTAATGCACATCAGGGCTTGGGAATCTTATATTTCCACATCTAGGACTAATATGAAAGTCTCTGGAATTTGTAGTCATGTGTTTCCATAAGCATCGTATAAAGTATTGAGTGGTGATATGTTTGAGTCATAAGGAAGCCTCCCAGCAGTATGACAGTCTTTGTCTCGACTTAAGGCCTATGTTTAAAGGAGACAAAGAAAGAGAAATCAGGTAAGAGAACCAGGAAAACCCAAAGAAGATACAGCATCCAAGAGGAGTGGGAGGGCGACAATGCCCAATACTACAGAGGTCAAGGCAGATGAGAAATAAAAAAGGATCGGTATCAGATTTGGCCATTAAGTGATCCTCAGTAACTCTGAGGTAGCCATTTCAGTTGAACAATGGGGTCAGAAGCCTTATTTCAAAGGAGTGAGAAGAGAAGAAAAAGGAAGCAGAAGCGTTCTGGGCTTGGTCTGACAAAAGCCAATCCCTGGATAATTTGTGTTCAACATTAGAACAAAATGAGATGCTAAGTCATTAAACAGTTAAAAAAAAGATTTCCTTTGTCAATAGAGGGAAGATATTCAACAAGAATAAGCACTGGTGACATTTTGAAGTGACTCGGCTGAGCAAAGCTTTTTTGCCTGAGTTACCCACCATTTTGTACCAGCCGAACACCGTGGAACAACATACTGAGCTCCTTGTGGCTCCTTTGTACTCAGGTCACAAAGAAGTGATGTCAATAGGCTGAGCCTCAAGTCCCCCGAGTAAACCAAATGTCAAAGATAGTTTCAGTACCTTTAAGGAAAAACTAGCCTAATCTGCACGTGTGGGGGAGTCTCATCATAGTAAGCAAGTAGGGTAGACAGCTTTTCTTCTAGAATTTTGTCTGGAAAAAGGAGCAATATAGGATTATAGTTTGAGGATGGTAGGTGCTGGTAATTTTTTTTTTAAAGGATGAAGGAGGCAGGTAGGGTAGGTTCACAGGCCAGAATAAGCCAGCAAATAGGAGAGCATTGAGATGAAGGATGGAAATGATAGAGGGGACAATCTATTAAGATAGGATAGGATTGAAGGGAAATGTAGAGAGCTTTGGCAAGGAGGAAGGTCATTTTTTATCAGAGACTTAAGGAGGAGGGTGTGAGGGAGGATGTTAAGGGGTTTTGAGAGGAAGGGGGAAAGGGGAGTCCACAGCAAATGGTGTCTATGTTCTCGGTGAAATATGATGTGAGCTACTAAGCTAAAACGATGATGGAAGGATGAGCTATGGCAAGTATGAGAAGAACCTCAAGAAGGTTCTTCTTGAAGAAAAACCTAGAAAGTTTGTGAAAGACTAGATAGGATATCAGTTGGATGTTCTGAATTGATGCAGCGTGGGTCCATTTGAGGTTAGGTAACATGAATGTGTAGCAGATTCAGTCAGTCAGTGTAGTTACATGATTTTTGTTCATAGGATCAGGGAGGCAGAGAGTGGAAATAATGGTGCGTTGGGGGTTAGCAGGACAGGGGCAATAGGACAAGGCAGGAAAGGGAAAAAAGAGTAGACAATACTATGAAGTTGGATTGGCTAAAAATAAAGTCAAGGTGGTATATCAGAGAGGTTCTTATATACTCAATGCCCAAAGAATCTACTGCAGGGTTTCGGTTCCATGTCCCTGGGGCTAAAGTTAACTCAAACTGCCCTAGATATATTCAACTGTGTTGTGACTCATGAAAGAAGAGATCCAAAGTGGAAGTAAGTGCATTAGTTATAGAAAAGGAATTCCAAAGAGCACAAAAGGAGGTACCAGCAGAAATGGAATGAGACATGCGAAGGTTAGGGATAAAGAGGATAAGGACGAAAGAATGAAAATTAGAACATAGGTATGGGTGTGCAGAAAGCGGTTTGTTTTTAGGCACCTGGCCATTGCATATCCCAGGTTTAGGTAGTCTGCTAGCCACAGGAGATAGCAGTAGTGGCAGCACTAAAGTCTGCAGATGATTAGAAATTTAGAATGCTCAGAGTCTCAGGGGCTCTACTTCATGCTCTCAGCAGAGCACATTAATAAGCATCATCTGTATTTCAATATGGAGTGTGTTCAACTATCAACTCTATTTCCCCTAGGGTACTAGGCATTTTAAAAAGGAGAAATAATACTGAATTTAGAAAATATCTTTTCCTGGTAGTGTTAACAATCTAAGCTAGATCACAGAAAAGACTGTCCCTTGACACTTTTCTGTATCACTCCCTGGAAAGTCTACCACACATATTCACAATAGTTTCAGTTTTAAGATGGGAGTCATTCCAAAAACACTTGTCCCCGAAAGAAAATAAGTTTTATCTAGTGAAACAAGAAAATAACTCAGAACCAGGAAATATTCTAGGACAAAGTTTCCCTAAAACTTTTGCCCATTTGATATATGGCTTATGTAACCTATGGTTCCTTCCATTTCTGTCATCTTTAGGCTTACGTAATATATAATAAATTTGTACCTATTTTAGCATATTCATCCATATGTTCAAAGTCCCATGGATTATTACATATAAACATAACATACTTTTATTCTAATGGCAGAGTCAAATGAAGTAACTTATGAGATAGTTTGGCCACAAAGGAGAAAGAAAGACAAGGATTTGGGGTATGATAAGCATTACCTCAATGACTGTGCTCCCTGAGGATTATATTGATGTGCCTTATGTGATGAGGCATAGGGTAACGAGTGGACCTGTGTTCCTTCCACCCTGGGTACAGACCTTGAATTTAAAAGAAAGGGAAAAAGCTGCCCCCCACCCAAAATAAGCAAAAAAAAACAACAAAAAAGAATCTGCCCAGAGAAAATTATTATGATGACAGGGAAGACCAAGACACAAACTCAGAAGAGTATAACAATGTCAAAACACCTATGAGCAAAATCCCAAAGCAAAGCAGGAAGTGGTCTCAAGCCCAGGAAGTACTCAAAAAGGAGCTTAAAAATCATATAAGAGAGATAGAAGAAAAATGGGAAAAAGAAATGAGAGTGATGCAAGACAATTATGAGAAGAAGAGCCAACAGCTTGGAAAACTGTGTAAAAAGTAGAATTGGACAAATGGAAAAGGAGATACAAAAAATCACTGAAGAAAACAACTCCTTAAAGAGTACAATTGGCCAGATGGAAAAGAAGGTACAAAAACTAATTGAGGAAAACAACACCTTAAAAGTCAGAATTGGACAAGTGGAAGCTAACAACTTTATGAGGCATCAAGAATCAATCAAACAAATTCAAAAGAATGAAAAAAGGGAAGAAAATGTAAAATACTTCATGGGAAAAGCAACTGACCTAGAAAATAGGAGAGACAATATCAGAATCATTGTATTACCTTAATGCTATAGTCAAAAGGAGGACCTGGACAGCATCTTTCAAGAAATTATCAAGGAAAACTTCCCTGATATCTTGGGACCAGAGGGCAAAATAGACATTGAAAGAATCCACTGATCACCTCAGGAAAAAGATCTCAAAAATAAAAACTCCAAGGAATATTTAGCCAAATTTCAGAACTATCAGGTCAAGGGAAAAAACTATAAGTGGCAAGAAAGAAACAATTCAGATATTGTGGAGTCACAATAAGAATTACACAGAACTTGACAGCTGCAACATTAAAAGATACTGATGGAGCATGATATTCTGGAAGGCAAAGGAGCTAGGGCTACAATCAAGGATCACTTACCTGGCAAAATTAAGCATAGCACATCACGGGAAAAACAGTCATTCAATGAAATAGAAGGATTTCAATCCTTCATAAAAAGAAGACCAGAACTAAACCAAAAATTTGACCTTCAATTATCAAAACCCAAGACAAGCATAAGCAAGTAAAAAGGGAGAAGAAAACATAAGAGATTCAACAGAGCTAAACTATTTACATCCTTACACAGGAAGTTGACGCTTCTAATTCTTAAAAATTGTATCACTAATAGTACAACTAGAAGGAATATACATAGACAGAGGGTAGGAGTATAAGGTGAATTTGAGTTAATGACATAAAAAGTTAAAGGATGGGAAAGATGAGTACATTGGGTGCAGAAGGAATGGAAAAGTAGATTGGCATGAATTATCTTACATGAAGAGGCACAAAATTACTATTACAATAGAGGGGAAGATGGGGAGTGGGTGATGAAGATTACTTGTACCTTACTCTCATCAGTATTGGCTCAAAGAAGGAATCATATACACAATCGATATAGAAATCTGTTACCTGATGGGGAAGTAGGGAGGGAGAAGATCAGGTAAAAGGGGTGGGAGATGACTGACAGAAGGGAAGGCATATCAGATGAGGTGGTAGACAGAAGCAAAATACTGGTGAGGAGGGAAAGAGTGAAAGGAGAGAAAGGACAAAAGGGAGAAAGAATAGGATGGAGGGAAATACATAGGTAGTAATCATAACTGTGAATGTGAATGGGATGAACTCTTCCATAAAACAGAAGTGAAGGGACAGATAAGTGATGCAGTGAGTAGACCACCGGCCCTAGAGTCAGGAGAACCTGAGTTCAAATCTGGCCTCAGACACTTGACACACTTACTAGCTGTGTGACCTTGGGCAAGTCACTTAACCCCAATTGCCCTGCCTTCCCCCCTGCAAAAAAAAAAAAAAAAAAACCAGAACTGGATAGCAGAGTGGATCAAAAAGCAGAATCCTACAATATCTTGTTTACAAGAAACACAAGAAGCAGAGAATCACACATTGGGTAAAGGTAAGGGGCTAGAGCAGAATCTATTATGGTTCAACTGAAGTAAAAAAAAGCAGGGATAGCAATTCCAATCTCAGACAAAGTAAAAGCAAAATTAGATCTAATTAAAAGAGATAAGGAAGGAATCTACATCTTGCTAAGATGTACTATAGACAATGAAGCAATATCAATACTACATATATATTCACCAAGTAATATAGCATTCAAATTCTTTTTTTAATTAATTAATTAATTTATTTATTTTTTAATGTTTCATTTTCAGCATTGATTTTCACAGGAGTTTGAATTACAAATTTTCTCCCCATTTCCACCCCCCCACTCCAAGATGGCATACACGCTGGTTGCCCTGTTCCCCAGTCAGCCCTCCCCTCCGTCACCCCATTCCCCTCCCATCTCCCTTTCCCTTCCTTTCTTGTAGGGCAAGATAAATCTCTATGCCCCATTGCCTGTGCATCTTATTTTCTAGTTGCATGAAGAAAAAAAAACCTTTTTTTACTTTTGAACATCTATTTTTTTAAAACCTTGAGTTCCAAATTCTCTCCCCTCTTCCCTTCCCATCCACCCTCCCTAAGAAGTCAAGCAATTCAACATGGGCCACATGCATATCATTATGTATAACCCTTCCACAATACTCATGTTGTGAAA
>CM053623.1:145161965-145190766 GCA_028646595.1 Phalanger gymnotis
TGCTTCCCTCTGCCCCTTTGTGGGTTCTGTAGTTCTAGAATTGGTTCAGAGCCATTTTTTCATAGGTTTTTGGAGGGACTTGGTGGGGAGCTCACGCCAGTTACTGCTTTCCAGTCGCCATCTTGGCTCCGCCCCGTATAATTTTCTTAATGTCTAGAAGGCAATAGAAGGAGGTTCAGAAGGAAATCCTCACAAGCAGGACACTAGGAAATTGAGTGGATTAGAGTCAAAAGAACGTACACAGTTACTACACACATCCAATCTATCTTCCAACTAAGATGCCAAAGTGACTTTTGTTTATTATATATTTCTTTAAAAAAGTGAAATTTGAAATTTCATGCACAGTCCTCTCTTTTTGCTCTTCTGTGTACATGGAGATGCTTGTGTTTGATGTTTGTCAAGTACAAAATGACCAAAAAAAATTAAAGTAAAATAAATGGTCTCTGGCTATTAGCTTGTATATGGGCATGTTAACAGAAGATTGCTGTATATGTTTGCTTCTAGGTCTTTCTTGTATAGCCTATTTTTAGTGTGTTATGGAGGTATTTTTTTATTTTATTTAATTAGAAAACATTTATTTTCTTTTCCTCCCACTCCTCTCACACACACCCCTCCCACCCCACAACCAGGGGCAATGATAGAAGAAAAAAACTCTTTGTAATAAATAAGGATGGTCAAGCAAAACAAATTCCCACATTAGTCAGGTTCAAAAATTTATGTCTCATGCTGCATATTGAGTCCACCCTCTCTTTATCAAGAAGTTGATAAGATTCTCTATTAGTTCTCTGGAATCGTGGCTGATCATTGCACTACTCAGAGGTCCTAAGTCTTTCTAATTGATTGCTTTTACAATATTGTTTACAATATGGATTATTTTCCTTTTTCAACTCACTTGACTCTGCATCAGTTCATGTAAGTCTTTCTAGATTTCTCTGAAAACACCCCTTTTCATTTCTTCCTGCTCAATAGGATGACATTACATTTATAAACCACAATGTGTCCATCAAGTCCCCAGTCATTACGTACCTTATAATTTCTAATTCTTTGCCATCACAGAAAGAGATGCTATAAATATTTTTGTACATGATGGCTCTTTCCCCTCATTTCTTTTTCTCTTTGAACTACAGGTCTACGGGTGATAACACTAGGTCAAAGCCTAGTCTTACGGTAATTCCTTTAGCTTGCTTTGCAAAAATCATCCATCACTAAATACAGGGAGTCAGACGGCACCCTCTGGGGAGCATGGTAATGTACGAAAATGGAAAAAACCCTGGTCAAAGAGTCAGAAACCCTGAGTTTGAATCAACCCTCTGATACTAGCTATGAGACTCTGAGTAAGTCACAACTTTCTCAGTTCCTTACTTTTCTTACCCCTCAGGGCTCTACCAAGAGACATTTTTGTCAACCTTAGAGTGCTTTTAAATGTGCATTGTTCTTCGACTCACCTCTTCCAAGTCCCACTTGGTGCTGTCCTTTACAGGTTCTGTGATTGTATGTCATATGTGGAAACTTTGCACACAGATTGAAATGATTCCCTCTCCTTGGGTAAATATGATGGCTATGAGACCACTGGGTTCCCTCCATCCCCCCACTCTTTTGAGTGTCTGCAAAATGAACGGCTCTTGCACCTGCATTGGCTTCTCCCCGGTGGTTTCCCAACCTTAACAGGCAGGATTTGTACATTTCCAAACACAGCTGGAGAAGCGTCATCAGCTGTAAGCACACTCTGCCCTTCCTGACTCCGTCACCATTCGGGGCTTCGGGTGATTGGGTTGTCCTAGGACATACTAGATCCATGATCTAATTTTTGTCCAGGTGTGGACACAGCTATCAGATTCTTATTCAATGCAAGAAGTCAAAAAGAGACCCCACTCCAAGCCCCAGAGCCCTGGATTTCTGGTACACTCTCTGAATTCAAACCCAGAGGCAGCCTTTATTTTCTTTCTAGCCGCACTTGTTCTTCACAGAAAACAATACTTTAATCTTTTTTTTTTCTTTTTATGACTCTTGTTTGCATATCATAGTCATTTCTGGAATTGAACCTCCCACCACCTTTTAATAAACCAAAAACAGTTAAACAAAAACAACCAGTTCAGTGATGGAAATCAGATAATATTGGTGATATTCTAGTAGTCCCTCACTTTTCTGCTGAGAGAAGGGAAATAGGTTTTGTTATCTTGTATCCAGGACAATGGTCAGGTATTAGAATTGCTCAGAGCCTAGCTCCCTTATAGCGGTCTTTTTGTTTACAGTTCTGCACTCAGAGTATATGTTTTTCTTCTGATTCTATTCTTTTCACTTTGCAACAAGAAAACACTTTTGCTCCACAGAGTGAATGCTGATGACAATAATTTTTGCTTTGATTAATATGTTTTTATCTATTTTGTTAAATATGTATATAAACATGTGAAAAGTTTTAACATTCATTTTTTTAAAAACATTGAGTTCCAAATTGTCTCCTTCCCTCTTGCCTCTCCCCCACCCCTTGAGAAGGCAAGCAATTATACATGCAAATGTATGCAAAACATATTTCCATATTAGCCATGTGGCAAAAGAAAACGCACACATACAAACAAGAAAAATGAAGTTTTAATTTCAATCTGCATTAAGAGTTTATCAGTTCTCTCTCTGGAGGTAGATAGCATTTTTTCTTTCCCTCTTTCCTCCCTTCCTTCCTTCCTTCCTTCCTTCCTTCCTTCCTTCCTTCCTTCTTTCCTTCCTCCTTCCTCTCCTCTTCTCTTCTCCTCTCCTCTTTCTTCTCCCTCTATCCACATAGGGTATCATACTCTAACCTGCAGGTCCTCTGCTTAAAGTAATGTAAATTTTGATCACTGAAACCTCCCAAGATACCTTGGGGTTTACAGGCTAGATTTCTTTCTTTTTTTATTACTTTAATAATATTTTATTTTTCCCCTTCCAATGACAATATTGCCTAGGATCTCTTCACATTATACTCCAAACTTAAGTGTCCAAGACGATCATTATTTGACCTTATCTATCCCAGGATCCCGATAGTGCCGTAAATGTGTGACTATGTGTAGCTATGTATTATCGTTGTTGTTCAGACATTCAGTCATGTCTGACCCTTCATGACACCATGGACCACACTATCCAAAAGTTTTCTTGGTAAAGATACTAGGCGGGTTTGCCATTTCCTTCTTCACTGGATTAAAGTATACAGAGTTAAGTGACTTGCCTAGGATCACACAGCTAGTAAGGAATTGAGGCCAGATTTAAACTCAGGTCTCCCAAGACTTCAGGCCCAGTGCTCTATCCACTTATCATCTAGCTGTCCTATGTAGCTAAGTGTGTGTATACACACATGCATTTACAAATTATGTGTGTACTATGTATACAAACATACATACATACATACACACAAACATACATACACGTCTATGGCTCCTTTCCAAATTCTCCTCCATGCTCTTATAAGTAAATCAAGTGAGATAATTGTGATTACATCTGTAAAACTTTAAAAACAGGAGGGTTGCTGAGATGGTTTAAGCATGAAACTGCAGAGTTATGGACAATGATCTCTCCAGGTCAGCTCATGCCCTTTCATTTAGTGACATCGTCCAGGGCAATTCAATCACCAATTCTCCAAACCAATTCTACTCAAAGAATAAGCAGGGGGAAAATTCAGTTTAAAAAAATAAATCATTAGAAGAATCATAATATAGAGGGAGAAATTCCTGGACTGGAAACCAGACCTGGATTCTAGTCTTGGTTTTGCCATTAACTAGTTGCAGGACTGTGATCAAACTGCTTGAGCCCTTTGGGTCTCAGTTTCTTCTTCAAGTTCCAAAAGTCTGTAATTCTACCTCTAGATTTTGTCATCTCCATTAATCCAGTCCTTCACACTGTACTTCCCTATTCCCTACAGTCTTCCCCTGATCTTGCATTCCCTCTGATGTCTTTACCTCATTTTTGAGCCAAAGCTATGACTCATACACCTTAATTCTGGAGACAGAGGAATAGGGACAGTTATCCAAGTCCAATCACATTCCATTTACTTATATTTCAGTGACCTTTCTACAGAGTTCTATTCCCAGGTCTAATAATACTTTTGTTTCCTTGGCTAATGACTATTGCCCCCTTGATTCTGTCCTTACCTACAGCTCCTCTGGTTTAGAGGGTGTACAGCAAGGGCATAGTAATAAAAGAGGTGTTTTACCAGCTCCATTAATTAGAATTCGTTCTATCCATATGTTCAAAAAGTAGGAGCAGTCAGTGCAGCTCGTTAACTGGCAGAAGGAGAAGGCTGTTGCTGCAGTTACAAGAGGAACTCATTTGCTGGTCTGGCTTTCATTGATTCAGACTGAAGGCTTTGGCCCAAGTTCTAGAAGTCATGAAGACGTGGCCCAGGAGTTGCTCTTGGCTTCCTTCCTTTCCCTGATACATCCTGGAATCTACTGAAATCAAAGAATTGGCAACTTCAGGAAGCACATTAACATTCACACTTTAATATTTTGAAGGATCATGACTTCAGGAAGAATCTGGGCAGCTAGACAAATGACTCAAGAGCCATGTCCATCATGGCCCCAGATAAGATGGTTTAATTTGCATGCACTTTTTGGACTGGGTTAATATAACTTTACTTTTGTTGTTTGTAAATGTTCCGTGCCTTCTTCCTGCCCTATCTCCCTGTTTTTTTTTTCAGGCAAAAATAGGAATTGGCACCTATTTTCTTATTCCCTTATCGTAACTCCTGATTCAATGCTCTATGTATATGAGCATTTGATGTCCTGTGACATTTATGCAAAGGTCTGGTTGATGCTGACTTAGATCTATTATGTGAGATGAGCAAGGTTAAGAGTTATTATCCCCATTATACAGATGAGAAAACTGAGACTTAGAGAGATGAAAATGACTTTCCCAAAGACATACAGCTTGATAGTAGTGGCAGAACCAGGAAGACAAAACTCTGACTTACCCCCCACACCTTCCATTAGGCTCCAACATTTTGAACTGACACTGTGAATCAGTGACTCAAACTCTGCTACACCCTTTGTTGATCCCAACCCAGAACTCATCCCCTGGCAAAAATCTGTTTCTATTCCCCTTTGCACAAATGGAATATGTTGTTTTGGGAACATCTGCAAAATCACCATTTGGAAGATGCTCTCTGTGTGAAATCCAAATAGAAACTTATCTTTGACTGTGCTCCATCCACAGGGAGGAATTCTGCATAACATGGCAGGCCAGATGGGGCGTTCAGTCCCTAAACTCGTGTGTGTGCATGTGTGTGTGTGTGTGTGTGTGTGTGTGTGTGTGTGTGTGTGTGTGTGTATGCATATGAAATCCAGATGGGCTGTGAAGACAAAACAGGACTACTGGGATAGAAAATAATATTTCCTATGCTATTTGTTTATTGCTTTGATACAGAAATGGGAATTGTATCTGATGGGCAATAAGATGTGGAAAGGCTAACAGGTTGAGGACTGGCTTTTTATCTAATTTCTTTTGAAGGATAAGGGTGAGTCTCCTTGTATAACTCCTATCTCAGTGCTTCAGTCTTCCATTTTGAAGAGGTAACCAAGACCAATAAGGCAACCTCAGATGCCTGATACCTGATGAAATTTAACTGCTTACATGAATTTATCATTGCCTTATCTAACATGATTGGTTTCTCACATTGTGAATAAAAATGATTAAAGTTATTTATGTAAGGTGTGTGAAGTTTCCCCTAGAAGCCACTAAATTATTTTAAGTCATCTAGGAAAAAATGCCATAGGCATTTCTTTCCCAACATCTTCTCTCTAGTACTTTCTCATCAGATCATCCTCTTCTGAGGTCTCTCCATCTCCTCTTCCTTCATTGTACTGGTTAGTGCTGGCTTAAACACCCACTGGTCCTTGTGGGACCAAAAATTAATTACAACTTGAGAGACAAGAAACTCTCATCTTTCTTTGACCTGGACAGAGCACAATCAACATTTCCAATACCAGTCTCAACATTTTAGTATGCTTATTGACAAGTTGAAATCCAAACAAAACAGAGCAACTACATGAGAAATCTTGAAACCATCTTCTAAAGAAGAACAGATATAAGGAATATGAATACTGGGTCCAAATATTTGAATTGCTGTCCTGTTGAAGAAGATCATATGACTTGGGGCTAGAAAGAGCCAGAATCACAGAATTTGAGAGTTGGAGAACCTCTAGTTTAACCCATATGAGAACAAATTCCCATACCCTTCAAGTACTTGAACAGCCTCTGCTTGAAGACCAAGAAATAGGAACCTCCCATCTCTGGAGATGGCTCAATCACCTTTGAGGCAGCTCATATTTTTATTTTTTAAAATTAATTTATTTTTAGTTTTCAACATTCACTTCCACAAGATTTTGAGTTCCAAATTTTCTCCCCATCTCTCCTCTCCCCCACCCCAAAACAGCATGCATTCTGATTACCCCTTCCCCCAGTCTGTCCTCCCTTCTATCACCCCTGCCTATCCCATTCCCTTCTATTTTCCTGTATGGCAAGATAGATTTCTATACCCCATAGCCAATATATCTTATTTCCCAGTTGCATGTAAAAACAATTTTTAACATTAATTTTTAAAACTTTGAGTTCCACATTCTCTCTCTTTCTCTCTCCCAACACACCCTCATTGAGAAGGCAAGCAATTCAATATAGGTCATACATGTGTGGTCATGCAAAACACTTTCATAATAGTCAGGTTGTGGAAGATTAACTATATTTCCCTCCATCCTATCCTACTCTCCATTTATTCTATTCTCTCCTTTGACTCTGTCCGTCCTCAAAAGTATTTGCTTCTGATTACTCCCTCTCCCCATTTGCCCTCCCTCCTATCATTCCCTTCCTTCTCTTATCCCCTTCCCTTATACTTTCCTATAGGGAGATTTCCATACCCAATTGAGTGCATATGTCATTCCTTCCTTAAGCCAAATCCAATGAGAGCAAAAGCTTTTTCTTGCCTCTTTTAAATGACATAGTTTATCCCATTCTATCCCTCCCTGTCTCCTTCTCCAAGCACATTCCTCTCTCTCACCCCTTAATTTTATTTTTAGCTATCATCCCTTCATATTCAACTCACCTTGTGCCCTTGGTGTATTTGTGTATACATATATATACACATATATGTACATATACATATATATGCATATGTACATACATATGTATGTATATGTATTCCCTCCAACTACCCTAATACTGAAAAAGGCCTCTTGAGTTCCAAATATCATCTTTCCATGTAGGAATGTAAACAGTTCAACTTTAATAAGTCCCTTATGATTTATCTTTTCTGTTTACCTTTTCATGCTTCTCTTGAGTCTTGTATTTGAGAGTCAAAATTTTTATTCAGCTCAGATCTTTTCATCAAGAATGCTTGAGAGTCCTCTATTTCATTGAATATCCGTTTTCCCCTGAAGGGTCATACTCAGTTTTGCTGGGTATGTGATTCTTGGTTTTAATCCTAGCCCCTTTGACCTCCAGAATATCGTTTCCTAAGCCCTTTGATCCCTTAATGTAGAAGCTGTTAAATCTTGGGTTATTCTGATTATGTTTCCACAATACTCAAATTGTTTCTTTCTGGAGAACTCTGGAATTTAGCTACAACATTCCTAGGAGTTCTCCTTTGGGGATCTCTTTCAGGAGGCAATTGGTATATTCTTTCAATTTCTGTTTTACCTTTTGGTTCGAGAATATCAGGGCAGTTTTCCTTGATAATTTCTTGAAAGATGATGTCTAGGCTCTTTTTTTTTTTATCATACCTTTCAGGTAGTCCAATAATTTTTAAATGATCTCTCCTGGATCTATCTTCCAGGTCCGTTGTTTTTCCAATGGACAGCTCTCATTTTAAAAAAAAAAAGGTTGTTTTTTTTTACATTAATTCTAAATTTGCCTCTTTGGACCTTCCAGGCCTTATTCCTGGTTCTGACCTCTAGGATAAACAGAACAAGTTATATCCCTCCTCCAAAGGACATCCCTTCAAATATTTGGATACAATTATCATTTTCCCCTTGAGAATTCTATGCTCCAGGGTAAACACGTCCAATTCTTTCAACACCTTTCATCTGATACGGAGTCAAGGTTTTTCACCATCTTGGCTGCTCACCTGTAGGCATTCTCCAACTTGCCAATAGCCTTAAACCGTGAGTCCTAGAACTGGACACAATATGTCTTTTTGAGTACATTGGGAGCAAAGTACAGTGGGATGATCACCTCCCTATTCCTAGAAGATATGCATCTCTTAATGAAGCCCCAAATCACATTAGCTCTCTTGGCTTAACCACCTTAAAGATAATCTAGCCCGATTTCTAGAAAATAAAATTGTCTGAAAATAAAGTGGGCTATATCTCCATCATAGGAGCTGTTCAGACAGAAACTTGATACTTATTTCTTGGTCATAATGGAGAGAAGATTTGTGCTTCATAATAGCATAATGTATATGGTGCTAGTGGCTGGCTAATATCAAAGTAAGACTGGCCCATAGATGGCGTGGATAGATATTCGATGTGGCCTCTGGAACACCCGTCATCAAGCGAGAAAATTTTTGCCTTCATGAACATAAAGAGGAGAGCCGTGGCTGAGCACTCTTCTTCATTCTCTAGGATCCAAGAGGGACACTGAGCTAGAATTACTTCCTAGTATTGGGCTAGAATTGCATCTATCTATCACAGCTCAAATACTGGTAGTCTAGGGATATAAATGGCTTATAATAAAAGGTGCTTTCCATGATCATTCTTAAAGGGAGGATAACACTTAGCTTGTTCTCTCCAGCTCATCTCCTTTCTACCAAATACTAGTCACTCAAAAGGCAATCACAAGTACCTAGTATGCTGCTTAGTAAAAGTGAGCAGTAAACAGAGACCAAAAAAATTATACAGACTGGAGGAGAGGAGAGAGAGTAAATTAACAAGGGCAGCTATATGGTGCAGTGGATAGAGTACTGGCCCTGGAATCAGGAGGACCTGAGTTCAAATCTGACCTCAGACACTTACTAGCTGTGTGACCTTCAGCAAGTCATTTAATCCTGATTGCCTCCCCCACCTAAAAAAAAAGAGGAAATGAAGCCTTACACCGGGAACTATATAAGATCTCAACTCAACAAAAGGAAAAGAACCATGTCAGGCTGGGGGAGTAAGTGAAGTCTACGCTTAGCACCCTCTAGCCCTGTAGGCACTAAAAATCAAACAACATACTTTGGGCCTGGCTTTATGACATGTCTGTAGCTCCAGTGAAATCTCCTGTCTACCAGTCTGAGTTTGCCTCTTACACCTTTTTCTCAAACTCCCAATAGTGTCTCTCTTCAGTCTACAAATCCCAAGTTTCTCCTCCTCTCACAGGTTAAGAGTCTCTTAGGTCTTCCAACCCGCCGGAAGTTATGTCTCTCTCCAAGTAGGCTACAGGGCTATCCTTCAGGAAATTTTCCCCAGCTTGGGTAAAAGTGGTGCTGCATAATGATCAGTAATGATCAGAATCTCAGTTCTGAGATTCTATGACCTTTCTGCACTATCTTGATTGGACCTGGAATATAAAATATACTTGTAACTTTGGGTACATTTGAGAATCAGCATGCAATAGCTTTTAGATTCAATCATGCAAAGCCACTCTCACAGCTTCCAGCCTACCTCCACTGCCATCGCCTAGGGGAACAACCTCTGCAGAGATGAGACCTGGCAACTAGCTGGGTAGGTGTTTCAGCCTCATTTTTGCTCAGCCACAAGTACGAAAGTTCCAGGAAAGTCCTCTCTGCCAAATTTCTTGGCACTGTCAAATGGCTCAATGTCAGAAACAGATATGGCTTTATCAGTGGAAATTGCAGTAAAGAAGATGCATTATTATTTTCCTTGCTACTGAACCCTAGGAACCACTGGGCCTTTCCATTTGCCTCACAGCTGAACCTTCCTATATATGATGTCTCCCTATATTAGAATGTGAATTTCTTGAGTGTGGGGACTGTCTTGCTTTTTCTATTTTTATCTCCAGTGCTTAGCACAATGCTTTGTACATAGTAAGTCCTTAATAAATGATTTTTCCTTATCTTCCTTCTTCTTCTTTCTTCCTCTTTAACGGTCATCAGCATCATCTTTATCGCCTTCATCATCATTATCATCATCAACCACAACAACAACAACTTTATGGGGGGCCAGTGTTGTATACTGCAAAAACATTTGGTGTTGAAGCCAGAGGTTCTTGTAAGATGAGTAGGTTAGACTATATAACCTTTGAGGTCCCTTCCTGCTCTCCATCTATCATCCTATGATCATCATTGTCACCAGAGTATATTCAATAAAAGACACAGGAGGTCTCCTGTTATGTAGGAAGATTTTATTGCCCCCACTTTGCTGTATAGTTATGGTCACAGTCAAACATAGACTATATAGCATTGTGGGGGAAGGAGCAGCTCGGTGGTATGGTAGATAGAGCACCAGACCTGGAATCGGGAAGACTCATTCTCCTGAGTTTAAATCTAGCCTCAGACACTTACTAACTATGTGACTTTGGAAGTCACTTAACTTGCAAAATGATCTGGGGAAGCAAATGGCAAGCCATTCCAGTATATTTGCCAAGAAAACTCCAAATGGGGTCAACAGAGTCTGACATGACTAAAAACAACCGAATTACAACAAAATATAGTATTTTTGCTACATCTTGAAAATGTGTCTATTTAGCTGATTATTTAGATTTAGATCCCATCGGGACAGTATGATCAAACTGTGGCGGTATCTCTTTAGCCAACTGATCACCAAAAGATTACTAAGTACCTACTATGCTTTCAGTAAGCACTGCGCTTAGCTCTGTGGAATGCAAAGAAGTATGAGACATATGTTATGTCCTTAAAGAATAGGAGAAGAAACCTCCCCGTCACCTCTATCTCTTAATTTCTTTGACTTCCTTCAAGACTCAACTTAATTCCCATTTTCTGCAGAAAACCTTTCCCAGCCCCTGCCCCCTACCTGCTCACATCTTCCTCTCTGAGATTGGCTTCCATCTACTCTGTATGTATCTTATATGTACCCACTGATTTCCATGTTTTCTCCTTTATGAGAACATGAGCTTTCTGAAGACAGGGATCATGTTTTTGCCTTCTTTTGTAAAAGGGTAAAACTTCTGTTAGCTGGAAAATTCACACATATGGAACATCAAAGTTGTCAGTGACACCAAATAATGTAGCATCATTGCATTTTTGCCAATTGCGTTACCAGAAAATCTGAAGCAATGGTATTCTGAGTCCTTGCTTGGACTTAGGGGTTAGTGAAAGTAGTGAGCAGAGTCATAAATAAAGTCAAGGAAAAAATAATAGTCAATGGTAGATTGTTCTTTCCATAATATATTTTAGTCCATTGATGTTTTGAATTATTTTAGAACAAAGCTGAGTTTGTCCTAGTCAACAATGTCTGATTCAGTCTCAGAATGAGAAGAAGGATGTGAACCCTTTACCTCCTTGTGTAAGAGTTTAATGGGCTCCTTACAGAAATGGGGTTTGTTTGGTCCCTGAGCTGGAATAAATAATGGAAGTAACACTTGTTTACCACTCTTAAAGAGGACTAGTGGAAGTTATCAGGGTTTCTTCCTACTCGGAGGTTAAATAGTGATACAGGACATAAAAACTGTTCATGCAAGAAGATTAAAAGGAAGGGTAGGCTGGAACTCTATACCATGGGTGCTTTTCTGGAAGTCTTACCCCACATTAAAGGTAATTTTTAACCAAAGGAAGCCAGGCAAATACCTCTGTGGAAATGGAAAATATTCCGAAGGGATAACGGACATTGTCATATATAAGTTGCTATTATTGTCACTGACTACAAATACTTGAAGATGACATAAGAATATATTATTTTAAATGCAGTTTTATGACTGTGGGCATCCTTTCCATTGATACAGATCATACCTCTTCCATGTCTTAGTGAGCAGTCTTCTGTAAACGATGGTGGCTGAACAAGAGCTCTCATCTGATAACCAACCTTCTGGCAATGAGATGGTTCTTGTTATTATCCTTGTATTGCTGAACCTGGAATCAGAGGACCTAGATTAAAATCTTGCCTCTTACTATTTTTGTGACCTTGGGCAAGTCATGTAAATTCTCCAGGCCTCAGTTTTCCCATCTAAAAAATGAAGAGTAAGACTACATGGCTTCTAATGTCCCTTTCAGATCCAAAGCTATTATTCTGTATGATTTCAGTGACTTTGGAGTAGACAGGGAGGCTGATGACTTTGTGCAGCTCTGCCCCACTCATATCTACTTCACACACAAGTCAAGACATCACTCTCATGCTGTCACTGGTCCTCTTCAAGAACGAAGGACCAACAACAACAACACAACAATAGGCCTAATTGTACTTAAAATATACATAGGTGTGTGTGTGTGTATGTGTGTGTGTGTGTGTTTAGCCAGTTTGGGAAACGTTCTAAATGTGCGAATAGAACATATGCATTCCTGTTCCTCCTTTAAAAGGTACAAATATTATGTACTCTATAAATTTTATATTTTTGAGAGATTTACTTGAAATCCCTGACTGCTCCAAGATTTATCTAACTTCATGTTGTCGTAATCCTCCTCATTTGTCTCTTTAGAGTTTAAGTCCAATGGGGAATTACTTCATCTTCTACAGATGATCAAGTTAAAACAGAGCAAAAAGAAATAAAAAAGAGATAATTAATAACTAAAATGTAAAACCAAAGGTCTTAAGGTTTCAGAGTTAGATCCTTAGTATCCTGAGTTCTTTTATACATATATTATCTGGTATGATGGATATTGTTTCAACCCACAGTGTACGCCACTTAGATATTGGCCAGTTATCTCTGGTACCCTCAGTGAGACTGGAAAGTAGTTGAAGTTTGGTTTTTGGGCATGCTTCCTGTGTCTTTATCTTGTCTACCAGGCAAGCAGTATCCTTCAAGTGCCCTCTGATTGCTTCAGAACCCACTCTATGCCAGGCCTGGCCTCCCTTTAGGTATTCTGTGCTCTCTACTTATTCAGATCACATCTTTGTTAAGTAGTAGAGGAGAAAAGCACAAACGAATTAAAGTACATTGCCAAGAAACATTTTCTGAGCATTTGCCGAAATTGGACATGCTTATAAGTATACAATTAAAGTTCCATTCATAAATTATTTAGTTTGATGTAGACTTTGCTAGGAAAACTTTCTTTAAACACAGCTAACTTGGACTCTTCAGCTCTGTCTGTAAAAGCAAATGAGAAATTTTCTCTTAATGCAGAGATGATAGCTGTTATACTAGGCAAGGCATTTCAGATTCATTTGCCAACAATGACTTCCTTTCCCCTTTGAAAAGTTAGATGAAATAGAGACAGGTTAGCCTGCTCATTTGGGGTCAGGAAAGAAGTCATTTGGAAAATATAAAAGAATTCTCAAGATTACATTTGTTGACAGTGAACTCATTTATTCTTAGACTATCTAGTCTTTCATGTCAATGTTCTTTGTTTTATAATGAGCAAATGAGCTGAATGATTAGGATACTTTATCTAAATTAAGGTGGTGGTTGTTGACTCCACAGAAAGACAAACAGCACAGACAATGTAAAAAACTGGAAAAGATCTGAAAGATTATCTACTCTTATCTCCTCATTTTTTAATTTTTAATTTAATTCAATTTTTTTTTAATTAATACAAATCTGTCTTCTCTCCCTCCCACTAGTTCCCCCTTGATGGAAAAAAAAATACTTGTAACAAATATAGTCAGAGCAAATAAAGCAAAAAAACAGTCAAGCAAAACAGAATCCAACATTGGTCATTCCCAAAAAATATATACTTCTGTCTGTACCCTGAGACTATCACCTGTCTGTCAGGAGGTAGATGGCATGTTTTACCATGAGTTCTCTGGAATTGTGATAGGTCATTTCGTTGATCAGAATTCTTAAGTCTTTCAAAGCTATCTTTACAATGTTGTTGCTATTGTACAAATTGTTCTCCTGATTCTGTCTCATTTTATACAAATCTTCAAAGTTTTTCTTAAACCATCACATTCATCATTTCTTCTAGCAATATTTCATTACAATCATATTCTCCAAATTTAGCCATTTAGCCATTTCCCATTCCACAAATGATGAAATGATTTAGCCATTCCCCAAATGATGAAATCTACTAATTTCACAACTGAGGAAACCAAAGTCTAGAGAGAAGTGAGGTGTACTTTGTCATACAACTAATTAGTAGGACTGTAGCAACAATGCTGCTTGCAGCTACTATGGCTGTGTAAGGCCAATAACACCAGCACACAGGAGGGCTGCTAGCACAGGTTCTTTGATCTGCTTTTTAAGGAAAGCAACTTTAAGGAGATTACAATCTCACTGTAATCAAACATACGTATATCATTCATTTAGTTCAGGGGAAAAAGTCAGCACCCTGAACTTCAAAAAAAAAACACAAACAGAAATTATAAGCAGAAATTATATAAACAGAGCAAATAACACAAAGCAACAGATAGGCTTCTGTCTGACCATAGCAGTATATACATAGCTATCAGAGAGAGAAGTAAGAACATTTGAGTTTTCAAAGCCAGGGGGCTCCAACAGATACCTAGAGTCTTGTCTGGTCAAATCACAGGACACTCTTCCAGTGCATGAGCCCCCAAAGTGAAACCTCTCCTCCCGAAGTTCTGAGATTTCTAGCTTAATGGCTACCTTCAGAGTATATATACTCTTTTTCATGGTCTGAGGGCTTCACACCTCTTGAGGGCTTCATGCCTCTTGTGACCTAATTAGCAAAAAAGTGTGGGCTTTCCTACAAATAAAGGCAAGACTCAATCAAAGGCACTCGATTGCCTTAGTGCTGAGTTCTCCAAAAGATAAAAACAGTAAAAAGTTCACTTTGCTTGCCCTTACAATTACTTTCACTGAAACCTAATTACAAGCACTACTTTCCAGGTCTGAACCTCTGGGGAATGTTGGAAGACCTCAGAGTAAGAGGTAACTGAGGGAGCAGCTTCCCACTTGTTATATCTCACTCTCAGGATAGGTTGAGGCTTGAGATTAGACTAGACCAAAGGGTTAACAGATAAGAAAGGCATGTGGCACCTAGAGTGAGAATGTAGGGGAGAGGTTGTGGCAAATTTAAGGTTGTGATTAAAGCTTTTTAAAATGCAATACGGAAAGAAATGAGTAGCCAACAGAGAGAGCAAGAGAAAATCAAAAGAGAAAATGACCCAACTGCAAAATCTTCTCAGTTTTATTTCCCTCAGCATTTTATCTGAGGGATAGGGAGAACCTTCTCTACAAACTCCTTTGTAACCACAGGGTTTGCCTAGGGATGGAAGAACTTCACAAAGAAGAGGTTGGCACAAAGAAGAGCAGGACCAAGGAAGGTGGAAATTAAATCTAATTACTTTGCTCAGAATTTCCCTGAAGTACTGTGAATACCCTTTGATCCAGCAATACCACTACTAGGTCTGTATCTCAAAGAGATCATAATAAAGGGAAAGGACCCATATGTACAAAACTATTTCTAGCACTTCTTTTTGTGGTGGCAAAAATTGGAAATTGAAGGGATGCCCATCAATTGGAGAGTGGCTGAACAAGTTGTGGCATATGAATGTAATGGAATACCATTGTGCTATAAGAAATGATAATCAGGCAGATTTCAGAAAAACCTGGAAAGACTTACACGAATGGATGAAAAGTGAGGTGAGAAGAATCAGGAAAATATTGTACACAATAACAGCAACACCGTGCAATGATCAGACTTTGATAGACTTAGCTCTTCTCAGCAATAAGATCTAAGACAATTCCAAAAGACTCATGATGCAAAATGTTATCCACATCCAGAGAAAGAACTACAGAGTCTGAATGCAGATCAAAGCATACTATTTGCTCTTTTTTTCTTTCTTGTGTTTTTCCCTTTTGTTCTGATTCTTCTTTCCCAGCATCACCAATGTGGAAATATGTTTAATGTAATTGTACATGTATAGCCTATATCAGATTGCTTGCTATTTGGGGGAGAGGGCAGGGGAGGGCAAGAGAGAGAAAAAGATTTTGAACTCAAAATTTTATAAAGACAAATGTTGAAAGCTATGTTTACATGTCATTGAAAAAATAAAATACTATTAAGTGGAAAAAATAATTTCCCTGAAGCAGCATCCTGTTGGGTCACATTCACCCCTTGATGTCACAGAAATATTTTTGGCCATATTTATGAATTCATCTGTGTAAGTGAACTCCTAGTATGTAAATTCCCTACAAGGTGAAGATGGAAATTAGACTATAAGCTCCTTAAAGGCAGGAAATATCTTCATTTTTAGTTTTGTATCTCCCGTGGTTAACATAGTGCTTTGCACCTTGTAAGCACTTACTAAATGTTTCTTTCAACAGTTTTTCTATCTGTTCGTTTATGGACAATCCATCAGTAGCTTATGGTTCTCAAGGAATTATTGGATATTGACTCACAAAAGCTGAAAGTAAAACTTTCATTGTGAGCATTCATACCTTGGGAACTGGTGAATGCTATTAATCAGAGGTTGATTTATTCTTTTGTGGATTTCTAGACTTTAGAAAATGATGAAGAAAATGTCATTAATGCAGAGGAACCTTAAATGTGTGTTGCGTATACAATTCCCACCACCCTCTCAAAGATCTAGTTGTTAAACATTCACTGGCAGACCCTTGGGTATTCCTACAGCACAGACTCAGGGGATGTGTTAGTAAGGCTAATAGTAAGGCCAAAGTCAACATCGGTAGGAAGTAACCAAGGTGGGCTTTGAATACAGGTCCTCCAAGTCCAAATCTGGCATTTATTCTACTATACCAATTTATCGCTTCTTATTTTTCTTAGTAGTAGCATCTGCCTGTTTTTTTACCTAGGCTGTCTGTACATTCTGTGTGGTTTGACACAACAGCAGCTCAGTTATCACTCATTTGACCATGCCATGTAGTGGAAAGAACATTCATCATATCAGGAAACCAGGGTTTGAATCTTGGTTCTAACATTCACCAATTGTTTAACCTCTACGACCCTTATTTCATCTTCTTGTAAAGTAGGGCTAATACTTGAAATACCTACCTTATGAACTCTAATGAAGAATACGTTTTGATCCTTACTTCTGCCTGATTTGCTACAAAATAGGGATAGAAATTGGAATGAAATTCTTCTATTCACATCAGCCAGCACCTATTTCTGCAATTTATAGTCTTAGAAATCTGCTTAGAGCTCTGAAAAGTTCAATGACTTGCCCAAGGTAATAATACGGCTATTAAGTGTCAGAGGTGGGCTTTGAACTAACTTCTTCCTGGCTTCAAGGTTACCTTTCTATCCACTACTTTTGATCCTTTCTATCAGAGTCCTGCTCAGGTAATCGATTCCAGCATGTCGGAGTTTGGATTTGAGAACCAATAAGCTAGTTCATCAGGTTAATATCCTTATTGCTGTGACCATTAGCATTATCATTCTGGCCAGAGCAAGTTATACTGTGGGTCGAATTATGTCTCCTCTGTATAGTATGCTATATAACATTTCATTCATAACACAGAAACCCTATAAAGTAGATATTATCCTTTTGGTCTCTTCAAAACCAGTGATAAAACAAGATTTTATGGTGCCATATTTACTCATATATTTTCTCCTTCGAATAGTCTCTTTCTTCCCATGCCCTTAAAATTGAGAAAGAATATGTGACTTGCTTATATTCCCCTCTCTCTACCCAAAGCTGTTGTCAACATTGGCAGGCAAAGAGCAGAATTCATAGCTCCTCTGTGATTTTTTGAGATAAGACCTGTTTTAATATTCCACATACCTAACTGAATATGAGAATAGAGATATGAAGGCATGAAAAAAGATTTGGGTCATTGGGTGAGCAGGCTGGAGGGACAGACAGGAAGAGCAGAAAAAAATTCAGAAAGTCTTATGTTTCCCGAGGATTTTTCTGCATTTTCCATGCCACCCCAATTGAAAACAACAACTACACAATTTTCCCTTAATTTTTTGTGCTAATTTTTAGAGGCCTATAGTAAAAAGTATGATACTAGAAACATTCATATCAAAGGGAAGCATGACTAAACAATGGTTCAATTTTTAAATTTTATTTTCTTTTTCAATCAACAAGTATTTATTTTCTCTCCTTCCCCATTTCCACTTCAATTTAAAAGATAAAAATAAAAACAAACCCTTTTGACAAATATGTATCGTCAAACAAAACAAATTCCCACATTGTCCATGTCCAAACATGTGGCTGTCACATTCTGTATCTTCAATCCCTCATCTTGCTGTCAGGAGGTGGGTAGCCTGCTTCGTTATTAAGTCCTTTGGAATTGTGATTGGTCATTACATTAATTGAGTTTTCAAGTCTTTCAAAATTGTTTGTCTTTGCAATGTCGTTAATGCAGAATTTATTTTCCTGGTTTTTCTCATTTTGTTCTAAAGGGCAGTTCAGCAGTTCATCTGTTCGAAATAATGTAAGCTCAATTGGAGTCGGTGATGTAATGCGCCCCTTCCTGGAACATTGCTTTGTCGTAGGGGAGGGCCTTACATAGCTCAATGAAACCATGAGCCATGCCATGCAGCATTACCCAAGATGAACAGCTCATAGTGGAGAGTTCTGACAAAAAGTGATCCACTGAAGAAGGAAATGGCATCTTTGCCAAGACAACTCCATGGGCAAAATCCCCGGGGTCATGAAGAGTCGGTCACAACTGAATGACAGAACAAGTATAAGATAGTGGCTAAAAAGTCACTTCAGTCTTGGGTTGCACTGAGAGACATAATATCCAGGATTAGGGAAGGCAGTGACACCAGCCTAGTCAGAAGATATCTGAAGTATTATGCTTAGTTCTGGGCATAATACTTTGTTGTTGCTTAGTTGTTTTAGTCGCATCCAACTCTTTGTAACCCCATTTGGGGTTTTCTTGGCAAAGATACTAGAGTGATTTACCATTTCCTTCTCCCTCTCTTTTATAGATGAGGAAACTGAGGCAAACAGGGTGAAGTGACTTGCCCACTATCACACAGCAACAAAGTGTCTGAGTCCAGATTTGAACTCACGAAGATGAGTCTTCCTGACTTCAGGCCTGGCACTCTATCCATTGCACCACCTCACTGCCCCTATTATATTTTTGGAAGGACATTGATAAGCTAGAGAGGAAATGGATTAGGACAATCAGCATGGTGAAGAATCTTGAGATAATGTGGGAAAATAAGATGGTGAAATTGGGTGAATTTAGAAAACAGATTCAGAGTATATACAAAAGCTCTCTTCAAGATTTTAAAGAATTGTAACAGGGAAGAAAGATTAGATTTATTCTGCTTGGTCTCGGAGGAAAGAACTAGGAACATTGAGTGACAGATATTATAAAGAGATATAATTAGGATTGAAGGAAAGAAAAACTTCTAAAACAATGGGCTAAAACAATGGGGGTTGTGAACTTGTTTTTTAATATGTTTTACTAACTATTTTAATGTAACTGGTTTTCTAGGTCACCCTACATATTTTATTTTGTGCATTAAAAATCATTATTCTGAGAAGTGGTCCAAATGCATTTCCAGAATGTTAAAAGGGTCCATGACATGCACAAAGGTTAAGAATATCTACAGTAGAGCTATCCTAAAGTGTACCAGACTACTTCAAAAAAGGGGATAGGATCCCTCCCCATCATTGGAGGTCTTCAGGCAGAAGATTGAGTAACATTTTTTAGATATGTTGGAGACAGGCTTCTTTTCCAGATGTAGGTTGAAATCAATGGCCTTTGAGGCCTCTTTTTGTCCTGGGATTCTCTGAAGACTTTTGTGAATTTTGTGGAGAGTTTATGATCAGTGTGACTGAAATGACTACCCACACTATGGACCTTTGAAATAATATTTTTGTAATATTTTACAGGTTACTAGACATTTTCTTCACATGGAGGTTCCATGAGGGAAGCAACCTTGTCTGATCTAAAATGTGCATTTCCCTTGGCATGTATCACAGTGCTTTGCACACAGTAGGCCCTTAATAAATTTTTATTGAGTGAATGAATGAATGAATGAATAAATGAAAGAATGGCTGAGACAGTTGGTCAACAGGCATTTACTATGTGCCCACTATGTACCAGACACTGTGATACATCCTTGGTATACAAAGAAAGACAAAAAAACCCAGTCTCTGTTCTGAAAGAGCTCAAAGTCTGTCTAATGACATAGCCAACATGAAAATAACTATTTGAAGGTAGTAAAAAGAGGGAAGGCAGTAATAGGCCAGGGAAAGGCTTAATGTAGAAGGTGGGATTTTAGCTGAGACTTGAAGAAGCCAGGGAGGGCAGATGGAGATGTGGAAGGAGAGAAATGCAAGCATGGTGGGCCACCAGTGACAATGCCCTGAATGTGGAGATGGAGTATCTTGTGGAAAGAATATCAGGGAGGCCAATGTCAATGGATCACAGAGTACAGGGGGGCAGTAAGGTGTAAGAATCCTGGAAGGGTAGAAGATGACCAGGTTATGAAGGCCTGTGAACACTAGAGAAAGGATCCTATATCTTATTCTAGAGGTGATGGGCAATTACTAGGGCTTACTGAATGGGGGAGGGGTGACAAATTCAGGGCTGGACGTTAAGAAAACCAATTTGAGACCTGAGTGAAGCTTGGACCCAAGTAGAGAGACACTAAAGGCAGGGAGACCAACCAGCGAGCTATAGCAATAATCTAGGTATGAGGTGATGAAGACCTGCCATCCAGTGTCAGTGGTGAGAAGCAGGAATATATGAGAGTTCTTATGGCATCTAGGTTGACAGCAATGTGGTGTAGTAGGTAGACTGCTGGGCTTTTAGTCAGGAAGACCTGAGTTGAAATCTAACCTCCAACAATAGCTGTGTAACCTTAGGTAAGTCATTTTACCTCTGTTTGCCCCATCTGTAAAATGGGGTTACAATAATAGCACCTGACTCCCAGGGTGGTTTTGAGGGTAAAATGAGATAATTGTATGGTTGTTAGCAACGTGCCAAGCACATGGTATGTGCTATATTGATGTTAGCTATTATTAGCTAAAATTAGAGGGATAAAGCATATAAATTGTATATAGGGAGTAAGAGAAAACTATAAGTGAAAGATGACATTAATTTGTGAGTCTGGGTGGCTGGGAGGATGTTGGTGCCCTCAATATTAATAGAAAAATTAGGAAGAGGGAAGGGATTAGAGGTGAGGGAAATAATAAATTCAGTCTGGGACATGAGTTTAAGATGTCTACAGGACATCCAGTTAGAGATGTCTAATAGGCAAGTAGACATGAGAGACTGGAGGTCAGGAGAGGGGTTGGGGCTAGTTAAGTGGATCTGGGACTCATTAGCATCTAAGTGGTAAGTGAATCCATAAGACCTGGTGAGATCACCAAGTGAAATAGCATAGACAGAGAAGAGGGATCAGGATAGAGTCTTGTAAGCTAGGACCAAGGACTCGAACTCAGTACTCTATAATATACTTTCTATTCCTAAACTAACAAAATTGCATTAACTCTCTTTAGGATTTTTTAAAAAATATTATGTACATATTTCAAAAATTTCCCTAATTTCCATTTTCTTCTGTAAAATACTTCATTTCTTCAACGCTATAATAAATCACCAATGTAAGTGTTCCCTCTATGATAACAGATAGTAACTTTTCTATGACTCAGTAGGTCTTTGAGAGCTGCTATGACAAAAAACATCTCTACTCTTACAGCCAGGCTGATGATGAGATTCTGCCAACTTATCCATGCTAGTTCTCAGACAAGAGGCATTCAGTCTGAAACTACTTCTATACTCAAAACTTTCTCAGCTTTGTATAATCTCCTGTAGCTTGTGCTATGCAGGCGCAGCCATTAAAAATGTCCTGATATATTTAAGCAACTGAGAACTTTAGCAGATTTTATTAAACATTAAACATGAAGTTTTTGTATACTTCAGATTCTAGAAATTTTACAAATCCATGTGCTGTTCAGTCATTTTCAGTTGTGTCCAACTCTTCATTATCCCATTTGGGGTTTTCTTGGCACAGACACTGTTGTGCTTTGCCATTTCCTTCTCCAGCCCATTTTATAAATGAGGAAACTGAGGCAAATATGGTTAAGTGAGTTGCCCAGGGTCAACAGTATCTGAGGCCAGATTTGAACTCAGGAAGATGAGTCTTTCTGACTCTAGGCCCAGCAAACTATCCACTGAACCACTTACCTGCACCTTAACATTTCCGTACTTAAAAGTAATTTATTTTATCCTTTCCCATAGAATTTTCTTGAAAATCTGACCATAGTTTCTTAAGTCAACAAATCAATCAACATATATTAAGTGCCTACTATTTGCCAGGTACCATTTAGTGCTAGAAGTGAAACTGTTCTTTTCTTTTCCTGATACCCATTCGGCTATTCAGGGGCCAGCCTGGTATTACTGCCCTTTGAACTGCTCATTAGAACTCCACTAGTTTACTATTTCCTGGAGACAGAATATTGACTTCTATTTTCAAATCTTTGAGTTTATGTTTTAGAGAAAGGTCTCTCCCTCTATGGAATTATGAAAGCTTGGCACACATGTGAAGGAGAAGCATATGTTTTAGAAATTTATTTTGGAACCTTAGTTAATTTGCATAGTTCTTAGCAGCTGTCAGATTGCTTTATCTGAGATTAGAACTAATTTTGTAATGCCTGAAGGTTACATTTGGAATCAATATTTTATTCCTTGTTCTGAACTTTTTGTTAATTGCCCATCATACACTAGGCACTGTCCTAGGCATTTAGGATGCAAAGACAATATTCAAATAATGTCTGCTCTAAAGGAACTTGCATTTACTGGAGTCTTCAGAATGGGTAATTCTTATGAGCTTAAAATGGATCTTCAGGGGTCTAATAATGCCACATGAATTGTAGACAGGGGCTTTAAGAAAGGGTTACGTATTACACTGTTGTCCCCAGGTTCATAAATGAGAAAGACAGGTTCGATTCTGAGAAAAATTGTCAAGTAGATAAAGTTTGTTTTTAGCATCTCCACATCTCCGTTCACCGTCCCTTTCCTTACTTAAAGGCTCATCATACTTCTGAATCTAGGTACTCTTATGAAAATCTATTCTCAGAATTTTTATTTACACTGTGGTTAGAATGACTTATAACAGCTTAAAATGACATAGTTCATTACAGTGCAACTTAAACAAAATCAAATCTTGAACTAATGGGATAAAATTCAGATGGCGAAATTTGACATATGGTCCATTTGGTTGAAAAGAGTTAAACTTGGTGTTAAGACCTTCTCAGAGACTTGAAATCACACTATACAGATAGTCAACAACTCCATCTATTATTAAAGCTGTCTCTGACACAAGGAATAGATCTTTAGGCAATATTATGCATTGAAGAAACATAATGAAGTGAAAGATTCAGTATCAAAGTGAATTCTTTATTCTTTTGGAAATAAAATAAAATATTATCTATCACCATAATTTAAATTGTACCTATTGTTTTTCTATTCTTTCATCTGTGAACACCTGTTGTTAAGGTCCACTTGGGGGTGTTTTATCTATCATATCTGTGTCTGTCTGTGTGTACACATGCATGCATGTATACACACACAGACAGACACACTTATTTATGTGGGGGAGGAGGGATATGCGCAGCAAAGTGGTGCGGTGGATAGAGTGCAGGCCTGGAGTCAGAAGACTCATCTTTATGAGCTCAGATCCAACCTCAGACACTCATTAGCTTTGTGATCCTGGGGCAAGTCACTTAACTCTTTTTGCCTCAGTTCCTCATCTACAAAATGAGCTGGAGAAAGAAATGGCAAACCACTCCAGTATCTTTGCCAAGAAAACTCCAAGTGGGGTCATGAAGAGTAGGACATAACTGAATGACTGAACAGCAGCAGTATATGTGTGTGTATATATATGTATGTATATGTATATATATGTATATGTGTATATGTGTGTATATGTATATGTGTATGTATATGTGTATATGTTATGTATGTATACATATATACACAATATATATACATACATATATGTGTGTATATACACATACATTTCTATCACCATATATTTCATATAGAAGTTTAAATCCTATGAATAACTTTGGAAGCCATGGGTCTTCATCTAAACTTAAACACAATGCACATATCTGAACATCATAATGACAAAATTAGGTCTCGTGTGCAGATCTGTCCATGAATAGAGTCCAAATTGGTTTGGGATTTTTCCCTTGCATTGATGATATCATTTGTTATAAAGAATGTTCAAGACAGCAGAAGGCATATTTGGCAAATACACATTAATTCTTCCATCAGAGACTGAATAAATGCAGAGGATGCCTCAAGATTTATGGGCTTTCAGAAACTGGCGTGCACAGTACATCATTCTTTGTATCTCTGTGTAATTCCTGCCTTTGTTGATACAATAATGTCAATTTCATATTGTGTTTGGCAACATTCCACAACTGGCGAAAACTCGGAGATTTATTATACTTCCAAGAAGGCCCTTAACAGCAAAACCCTACAAATCTAAACTTTATTAAAACCTCTGAAATCTTCCAGGAATTTGATTGTTACTAAAATTGCATTAGCTGGTTGGGTAGTTGGGCCAATTACTTTTGAATTCAAAGTTCTTTAAAAAGGACTTTGTTCCTTTGTAACAATAGGTGATTCTTTGTTCTTTAAAGTTCAGCATGAATATAGAATAAAAATGCCAGGGTTTTTTTTCCTTTTAAAAATGCAGGCATACAAAATATATAGAGAGGCACGCACTCACACACTCTCACAAATGCTTTGATCATCAGACAGATTGGTACTTCACTGTTAGGTGTGATAGATCGCTGGTTTTTTTGTGGTTTTTTTTTTTTAGTTTAGAGATTTTTCTCCTCACCCTTACCTCCAAGGTTCAAAATGAAACATGAAAACTTTTAAATGTTCAATGCTGAACATTAATGACAATCTAGACTAGAGGCATCATCATTAAGGTACTAGCTAGTAATTCATTTAAGGAGGCAGCACTCAGTTTATATGGCTCTTTAGAAGGGAATCTGAGCTCTATGTAGTAGCATTGAACCAATGCCAAAAACATAGTGAAAAATTATATATTCTTCTTTTATCTTTTTTTCTGTGAATTTTTTTTTGCTTTTTTCTGTTTTTAATCCCAAACTATTTTTGGTGGGCAACTGAGAGAAAGGGCAAAGAGATACTCTGTTAGGAGGCCTGGGGGTATTGAAACAACACACCATCAAAGAGCCCCAATGATGGAGAAAAAGATTAAAGGAAAGAAAAGATGGTAACATTGGAGTACCTGGAAAAGCATTTCCTATTCTAATTAGAGAATCTGAGGTTCACAGAAGCATCCTGAGAAAACAAGTCATTTTTATGAACCAGCTGAATTTTAAGTACAAACCATAAATATTATTTTATTGAAAAGTAACCCTTTTTCCATCTTATATGTGATAACCACCTTACTAAGCAACATCTGAGTCACTCGTGAGATTGATGCTTCCAGTCTGAATCAGAAAAGAAGAATGCAATTACTTTCATGCTAAATTGCTTCTTGCCAAGATACAGATAAGAAGCCAAGACTTCTCTCCGGATAGTTTTGAGAGCAACAGCTACAACCTGAACTTTCAGTGTACAAGGCTCCAATGTACCAAGATTTCACAGGCAAACTTCTTGTCCCTACTGCGTCATTAAATTTGTCTGCAACTATGTAATCTGGAGGTGTCGGGGATATATTTATCCCCTTCGTCATGGAGCATCAATAAGAAAATTGCACCTGGGCCAGGAGGCAGGAAATGTACCCTAGGGTGAAGAGCAGTGTTTGTGCCTGTTATGAGGGGTGGGAAGAGAGAGAGAGAGAGAGAGAGAGAGAGACAGAGAGAGAGAGAGAGACAGAGAGACAGAGAGAGAGAGAGACAGAGACAGAGACAGACAGAGACACAGAGAAAGAGAGATGGGAACAGAGAGAGAGAGAGAGAGACAGAAAGAGAGAGAGAGAGAGAGAGAGAGAGAGAGAGAGAGAGAGAGATGAAGGATGGGAGGAAGAGAGAGTTTAGAACAATAGCCCAGTGACCGAAAAAAAGAAAGGGAGGACTTTGCCCTGGTAGATCTTCTGGTAACTTCTAATCCAATCCAGAAAGTATTTAAGTGCCTACTATGTTCAAGGCACAAAGCTATACTCTGTATATGCAAAAATAAAACAAAAAAAAAACAGTCCCTACCCTCAAAGAGCTTATATTCCATTGAAAGGATATTGTTGTTCAGTTATGTCTGACTCTTTGTGACCCCATTTGGGGTTTTCTTGGCAGAGATACTGGAGTGGTTTGCCATTTTCTTCTCCAACTCATTTTACAGATGAGAAAACTGAGGCAGACAGGGTTAAGTGACTTGCCCAGGGTCACACAGCTAGTAAGTGTCTGAAGCCAAATTTGAACTCAAAAAGATGTATATTCCTGACTCCAGGTCTGGTGCTCTGTCCGTTGTGCCACTTAGGTGCCCTGATTGAGAGGATACACCATTTAAATGGCTAAATTATGTAAAGTATATACATGACCATCTAGGGAAGTTAAAAAGCACTGAAAACTAGTGGACCAAGGCTTTCTGTACAATCTGTATATGAGCTGTGCTTTAAAGGAAACTTGAGTTTCCAAAATATATGAAGGAATCCATTCCTGGCATGAGGGATCCTGATGTAAACAAAAGCACTGAGATGAGAAAGAATTGTGAATTATGTAGAAGTGAGTTATAGGAAGAGCCATGAAGAGGGGATATTAGGATTCTAATGATCATGAAGGGCTTTAAATGGCAAGAAGTTTATATTTTGTCCTAGAAGCAATAGGAGGTCACTGAAGGATCCTTAACAGTGGAGTAATGTGGTCAGATTTGTGATTTAGGAAGGCAATTTTGGTAGCCAAGTTAGATAAGGTTGGATTAGAGAGAGTAGAAACTAGAAGCCTGGAGTGACATAGGAGGCTATTGGAATAGTAGAGAAATGATGAGGTCCTGAACTAAGATGGAGGTTTGTGGGTGAATGTAACAGCGAGTTAGAGCAGACTCCTGCCCTCTTTGGACCTCCGCACCCAGGGCCTGCCGAAGGTAAACTCAGGGCTCTGAGGTAAGGGTGGAACAAGATGGAGTCAGGAGGAAGGGTCTCGCCTTTGTTGCCAATGTGGCACTTCCTGGTCTTTGTCTGCACTTGCTTGACCACAAAGGAATCTTGGGAGAGGGCGGGATAGAGAGAGGAGGAGAGTAGGAGGAGCCAGGGCAGCCCTAGTGCCTATGTAACCAAAGCTATAAAAGTTTTGCTACTAATCTGAATAAACAGAGTTATTCACCATCTTGACTCCCACCTCAATCATTGCATACCGAGACAGGTCCTTGCTGGTCAAGGACTACCAGGGGTGAGAGGACCCCAACAGGTGAAAAGAAGCATATGGGTGAGAGAGATATTGTGGATGCTGACACTACAAGGTTTAGCTATTGAATACATGTAGATGAAGGAGAAGGAAGAGTTAAGGATGACGGTAGAGTAATAACCCTGAGTGACTGGAAGGATGGTAGTGCTCTCAACAGAAGTGATCGAATTTAGATCCTGGATTGGGACAAGGCTGAGGGAGGATGCTTTCCATCTTAGACATGTGGATTTTGAGATACCTATGGCCAGTCGAGGTGAAGATATCAAATGAACAAGTGGTAATGAAGAACTAGAACTCAAGAGAGATATTAGGGCTGGATACTGAAATTTTAAATTGCCCCTGGGAGAAACCCTATACAAATTGGGGGATCATCTGCAAAGATATAATATTACAGAACCCATTTGGAGTTGATGAGAACACCCAGAAGATGTAGAGAGAGATGGGAAGAGGATCCAGGACAGAATAGTAGGCAACACCCATGGTCAGTGGGTATGAATGATGATTCAACAAAAAAAGACTGAGAAGAAGAATCTGGAAAGAGCAGTGTCATGAAATCTTAAAATAAAAAGGAAGTAGTATCTAGTTGGAGAGGATAATCTGCAGTGTCAAAAGGTATAGATAAAGCAAGAGAGATAAAATTGGATGAGAAGAGAAAAGGTCATTAGATTAAGAGATCCTTGCTAACTGGAAAGAATAGTTGCAAACCTAGGAAACCTTATAACAACTAATAAAAAGTGAAGTGAGCAGAACCAGGAGAACATCGTACACAGTAACAGAACTGTTATGATGAATATTAACTGTGAAAAACTAGCTATTCTGATTAATACAATGATGCAAGACAATTCCAAAGGACTCATGATGAAAAATGCTGTCCACTTCCAGAAAGAGAACTGATGAACAGTGATGCAGATTGAAGCATGTTTTCTTTTACTTTCTTCATTTTTCTTGCTTTTCTTTTTGCAACATGGTTAATATAGAAATACATCTTGCATAATTTCACATGTATAATTGATATCATATTGCATGCCTTTTCAATGGGTGGAGGAGGAAAGGAAAGGAGGGAGAGATTTTAGAACTCAAAATGTTTTAAAAAATAAAGGTTAAAAATAAATAGTAATTTTATGTAAAAAAAAAAGAAATTAAAAAAGAAAAGAACAGTTGCAGTTGGGTGGTCAGCTTAGAAGCCAAATTGAAAATGATTGAGTTTTGTTGTTGGTCTTTTTAATATTAATATTATATTGTCTTTGTATCTCAATCATTTCCAGCTGTACCACCCCCTACCCCCTCATTGACCTTGTGCTTATTAAGAAGAAAGAAAGAGGGGGGGCGGAGCCAAGATGGCGGCTGGGACAGTGACTGGCATGAGCTCCCCACCAAGTCCCTCCAAAAACCTATAAAACAATGGCTCTGAACCAATTCTAGAGCTGCAGAACACACAAAGTGGCAGAGGGAAGTAGGGCCCCAGCCCAGGGCAGCCTGGATGGTCTCTGGGTAAGGTCTGTCCCACATGGACCTCC
>CM053623.1:145191266-145232343 GCA_028646595.1 Phalanger gymnotis
AAGGGAAGAGGGGAGAGAGGAAGGGAAAGGGGGATGGGAGGGGAATGGGGCGACGGAGGGGAGGGCAGACTGGGGAACAGGGCAACCAGAATGTACGCCATCTTGGAGTGGGGGGGAGGAAATGGGGAGAAAATTTGTAATTCAAACGCCTGTGAAAATCAATGCTGAAAACCAAACATGTCAAAAATAAATTAAAAAAATAAAAGAGATAAGCAGGGAAATTACATTTTGCTAAAAGATGCCCTGCACATACATCACACGTGTGTACATAAATGTATACATACATTCTTGCATATACACATATTCCTGTGCATATATATACATGCATTGCATATATACACACATACACATAATATATGTACATATATGCACACATACACACACCCCAAATGGCACAGCATCTAAATAAAAAAAAATAAAAGAAGAAAGAAAGGAAGGAAGGAAGGAAGGAAGGAAGGAAGGAAGGAAGGAAGGAAGGAAGGAAGGAAGGAAGGAAGAAAGAAAGAAAGAAAGAAAGAAAGAAAGAAAGAAAGAAAGAAAGAAAGAAAGAAAGAAAGAAAGAAGGAAGGAAGGAAGGAAGGAAGGAAGGAAGGAAGGAAGGAAGGAAGGAAGGAAGGGAGAGAATGAGAGAGAGAGAGAAGGAGGGAGTGAGGGAGGGAGGAAGAAAGAAAGGAAGAAAGAAAGGAAGGAAGAAAGAAAGAAGGAAGGAAGGAAGCAAAGAAAGAAAGAAAGGAAGGAAGAAAGAAAGAAAGAAAGAAAGAAGGAAAGAAGAAAGAAAGAAAGAAAGAGGGAGGAAGAGAGGAAGGAAGGAAGGAAGAGAAAGAATGAGAGAGAGAGAGAAGGAGGGAGGGAGGGAGGAAGAAAGAAAGGAAGAAAGAAAGAAAGGAAGGAAGAAAGAAAGAAGGAAGGAAGGAAGGAAAGAAAGAAAGGAAGGAAGGAAGGAAGGAAGGAAGGAAGGAAGGAAGGAAGGAAGGAAGAAAGAAAGAAAGAAAGAAAGAAAGAAAGAAAGAAAGAAAGAAAGAAAGAAAGAAAGAAAGAAAGAAAGAAAAAAAAGGGAGGAAGAGAGGAAGGGAGGAAGGAAGAGAGGAAGGAAGGAAGGAAGAAAGGAAGGAAAGAAGGAAGGAAGGAAGAAAGGAAGGAAGGAAGGAAAGAAGGAAAGCAGGAAGGAAGGAAGGAAGGAAGGAAGGAAGGAAGGAAGAAAGGAAGGAAGGAAGGAAGGAAATTAGTTAAGCCAACTCAACTGATACTGTGACCATGACTGATAGTGTGTGAAATCTTCTGCTCACTTAGCCTCATCTCTTCAAGGAAAGTATATTTATTTGTCTCATATCTGTCATATCTGAGAACAAGTTTAGTTATTAAAATCACATAGCATTCAATTTAGTTTCTGTATCTTTTTAATTTACATTTTCATTGTCATTGTGTATAATGTTTTCCTGGTGCTGCTTACTTGAGTCTATATTATTACATAAGAGCTTCCTAAGTTTCTTTGAGTTTCTCATATTCATCATTTCTTTTGATGCAATATTCTAGCACATTCCTAAATCATAATTTGTTAAGTCATGTGATTCATTCTTTTTCAATGAAATAAGATTATTTTCCAATAACAAAAAACTTTTTTCTCTTCCTTTATTAAAAAAGCAAAAGCAAAATTCTTGGAGCAAATATCCATAGTCAAGTAAAACGAAATTCAAGAGCCTGAGAAGCGAGTTAGGAGGGAAGCGCGTGGTGGCAAAGACAATGGAAGGCTTTTTCTAGGAATTTATAGGAGAAATGTACGACCATAACATCCTCTTTGAAATAGTTATTGCTCCTTAACCAAGTACTTCGGTGAAATACTGCCTAAACAGGTAAGCCTAGATGCACAATGGTCTGAGAAGGGAGAGAGCTCTAACACCCATGAAGCTCAGGTAAGGCTCATACGCCACACTGAAGAGTTCATAAGAGAGATGTGTCACAACAGCAGGCAGCATTTATGTCATCTCTTAAAGTTTGCAAAGTACTTTGCACACGTTATTTCACTGATTCTCACAAATATGACAAAGTTCTTCCCAGGAAGGAGGGGTAGTCTATACAAAAGTAGGGAGATAATAGGATCATAGGTCTGGAGTTGGAAGAGATCTAAGATAATATCCAGTCGCACCTTGATTTTATAAATGAAAACTGAAGCCCAGAAAAGTAAGCTTACTTGCTGTAGGTCACAAAGATAACATTAGAGGCTGTATTTGAACCCATTTTCTAACTCCAGAACCAATACTTGGCATAGTGGAGAGATAATTGGCATCAAAGTCAAGAAGACCTCAGTTCAAGTCTCTTTTTGGACAATTCCTGTCTGTGTAATCCTGAGCACCTTACTTCTCAAGTTAATCCAAGTAACTCTAAGCTTGTAAAATTGCTGGTAATACACAAACCTACATTGGTAGAGAAAGTTTCCTCAGTGGAAATCCCCTATATCAGTGAAAGCAGAAACTTGTCCTAAATAAATAAGAAACAAACAAATGAGGTGCTAGTATATGATTGGTACAGAAACCCCAGGATGGTAGAAATGCAAGGAGTAGGAGCTCCAGCATCCACCTCTTAATTTATTCTTTACCATTCCTAACTGCATGCAGTGACTCCAGGGCACCTGTCTCTCCCTCTTCCTTGTGGTAGATGAAGTCCAGTCCCAGGCAGGGGCTGGGTTTTTTTTTTTTGAGAAGTGAAGACAGAAGAAAAGAGAATAGGAACTTGTACATACACAGCATCCCACAAACTTCCTAATCATGGTAATCCTCCAGAGTCCTTGAGCCATCTCAACAACTCCGAAAAGAACACTGGCTATGAAGTCAGAGGACTGGTTTTATATTCAGGCTGTGCTACTTGCTTCCTCTCTGTCTTTGGCCTGAGTACTTTAGCTCTTTGGACTTCCATTTCCTCAAAATGAAGTGGTTAGACCAGAAAGTCTCTAAGGTCCCTTCCAGCTCTAAATCCCATGGCCAGGCTGCAGGGGAAAAACTGGATCCTAGGGAGGAAGTGGGAACTCATGCCTTAATTCTGATCAGTTGCCCATCCTTCCCTCTTGCTGAGTTCAGATGGTCCTTTGGTTCTCCTCTCCCCATCTTCCCCCTCGACCCAAACTCCCATTCACCCAGAGGAAGGGCTATCCAGGTGAGTGGAAGCAAGTCAGCCCCATGCTGACCTCCACTACCTCCTTCCCTCAGGGTCTCAGCTCTTCTCAGTGGGAATACCTAAATATTAAAGACCTCTCACCATTCATTCCCTTCACGCCCACTTCCCCCAAAGAATGTTGGAGCTAGAGTGGTCAGAAGGTTCCCACTTCCCAATGCTCTAGTGGAGGACTGGGACCCAGACTGTTGGCATGTCTGTCCATACTATCTTATACTTGTCCCTCTAGGCTTATTGTGGCAGCTTGTTGTCTTCTAAATTTGGTACCACCTTGGACAAGTTTTCCCTTCCCTGGTTATGGCTGCTCATCAAAAGACTTCACTGATGCAAGTAACGGAGTTTTTATTCCTTAATAGATTTCTTTACAGATATAGGTCCATACCTAACTATATAGCTCCTCCTTTGCTTCATTGTCATTAAGAAGCAAGTTTGATCATCTTTCCCCAAATTTGTTTTCAGTAGCCAGAGAATTTTACAGATAGGAGCCCATAAATCCCCAGCAACAGAGACTCCTAACAGATGGCAGTAAATGGTTTTGAAAATATTTCAAAACCTGCCCTACTTTTAATTCCCCAAATGTTTCTCCCTCGTAGTTGGTTTTCATTTTTTTTTAAATAGAGTTTTCCTTCATTGTCTCCAATGGTCCCATTTTGGTTGTAATTTATGCTTCCTTATGCTCCAAAGCTGTATCCAAATTAGTCACTAAATGCACACAACACCAAAGAAACTTGCAGAATTTCAAAATGCTTTCTCCCTTCTCATTGATGGAACTTCCCTTTGAGGACAAGAAAAGCTACAGTCTTTTCGGATGTGTTTCTCAGCACGAAGAGAAAAATTGCTTAGAGAAGGATGAAGAAGAGAGTGACTATCCACCAAATCCTAAACACATTGCAAGGTATAAATTGGGGCACAACTTTACTTTCAGCTAGTTGTCCTGAATTAATAGTGTAAGTGGATAGAATTATAGAATCTCAGAGTTCTCAAGAGCCGAAGAGGTCACCTAGATCAATTTCCTATACCTATCTCATCTATAACATCCCAAATAAATGATCAACTTGTTTTCTCTTGCATACCTCCAGTAATGGAGAAATTAGTACCTAAACCCATTCGATTTTAGAAAGCTTTAACAGTTTAGAAAGTTCTTCCCTCCTTTGAGCTGAACTCTGCCTACTGTAACTTTTATCCACTGGTATTTGTACTTAATTTGCTAGTTGTTCCTCTATGAACACCTACAAGTTCATCGATGAGAACAAGAACTGCTGTGCTCTGCAGCTGCTCTTCTGCCTAGTTTAAACTCCATGGAACAAAATGTTCTGATGCGGTGTACCTTCTGGTCTCCTCACTGTCCACCTCTCCTGTCTCCTTTTATGTGCTGTCTGACCCTGTTTGACTGTAAGCTACTTGAAGGCAAGAACTGTTTTTCGTTTTATGAATTGTATTCCCAGAGCTTAGTAGGTATTTATTACGTGGTTATTAGACTGGATTGTAAAGCAGTGAAATCCTTCCTTAAACCTCAACCCTAGTCCAAACCCTCATTACCTCTCATCTGGACTTCTGCAGGAGGTTTCTCACTGCCCTCCCCATCTCAAGTCTCTCCCCACTTCTATCCACACTTCACTCAGCTGCTAATGCAATTTCTCTAAAGCATAGGTCTGATGCCCTTTCCCTCGTCCTTCTCCCTCACCCCTACACACACACACACACACACACACACACACACACACACACACACAGTGAGCTCCAATGATACCTCATTAATTCCAGGATCAAAAATAAACTCCTGTTGGCATTTAACATTCTTCATAAACTCAACTCTTCCTACCTTTTCAGTCTTTTTAGGCTTTCTTTTCTCCACAAACCCTATGAATCAATTGCACTGGCCTATTTGTAACTCCATCTCCTGCCTCCATGTACTTTTCACCAGCTTTCTGAAATGCTCTTCCTCCTCATCTCTGCTACTTAGTTTCTCTGGTTTCCTTCTAAACTCAGCTCAAATATCAACCTCTACAATGTGCCTTTTCCTGTCCCCCCAGCTACTGGAGCCATCCACTTTCAAATTACCTTCCATTGACCATATACATATACATATACATATACATATACATATACATATACATATACATATACATATACATACACATACACATACATATATACATACACATTTACATACATATATACATACACACCTATGTATGCATACATGTGTGTATATATACACATATATGTATGTGTGTGTGTGTATACATTGGGTATATCTAGTTATTTGCCTACCTCACCAATTAGGATGAAACCTTCTTGAGGGTAGGAAGTTTTGTCTTTGTTATTTTCTTTTCTTTGAATTCCTTGGACATAATACTATGCATGGCACATAATAAGCGCTTAATAAGGGCTTATTTCCTGCTTGACTGATATTTATGGAAGTTTTCCCTTTGTTTATTCCCATAAGAAAGCCAAAGTAAAGTTCTTGTTGTTATTTCTCCATTTCAAAGAGGATTAATGACATCATGGGGTGATGTCTTGACTTGCACGTGAATTGGATTTAAGTGAGGCAGAGTTGTACAAAGTCATCAGCCCCACTTTCTCTTCCAGAGTCATTAAAGTCCAGAGATGAGACAAAACTTAGAACAACTGGCAACGTACTGGGATGCAGTGGATGACCTTGGCTTCTTTGATGTCGGACTAAGCCCTAAGTGCTTCCCAGCATCCGCTTCAGCCTCTTTCCTAGCTATTGAAACAAATTGTTCTCTTTTGCCATTCCACCAAGGGAAGTCTTCACATGCCTAGGATAGACATCCCTCAACTCACACATGGGTTTGAGGGTAGTCGCTTACCCTCAACCTAGTTTAGTCCATCTGTCAGGTGAGGCTGCCGTGCATGCTACAGCTTCTTGGAACCACAGGTTAGAGTTGGGTAACCAGTTAGACACTAAGGGAGGTTGAACTGCCCTGAAAAGGGCTCAGCAAGTGCTCACACCAGAGGGGCCAAGCCTCCCTTAACACCCCATATACCCCAAAGCAAAGCTGAATCTTAGTGGCCATACAGGTGTGGGCATAGACCAGACAGACTATTACAACAAGGTGGATTAGAACATGCATACTACTTCAATTAAAGTACAAAATTTTAAGGAGAAAGAATGTATCTGAAAAACTATTATTACCCTATTACTCCTGACATTCAATCCTCACCAGCCTGACATTGAGTTTTGGCATCACACTTGTGTCTCAGCCCCTTAGACTTGACAAAATCCATTTCTTGACCCAGCTGGTCTCTGAACATTTTTACTTGGATCCTAATTTGTACCCTGACACTCGTTTTTTGAAAGAGAATCTTTGCTCACGCTTAGTCATTACCCTAATTACTACCCCTACTACATCAGCTTCCCAACCTTCCTAATCCTGCCACTCCACTTCAGCCCTCTCCATGGTGTCTTATAAAGGACTATGGCATATTCTGGTAGAAATCGTTTTAGCTCAATTCTACCACTGTTATTTACTCCTGAACTGCCTCATGAGATTTCCCTGGCTTTCTAATAATCCCTTACACTTTCTTCTCCCCCACTGGGATTTGGTAGAAATAAAGGTGACAGGTGATTGATTCTCTTTGAAATCCTTGAAGACAATTTGACATTAAGGAAAAATTATGGTAGAGCAAATAGTCTTGTATTTTAGAGGCATATATAAGGTTCTCTACCTCTTTAATGCCATTTTTGTAAGAAGCAGCCAATTGTGAAAAGGGCCGAAAACGTGTGTTTGGAGAAAGGAAGATATTAATTGTTAAAGATATTTTGGGTTAATATTTTGATACCTAATATAAATAGAAAAAGAACTTTGTTTTAATATCTGTGGCTAATATGTGTGTGAAGAAATAGATTTCAGAAAGGATTTGGGAAGTTTTGACGATTAAATGCTCTGAAGTATAGACTTGAAGATTTTGTTTCTTCACACTCGCATTTCTCTATTTAGTAAGTAAAATCTTCCTCTGCTTCTTTAAAGCATTAAACTGTTTCTAAGATAGAAAGGCATCACCCCACTTAGTTGAAACAGATTGATTGAAGTAGAGGATTTTGTTTGAGACTTCAGAGCTACAAGCATGATGGGTACCTCAACTAATTTTCATATAAAAGTTCTATTAACAAAGAGAATAAAATTAAGAAAACAAAAAATTACATAAATGTTTGGAGACTGAGGTACGATTTTTAAAGAACTATTGATTTGTGGAGTTATAACTTCTTAAGTGAAAGATGAATCCCTGGGACTCAAGAGACTCTCATTTAAGCCCCTCAACCAAGCAGGTTCTACCTGCTTCTTCCTAAGAGAGAAGAATTGTAGCAGGAGGCCTGAGAAGCTTTTGGAGCTGTGGGAGTTAGAAGCAGTCATTGAGAGAAGCCTTCAGCTGAGTCATTACTAATTGCTCAGAGAAAGAATTTACCTTTAGAAAGGATCTATTGATCCAGGGCTCCAGTGACAGTAGTGCCATTCACCACACCTAGAGGTGGAGAAAGAGGAAGCTTTTCATAGGGGTTTGTTATCCCCTATTTCTCCTCTGGTGTTAAAACAAAAAGCATGGGAAGGGATGTTTTGCATTTGAGATCTATCCTGATGAGCTGGCTTAAAGGCTGAACCTAAACTGTGTTGTTATTAGCTTAGCTCTGATTGCAGCATCTGGGCGAATGAATAACTGGCTGTTCTGGTCTGTGTAGTCCAGAGAAAACCAGTTTGATGAGCTTTGCTGTTCTCTAGTTTAATGAGAACTGCTATTCACATTAAGATCTTGTACTTTTTAAATGCTTGTTCAAGGGTGATAGTTAATTGAAAGAGCTTTTAAAGGCTGTGTTGCAATAGACAAGAGAAGAGAATTTCCCCAGCTGAAGAGTAGTAAGGATGAACAGTCAAGCAATAAACAGAGAAGCATTTTTGTATAGTGCAAATGTTCATGAATGGACCAGTAACACTGAAGTCTACAGTCCAGAGTTGTGTGTTGCCACTAGCACATTAGTTTTCCTTCCTTGTATGTTTCCCTGCCAGGTTCCTATAAATGTATGTCTGCCTTTTAGTGTAGAGACTATGTTGGTGGAACAATGTGGTCTGGGTTTTTATGTGTATTGTGATGGATTTTATTATTTATGTATTTGCTTTAATACATTAGTATCTGTTAAATTGTTATTATTTCCTTTTACTTATTGTTAAGGAAATGGTTATGTTTAGGATATAAAAGTATCATTATTTTGAGTGGTTGGTTGGTAGACAGAAAATGTATTTGATGGGGGCTCAAGTTAAAATGATTCATAGGGGAAGTGTATTTCTCCTCAACAAGGTTACAACCTTAGCACCCTGAGAGTCTCAATGTAACTGTGTGAGACTATGTAAGAATGACAGTGACAAATGTAAAGAGAAGTACAGATGTTAGACACACTCAGGAGAAAAGTGTGAGGTCCCAATATTGTAGGGGTATTGGAAAAGAACAAATTTCTGTGATTACACTTATGTATATATATGTTGTTTCCCTCAACAGAAAGTAACCTCCCTGAGGGCTGTTGAACTTTTGTTTTAAACCCTATCACTTTACACATAGTAGCTGCTTTGAAAATTCTTGTTTATTGATCCTCCTGGTGGTTTTGTAGTGACTGGTAGGGGTTGTGGCGAGGTGGGAAAGGAGAGGAGTTGGAAGAAGCGTTGAGATAAAAGGCAGTGGCTCCGCCAATTGGTCCTAACAAAATACTGGAGACTCCTCCTCTACATAAATGTCTATTATTGTCATCTCCTCTTTGCCAAGGCAGTACCCTCTCGGGCTACCCTTTGGGATTTATTTTCTCCTTCAAAGCTCAGCAAGGTTGAAAACCTCTCTGGTTATCACATGGAGTGGCTGGATTTAGCAAACATCAAGGAAGATTCTTTATTATTATTATTATTTAAATTTTTGAACTTAAATAGAAAAAGACACACATACACACAAGAATACTTCCATGTATACAACACAATATAAAAAAGAGGATTCAATATGAAACCATGAGTTTCCATTTCATACTGTTTACTTAAAAAAACCAACACCACTATGTAACAAATGATACTCATCATTTTCAAAGCTACCCTGCTTTTCTGTGCTTTGTTCTAAGTTTTCTTTTGTTCTCTATAGGGTACTTTTTTTCTCCCTCCCTCCCACCTAGAGAAGGCTACCTATCATTAGATACAAATACTTGAGTATACACATACACACATATATATACACACACGTATGTGTGTAAAACCATGCTATAATACTTCTACTTATCAGTTCTTTCTTTGGAGGAGAATATCATCTTCCTTCATATGTGTTTTGTAGTTGATTTGAATATTTATGATACTCAAAGTGAAATAGCCATTGAAAGCCGTTTTTATGACAATAATTCTGTTACTGTGTATAATGTTCTCTAGTGCTATTTATTTCACTTTTCATTATTTCATGTAAGTTTTTACATGTTTCCACCCATTCATTATTTCTTTCCTTTTCTTTATGGAAGGCAAGTGAAAATCATATTTTATTTATTTTTAATATAAGATTTTATTTTTCTCCCATTACATGTTAAAACAATTTTTAACATTAAAAAAAGTTTTGAATCACAAATTCTATTCCACTCTTTCTCTTTCCTTCCCCTCCCAAGATGGCAAACTGATATATGTTATATATGTGAAATCATGTAAATCATTTCCATATTAGTCATTTTGTACAAGAAGACCTGATTAAAAAGAGAAAGTAAAAAACAACATGCTTCAGTTTGTATTCAGACAGTATCTTTCTCTGGTGGCAGATAACATGCTTCATCATGAATTCTTTAGGGTTGTATTGCTAAGAATAGCTACATCATTCACAATTCTTCATCATACAATATTGCTATTACTCTATATAATGTTACCCTGGTTCTGCTCACTTCACTTTGCATCAGTTTGTGTAAGTCTTTCCAGGCTTTTCTGAAATCACCCTTCTTGTCATTTTTTTATAACACAATAATATTCCATCACAATCATATACCACAACTTATTCAGCCACTCCCCAGTTTATAGGCATCCTCTTTATTTCCAATTCTTAGCCACTGAAAAAACAGATGCTATAAATATTTTAGAACATATAAGTTCTTTTCCTTTTTCCCTAATCATCTTGGGAAACAAAGCTAATTGTGGTATTGCTAGGTAAAATGGCATAATTCCAGATTGCTCTCCAAAATGGCTAGATCAGTTCACAGTTCTACCAACAGTAAATTAGTGTCCCAAATTTTCCACATCCCCTCTAACATTTGTTACTTTCCACTTTTATCATTTTACCCAATCTTATAATGTAAGATAATATCTGGAAATTGTTTTAATTTGCATTTCTCTAATCAGTAGTGATTTAGAGCATTTTTTCATATGGCCATATACACAGAGGTTCCCAAAGTAGGCAATACTGTACCCTGGGGGGCACTAAAATGATCATGGTGGGGCAATAGTAGCCTCAGGTGCACTTGGGGGGAATTGAATAAAAGTAAAGGAGAGGTGGAAGCATAAGGAAAGCAGAGAAGAAAATTTTGAAAAACGATTAGTATATGTTTCATCTGTGGTGTAATAGAGTTAAAGTCATAGTGATTACAATATTTTCCAAGTAAACACACAAAATGTAAGTTATAATCAATCAGTGGGTAAGTCTGCTGACAGATCTTAACAAGCAAGTGTTGTCAGGCAAGCATGTCGTGTATTGTCAGGAAGTCCAGCACGTATCAGCAGGAATATGTGTATGTAATGACCTGTTTACAATACAATACTATGAAATATTGCGTCACCAAAATTTCAATGCAGGAAAACCCCAAAATTTTATAGTTAACTATTAAATTTCAGATGTGTTTTTTTTAATTTTATATTCTTTTGAAATGATGCAAAGTTCAAAATAGTTAAAGGGTTAAAGAAAGTAGATTTCCAGCAGAGCACTGAGTAATTTTTTTTGAAAAGGGGGCAGTAGCTCAAATAAGTCTGGGAACCTCTGATATATAGTTTTGATTTCTTAATCAGGAAAATTGCCTGTTCATATCCTTTGACCATTTACCAATCAAGGAATGATGCATATTCTTATAGATTTGACAAAGTTCTTTATATATTTGAGAAAGGAGACCTTTATCTATAATTTTTTCTGATTTTCCCTATGTTTTTCCTAATTTCCTGCTTTCCTTCTAATCTTGGCTACATTGGTTTTATTTGTACAAAACTTTTTTAATTTAATGTAATTTAAATTATCTATTTTACTCCTCACATTATTTTCTATCTCTTGTTCATTTATAAATTCTTCTCTTATCCATAAGTCTGATAGGTAATATGTTCCATATGTCCTCAAGGAAGATTCTGAAAAAAGTATTGTGCTAGGAACTGAAGGTAATATAAAGATAGCTAAGACATGGATTCTACTCTCAAATAGAATAACTGTGGTAAATAAAGTCATGGATATGGGAACTGGGTTGAAAAAACATGCTTATTCTCAGTTATCTGAATGGCTTCAAACCCAACACATGTTCAGAACTAGACTGAGCAGATAGACAAGTGAACAATAATCATATAAAAAAGCAGCCACTTATGTCTGCAGAAAATGCTCGACTCACCTTCACTCACAATTGTCCATTGTCTATTTCTTGAGGCTACACACAATATTAACAGGGAGCCAGAATAGTCGATACACCAATTAGGGAGTAGAAATCAGGAGACACTGCATTAAGGAAGGAAAAATTCCAATGGTTGAAAAAAGCCTATCATTACTCTGCAGTTGCTATAGCAGGTTACATTTTGGCCCAAACCTTAGGTTGAAGGGACAATGATTTTCTTTGAAGAGGTCACTGAAATTCTGTTTACTGAGAGTTGCTTTCATGGACATTTCCCAAACCCACATTTTTCTCTGAGTGACTTTTCCTCTGCCACCAGTGTCCTGTCATGAAAAGGTATTTCTGCTTCTAATCCTGAGTTTTCAGATGGGCTTTTGGATTACAAAGTATTGATTATTTGACATCTCTCAGGAGGTTTTAAATGAAACTGCCTACAGCTTACATTGAAACAAGCGCAGTCTCCTGAAGGACCTTTAAATCTTGCCTGAAGTAACCTGCCTTGCTGAATACTTCCTCACTCTTTCCCACTGCAAGGTAGTTTGAAGCCTGCCTGAATTTTAACTTAGCTTGTACTAGGTTCAAGGGAAGGATTGCATGAGGGAAAAAAGGAAGGGAAGGGAGAATCTCCGTTTTCCAAATTTCTGCTCAGTTCTCTGCAAAAAAACCCCAAACAAACAAACAAATGAATAAACAAACAAAAGGTAATGTATGAGTTGTTATGAGAACCAGCATGGTATAGTAGTTAGACAGCCAGTCTCAGAGCTAAGAAAACCTAGGTTCAAATCCCACATTTGACATATGCTATGTAACCCTAGGCAAGTCAGTGCTCTAGGTTATTCTTGAAGACCTTAAGTTGCAGAGAAAGCGCTCACCTGCATTGGTAGAGAGAATTTCCTAATCCAGAGTTCTCAATGCAAACAAAATCATAGATCTAGTCCCTAGCTGTTATAGAAAGAGTATAGAGAAAGGCCAAAGGTTTGGGGTTACAGCAATACAACGAACTGACTTTTGACAGATCTTGGAACTAAAACAAATGACTGAGGTGCCCTTCAGGTCCTATTTGATAAAACAGGTAAAAACAATGATACTACAAGCTCTTGAGAATTGTCCCTGCTCCATTTTGTCACCTTCTTTCTTGCCTTATTCCTAACCCTGTGAAAATGGAGTGTTACAATCATCTCTTTTCCAAAAGTACAAAACCTTAATGGTGAATTCCACTAAACACTGAGTCAAAGGCCAGGTCTAGGGATGGGGGTCAGAGGGTTGGGATGGGGAAAGGAAGAACCCTGAAAAAGACCCTGTCCTTAAAAAGTACTAATAGATGTTGAAACAATGCCTGAGTGACAAAAAGATATGGCATTGTCATTCAGTTAAATAAATCAACAAAGCATAGATTCTCAGAATTGGAAGGGGTCCCTGCAGTCCTCTAGTCTGCCCAACCTAGTAACCCTCCCTCATTCCATTGAGTCAGTCACATAGTGTAATGAAAGGAATTCTGTATTTGGAGTCAAAAGATCTGGATTACAATCCTATTTCTGCCACTGGGCAAATCCCTTAACTCCTATGTGCCCTAGTTTCCTCATAGACAAAATGAGAGGGTTAAACTAAATAATTGTTAAGGTCCTTTCCAGCTCTAAATTTATTAAATGAGTGAGATGGTTGTAGTCATATGATGACAGATCAGAAGCCTCGGTTCAATAGTTATGAAGCACCTGCATGTGCAAAGCACCTACAATGTGAAAAGCATAATCCTGTAGTACATAATATACAAAGATGAAAAGGACAACACAGCCCTTATCCGCCAAGACAATCCAACAAAGGGATTAGATATAAATAAAAAAAAATCACATGAAGAAGAACAATAAAGGCATAGCAGATAACTAGACAAAGTGCTATAAGCCTGTTTGAGGAGCAAGATGTTGTGTTCAACTGGGAAATAAGGGAAGACTTTCTGAAAGAAGTAGCATCTGAACTAAGCCTTTTGAAGGAAGAGGAGGATTTCAACTACTCAAGAATACCAATGATGAAGTATGCTACCCATCTCTTGACAGGAGGGGACAGTCAAGATGCAGAATGAAAAGTACATTTTAGGATGAAATCAGCATGGGAATTTGTTTTGCTTTACTATGCATATTTATTCCAAGGATTTTGTTTTGCTTTATTTTTTTCAGTGGGAGGGAAAAAAGGAGAAATTATTTTTCACTAAAAAAAAAAGAAATGAAAAGGAATTCTACGCATGTACCAGTATAAGGAGACAAGAAAGGGTAGACTGAAATTGAAGTTAAGTCGTAGCTAGAGAGTTGAGAAGACGTGAGTTAAAAAAAATCCAGCATCAGACACTTACTAGCTGTATGGCTTTGGGCAAGTCACTTAATCACTTTCTGCCTCAGTTTCCTCATCTGTAAAATAGGAATAATAATAATAGCTACTAGGGTTGTTGTGAGAAGCAAACGTGATAATAATCGTGAAGTGCTTAGCACAGTACCTGGCACATAGTAAGTGCTATATAAATGTCAGCTAGGAAAAGGAGGAGAAAGAGAGTTTGGCCAACATGTAGACTGCATCAGTTCAATTTAACAAATGTTCCCATTCTATACAAAACTGTGCTGTGTTGAGGATGCCCCCAAGGAGACTATGTTCTACCAGACAATAAAATAAGTATACAGATAGTACAAAATCTATGTGAAGCAAATACAAATCTATAATTTCTGGTCAGTCAGTCAAGAAGTATTTATTAAGCATTTATCTTGAACTAGGTTCTGTGTAAAAGCTAGGACAGAGAGAACAGTAACTAGTAGGGGCATTAGGAACAGCTTCCTGTGGCCCCTAAGCTTTGTTCTGAAGGAAGCTAGGGATTCTATAAAGGATTCTTTGTGGAGGTAGTATATCCTAGATGTGGGGAGTAGTCTGTTCAAAGCTATAGTGGTAGAAGAGTAAATGTCATGGAGGGGAAAACTAGTAGTAATATATTTTAAATGTAATGAAGAGTAATATGAACTAAGATTGAAATAGTAACCATTTTGTGGTAGGCTATGAATATCGGGCTAAGGTTTTTGCATTTTATTCTAGAAGCAATAGGGAATCAGTAAAGATTCTTGAGTAGGGAGTGACATGGGCAGATCCATGTAGAAGGCATGTCCATTTGGCAGTTGTGTGGAAGATGAACTGGAGAAGGGAGATACTGGAAACATAAAGACCAATTAGGAGATTATTGGAGTAAGTCCAGGGGACAAAGGCCGGAATTAGGTTAATGGCTTCCTGTGTGATCAGAGAGAGGGGAATGGAAATAAGAAATATTTTGGAGATAAAATCAACAAGACTTAGCACCTAGTTGGATTTGGGCATAGGGAGAAGGAGGAATTAAGAATGATTCCTGCTATACAAATTTTTATAGCAGCTCTTTTTTTGTGGTGGCAAAGAATTAGAAATTGAGGAGATGCCCATCAATTGGAGAATGGCTGAACAAGTTGTGTTTTATGGCTCTGATGGAATACTATTGTGCTATAAGAAATGAAGAAGGGGATGGTCTCAGAAAAACCTAGAAAGACTTATATAAACAAATGTAAAGAGAAGTGAGCAGAACCAGGATGAGAATTTACTCAGCAACAATAATATTGTGATGATAATTAACTGTGAAAGACTTAGCTCTTCTGGTCAATACAATGATCCACAACAATTCCAAAGGACTCAGGATGAAAAGGCCATCCATCTCCACTATGGAGAACTAATGAGGGTGTTAGATTAGATGGCTTCTAAAGTCCCTTCCAACTCCAGATCTATGGTCTATGATGCAGCAATGATTTATAGCGCAAATATGCCTCCAAATATCTACCCCATCAATTTGTGACACTATCTGAAATTCCTACATTAGAAATCATTTTCTATTTTGACATGCAAATCTTCTTGGCTAGGATACGACATTGAGTTATTATGTAATGAACATTTGTTAGACCTGATTAATTTATTTTTGATGATTAACTGAGATTAAGACACTGAGAGAAAAGAAGGAAGGAAGGAAGGAAGGCAGGAAGGAAGGAAGGAAGGAAGGAAGGAAGGAAGGAAGGAAGGAAGGAAGGAAGGAAGGAAGGCAGGAAGGAAGGAAGGAAGGAAGGAAGGAAGGAAGGAAGGAAGGAAGGAAGGAAGGAAGGAAGAAAAGAAGGAAAGAAGGAAGGAAGGAAGGGAAGAAGGGAGGGAAGAAGGGAGGAAAGAACTGACTAAGGCACTAATGATATAGTCCAGTCAATTAGAAAAAAAGAAAAACATCAGGAAAATGGATAGCTAAGCCTCTGATAGGAAGGGTGGCCACTTCACAGTTTTTCTGGGGTGATTCTAACTAGACTAGGCTTTATTTTTATAACTCTACTACATAGTGAGGAAACTGAAGTTTAAGAATTTTAAGTGACTTGACTAACCTAACAATCTAGTTCATGACAGGCCTGGGACCAGAATCCAGCTCTCCCAAGTCCTACATCATTGGTTTTCCAAAGCTTGTATCCACAGAGCAAGCAGCAGATGAATTTCCAATAGCCTCTGGGCTAAGCAACCAGGGATTCTTACTTAGGAGAATTAATGCCTCCCTATGAATACCTTATAATTGTTGATTTATTATGAGTCTAAACATAGGCGTTTTTCTGAACCAGAATGTTCTCATGGACTATAAACAGCAGGCCTTAGGAAATAGATAGGCTTGGGAAATTTCTATAATTCATGTGGCACATCTGGAAGGAGTTAGAGTGAGCTGTAGCTGCCCTAAAGTGCACCTGTGTTCTTTGGCAAAAGAGTAACTGCTGGTGTAACAAAGATAGCGGTGTCCCCTGGTGGAGGAAACTGGCTTGGTCCAGGGCCTAGGTTTTCTACCCCTCAGTCCTTTATTTTTTCCCCTTGATTAAGGCAGATTGTGCAGTGGAACAGGATAAGTATAGGAAGAGGTATTACATGTACACTCAAAGCATAAGATCACACATAGAGTTGGAAGGGACCTTTGAGGTTATCTGGTCTAACTATCTTATTTTTACAGAGAAGAAACTGAAGCCCAGAGAAGTATTATTTACATACCCTATTTTTATTATTATTTATTTTTATTTCTTTGGTATTTGATTTATTTGATAATAATATTTGTTATTATCCCTATTTTACTACATACCCTATTATTTACATGACCCAAGGTCACATAGGCAGTAACCAGAAAAAGGAGAATTGAAATGCAGGTCTTTGGACTCGAAATCCAACATTCTTTCAACCACATTGCCTCTCCAAAGATGCCAAAGTTCTTCTAAGCACATGGAATAAGTACCTGCCTCCTGCCTATTGTGCCATTGTTGTCATTAAGTTGAATGAATAAAAAACTCACATTTATATTGTGCTTAAAAGTTTGCAAAGCTCTCACTTCCCAATAACTCTGAGAAGGAGGCAATACAACAAGTATTATTCCCACGTTAACAACAAGGAAACAGAAATTATAAAAGGTTAAGTGATTTGCATATTATCACTCGATTAATAAGTGTCTGAAGTGATTTGAATTTAAACGATCCGCCTCTGGTCCCATCCCCTATCCACCATGCCACATGTACAGGCAAGTTTTTTAAACTCCAGTTAAGAGTCTGATGTTTATTTCTACACAATTTCATCTTATTTTCTGTTTGCCATTCTTACTAGTTGAAATCTCATTTATTCATTCAACTGGTAATTATATATTGTTCTGAAAACTGTACTCAGAGCTGGGAGAGAGGCAAAATTTAGATAAGATACTGTCCCTGTTCACATGAGGTTTTAAGAGAAGGAAGGAAGAAAGGAAAGAAGGAAGGAAGGAAGGAAGAAAAAAAGAAAGAAAGAAAGAGAGAAAGAAAGAAAGAAAGAAAGAAAGAAAGAAAGAAAGAAAGAAAGAAAGAAAGAAAGAAAGAAAAAAAGAAAGAAAGAAAGAAAGAAAGAAAGAAAGAAAGAAAGAAAGAAAGAAAGAAAGAAAGAAAGAAAGAAAGAAAGAAAGGAAGGAAGGAAGGAAGGAAGGAAAGAAGGAAAGAAGGAAGGAAGGAAGGAAGAGAGAGAAAGGGAGAGAGGAAATAAGGGCATGGATCATTTGATAGCTTTCTGGGTATAGTTCCATTTACTTTCTAGAACAGCTAGACCAATTCACAACTCTACCAACAGTGCAATAGTGTGCCTATTATAGTCCCTCCTACACTGGTCAGTTCTCTCTTTTGTCATCTTTGACAGTCTAATAGGTCTTAGATGGAACCTCAATGTTGCTTTAATTTTCATTTCTCTCATTATTAGTGATTTACAGTATTTTTTCATATGAAAGTTGATAGGTTGGATTGCTTCCTTTGAAAACTGGTGTAGCTTTGGCCTGATATGTCCTGCTAGGTATTTTTCCTAGAGGATTCTATCATCTTCCATCTTTATTCATTTTGTATTATTTTCAGGTTACTCACTTTTATTATTTGTCATGGTCATGACTTGTTATTGTTGTCGCATCCTTATAGACAACATCCTGGCATTTGCTATCTTTCCCAGTTTTAATTTCCAAAGAGCTTTACTACTAGTCCATTATGAAGTTCTCTGCTTTATTCCCTGCCCCTGGTGAGGATCTTTTATTGAGCTTTATAATTTTATTACATTTACTTTTAATTTTTTGGAGTGTTCCTTTAATTTACATTTTTGCAGTTACTATGTATATGATTTTCTTGGAGCTGCTTACTTCACTCTGCATCAATTCATAAAGATGTTAGTATTCATCATTCCTTAAAGGAAAGTAATATTCCATTACATTCATATACCACAATTTGTTTAGCCATTACTCAATTCATGGGCGTATATATTTTATTTCCAATTCTTAGCTATTACAAAAAATATTGCTATAAACATTTTGGAGTATTTGGGGATCTTTTATTTTTTTAAAATGTATTACCCTTGATTATTTTATTTAGAATGTGTTCTAATAATACCTGTGTCTAGAATTTTAATGGATTTTTCTATAACTCTGAGGTTTTTTCTCTTTAACACACATATGCATATGTGTATGCATATATAACATATGTGCCCATATACATAAAAAGGTTCAAATAGTGGTTATTCATTTTAATTATTACTATTATTATTATCTTTGTTAGTAGCAGTATTGTTATCTTTCTTTTTAATATCACCATTTTGAGGGTAATACTAATATTCTTCCATTTCGGTCCTTAATGTTGTGATTAATTAAGCTGATCTTCTAGATTCTATTGTTTTATTGTATTACTTATGCATATGCACACACACGTGTGTGTGTGTGTGTGTGTCGAGTGTAGAGATAAGGTTAGAGTTAAGGAATAGAGATAGAACTAGGGTTAGAGATAGAGATTATAGGTTAGTCTGATTTGAATTGTTCTTAATGAATCCATACTGATTTATAGTGACCACTTCTTCCTCCCATCCCAAGGTAGTGGCAGATGTAGAATACTATCCATTTCTTCCAATTATTTAGCTTTCTTCTGATGGATTTTGAATGGCATACTTCCTTAAGCTTACACTTTTTAAAGACTCTATATTCTGTTATATTATGTAACCTGAGCAGCTATTGGTGCTTGTTTACAGATACTGTGGAATATGCATTTTTTAATGTCCTCCTCACTCTGTTGACAGGAGTTGGTGTTTAAATTATCAGCTCTTCTTTCATTTCAGGAACATCTAGGGAAGCTGTCTCACTGGCTGGACCTCTCTCGAGCCATTATAAATGTGAAATTTGGTTTGGCCAAAGACATTTATCGTTGGAATGCTTCAATTGCAAACTAGACATTGAAGGTGACTTCTCAGTGTCATCTGACAATTCTCCAAATTAGACTAGCATGGGATTTTAAACTGGCTTGCTCTTATTCATTAAATCTATGACTGTCTCCTTCAAGAAGTCTTTTTGGATTAACACAAAAATTGGGCCATATTGGGTTTTGAATATTATAATTATTTTTCTTTGTCAATCAGTAAATAAAGAGGGAGTACTTGTAGGGAGCACAGTTGTGGATGAGAAGCTTATATTGGGTTCCCTTTATATTGGGTTTTAGATATTATAATTGTTTTTCTGTTATTACCTGCTTATTTTTAATTGCCAATTGGCCCTACATTGGCCAAGACATTATTTTCTCTTTACAATGAGTCCCAAGCTTCTCACACACAGCTATGCTCCCTATGGGTACTCCCCTGTTATTTGCAGCTTGATAAATGAAGACTGCCTCCAGCATGAAGGTCTGGGATTATATATGGAATTTCTTAATCCCATGAAATATAAAGGTCTGATAAACCCAGAGGCTTTGTGAACTAGTAACAAACCCTTTTTCCAATCTTTGCTTTTTATTTGTCCCATCATATAGTCTTCTTCATTTTTCCCTTTCTTCTTCAGCCTCTTCAATCTCCAACCCTTTTTCCTCCAACCTCTTCAAAAATCCATATGTGAACTCCAAGGAAAATTTGTGCCATATGTTTCCAATTCATTCACACCTAACTCCTTGGAAAGTGGTTGGCTAAGCCTTATTTTGTCCAAGAAACCTTTTGAACCTTTATCCCATCTCATCATTTAAAATAGGAAGTTAAAATTGTTGCCAAGAGTAAAATAACAAGAACACCATTTCCAAGAACATTTTCAATCTCCCACCTGAACATATCTTTACTCTCATTGAATGGAAAAACCAAGAGCACCACGGACAGACCCCACAAGCACTCATCAAATGTGGCCTCACGTATAAAGCAGGTCCCCAGGAGCAGCTCCATAAATCCAGGAGTATCCTGGGTAAAATTGCATTCACTTAACGGACCATCCTAGCTCACACTCCAACTTTTTCCATATCAATACAGTACAGCTGTGTTTCTGTGAAAACAAGGGCAACAGAAAAGGAGAAAAACACTATTTATAAGGGCTGCCTAGATTAGCGAGTCACATCATTTCAATAGCCCTGAGATATATACACAGCTGACTACTTATGCAAATTTCAGACCTCCTGTTTGAACAAAAGGTTACTGAGGAACATAACCTGGAGCTTTTATTGCTAATGAGGCATTTATTTCCATTTGAATATAGAAGTGTGTATTTTTTTCCCTTTTTATGGCGTATCATAATTGTGTCTAATAATATAAAAATAACGTTGAGCCTTTATCTCCACATGGCTTAGACATCAGACACAAATTTCATGTAATTTCCAGTTGTTAGGGGCATGTGAAACACTTATTGATTTCTCCCACGTCTCTGTATAGTTTGTAGACTTGTTGCCGCCCCAGGTGTCCATTTGAAATGAGAAACTCCATTACCTTTGTTCGCTTTTAAGTGCTGTGCATTCTTTAGGCATTTCTTAAAATCAATGATTATAATAATAATGAAGGTACTAAGAAGAGCTGAAGAGCTAGGTTTGGTTTTATCATCAATTGGAGGAGGAAAAAAAATAAAACCTCTGATAGGAGGCCTGGGCACAGACGCAGACAGTTTTACTCCCAGGGTTGTTTTTTAATATATTAAAGGAGTCCTACAATTGATGAAGGATATAGAAGACCTTCCCCACAGAGTAGGGGCCATTTCTGTTGCTGCTTAGGCCTTTGGACTTTATCCCTATGGTGTGTGCAAAAAATGAGATGTGCTGGAATATATGGATAAAGAAACATATGATTGGAGTTGGTCAGAAGAATCAGGTAAGCCCCATGAATTTGATGTTTTGTATTTTGATGAAGCTGTGATCTCACTGATGTGAATAATCTCTCCAATGGTACTTCTTATCATTCTGTCTGATTCTAGCCCAAGTCCTATCTGAGATCTAGGCCCTCCTTCTCAGAGATCTAGACACCACCCCCCCCTTAGGCATGCATTCCATCCAAAGCACTGAGGGCTTTTCTCTAGGTCTCTTGACCTTAAATAGCTATCAATGGAGCTTAGGGGATGTCTTTTGGTTATCTCTTGCTGTCTCTACTTGGCAGTTGTGAATCTACAGTTATCCCTTCAGCATCATGACTTTCCTCATTGCAGTTTCAATATATTGTGGGTTGGATAAGAAATTAAATGGCAATTTTTGGGAGAGTTTGTGGAAGCCACAGGTGATGCATGAAGGCCAGCAGAGGACACAGAAAAAATTTAGAAACTCAGAAGTGCAATATATATACACGCTCACACACATATATATATATACACACATACATATATGTATATGTATGTATATGTATGTATATATGCGTGTGTATATATAGTATATATAGTATTGTATAATATCAACCCAAATTTTACAATAAGGTACTGTAGACATCTCATAAAAGAAAAAGAAAAATTTAGACTTCTTCTCTGGTATGAAGGGAAAGCCAAAAGTTTTACACAGATTTTCCAGATCTTGAGGGTACTGTTACCCTAACCCCTGTGATATAGAAGAGATAACTGCATTTATAAACAACTTTTTAAACTTCGTAACACATTATAAAGTATGCCATTTTATAACCAAGCGTTAAAAATGAAAAAAAAAGAGATTTCAAGAACTGTAACACCAGTGTAGCAGCAGCAACTGCTGAAGACCGCAGTAATTGTATACTGTCTTTAGAACAGACAGGTTTAGTTTTAATGAGAACAACAGTCTCCACTGATGCCATTCAATGGGGTAACAGGCACAGCCTCCTCACACCCTGCCCCAAACCATAGGTTCGCAGACCTGGAATGTATTTCGGATGTCATCCTGTTCAATCCTTTCATTTTACAGTTGAAAAAACAGTGGCCAGAGAAGTTAAATGATTCATCCAAGGTCACACGGCTAGTAAGTGACAGAACCAGGACAAGAACCTAGGTCTACTGATTCCAAATCTGGTATTCTTCCTATTTCACAAGGCTGCTTCCTATTCAGTGCTATTGCTTTTTGTTCCACTATTACAGCTTTAGATTTTTTTCTGTCTTGAAGGTTTAGGGGCTATTGGCTCCTTTTTTAGATACATGCATCTGTGCAAAATAATATATGTGATACAATACAACAATATATTTATGTATGAGAGACAGTGTGATAGGTTTTCACAATCCTAAGTATAATGTTACCAATTACTAGCTAATAAGGTCTTCTGACTTCAGAGCCAATTGCTTCCACTGTATCACATTGCATCCAAATGTAATTTCTCCCAATAGAATATAAGTCCCTTGATGGCAAAGAGTATTTAATTTTTGTCTTTTTATTCCCAGAGCATGACATAGTGTCTAACACATAGAAGCACTTAGAAAATTCTAATTGATTGAAACATCATTCTGTTTTCTTGTTCTCTCTCTCTCTCTCTCTCTCTCTCTCTCTCTCTCTCTCTCTCTCTCTCTCTCTGTCTGTCTCTCTCTCCCCCCCTCTTCTTCCTATTCCTCCTTCACCTACTCTCTCTTTATAGAATATGTATTGTATATGATATATACATAAACACATATATACCTATTATATAATGTATCTAATCATATGCATGCTATATATAAAACATATGACTTATGGAATTATATAATAATATACCATGTATCATAATATAATTCAATATAATATATCATAATTTAAGATATATATAACAAAAGTAAACACATTAAAATATATAATGTAATTTAATACATAATGTAGTGCATTCCAAAGGGGGTGGGGCAGAGGAATGATTACCATTTACTTTCTTTTTTATATTATTATTATATAATTATTATATAGTATGTGATATAATTATAAAATAATAAATTATAATATAATATATAATGTGTTATGTTATTCTATAATTATTATATACTCTGTTAGATAATTACAAAATAACATATTATCATGTAATATATAATTGTTATATTATATAATATATAATAAAAGTATACACAGGCAAATATACACACATGACTATATAGGCAGATATACGCATATATATATTTCTTCTTTAGTGATGTTTATATTTCATATAATTATTGAAGAAGATGCATGACAGTACATCAATCTTTACTTTGTATATATATATCATATATATGTACATGTTTACATATATATGCAAAGAGAGACCAATTAATTCTCAAGTACCTTTAACAATTAAATGATATATAAATATCACTGAAGCCATGTCTACGTGCTTGAATATATTCCCATAAATAACTCGATACAAACACATATATAAGACAGAATGTTTAAGTCTCACCAAAGATGCCTACAGTCTTGTTGTTTCTTTTGTTTTCTATGTATAAAAAAAATTTGTAGTTTTATTTTACTTAACAGATAATAAAGGATCTCATAATCACTTCTACTAAATAGCTACAGCTTTGTTACAGTTAGTTACATTTTCTTTTTTTTTCTTTTATTCTGAACTTAAGAAATAAAAAAAGCATTTCCAAAAAATAGAAAAAAAGATGATTGCACATGAAACTACAAATCTATTGTGTGCAACTTGCTATTCCTTTTATACATATAATAAAGCTATCATGTAACTGTTTTCCCCTTTTTATTTTCCCTTCCCCCCCACCCTAGAGATGGCTACCATTAGACACAAATGTGTATATACATAAAATCATTCTATACATACTTCTATTTTTCAGTTCTTCCTCTGCAAATTGCCGAAAATTATTTTACTAAGTAATAAAAAATAATAACAAAATTCATGTGGAAGGAGAAATTGTCAAGAATATCAACTATTGAGAACTAAATGATGGAAAAAAAAAACTGTGAAGGAAGGAGGTTTACCAGTACCAGATCTTAAACTATATTATAAAGCAGTAATTATCAAAACTGTCTGGTACTGACTAAAAAAAGGAAAAGATAGATCAATGGAACAGAATTTTAGTACACAGAACTAAAAATGGTTAGAAGTTTGAACTTCAGTCTAAAACTGTTGAGTTATTATCCTAGTTTTGGGAGGCCTTGAGCTGAGAGAATCTTATAGGGTTTTGGTTTTTGTTTACTATTTTTAATAATAACTCTTCCAAGATTCTAAATAACAGAAAAGAATAAGCATAAGACTTAGTGCCCTTTGCCCTAGACTAAGACAAAAGCAAACAAATTTAGTTTAGAAGAAGCAGCAGCTTCAGGCAAAGTTCACTTACCTGAAGTCCATTCTGGGACAGCTTACAAACTTCCCACTATTCTGCAGTAAGTACAGAATAGAGGCTAGGACTAAAGGAAGCTCACACCAAGGAGGGCAGTGGAGGAGAAGAAATGAGAAAGAATCTGGCCTCTTTATAAAATTCCAAAGGGGGTGGGGCAGAGGAGTGATTACCATTTACTTCCATTTTAATGTATTTTTATTTCATTAATATTTCCCAATTACATTTTTAAATTTTTTAATATTAATCTTTTAAAATTTTGGTCTTCAAATTATCTCTTACCCTCCTGACTTTTTGCAACCCATTGTGAGTAGGTAAGCAATATAATGTCAATTATACATATGAAGTCATACAAAACATTTCCACATAAACACAGACATGAAAAATGAAAGAAAAATAAAGTGAAAAGAATTTGTTTCAATCTGCATTCAAAATTCATCAGTTCTGTCTTTAAAGATGGATAGCATTTTTCACCATGGGTTGTTTGTAATTATCTTGGATCATTTTCTTGATCAGAGTACCTAAGTCTTTCACAGTTGATCATTTACAATATTGCTATTATTTTGCACAATGTTTCCTGGTTCTTTTAACTTCAATTTGTATCAGTGTATATATCTTCCCTTTTCTTCTCAAGTCATCTTGCTCATAATTTCTTATTGTATAATATTATTTCATTATAATCATATACTACAACTTGTTCAACCATTCCCTAACTGATGGACATTCCCTCAATTTCCAATTCTTTGCCACCATGAAAAGGAGTTGCTAGAAATATTTTTGTACAAGTAGGATCTTTTGCCTTTAAGTTGTATTATAAAGCAGTTGTCATCAAAACTTCTTGGTACTGGCTAAGAAACAGAGTTGTGGATCAGTGGAATAGGATATGTACACAAGATGGAGAAGTCAGTGACTATAGCAATCTACTCTTTGATAAACCCAAAGTATCCAGCTTCTGGGCTAAGAATTCACTATTTCACAAAAACTGCTGGGAAAGTTGGAAAATAGTATGGTAGAAACTGGGCGTAGACCAATATCTTACACTGTATAGCAAAGCAAAGTCAAAATGGGTTCATGATTTAGGAATAAAGGCTGATACCATAAGCAATTTAGGAGAGCAAGGAATAGTTTACCTATCAGATTTATGGGAAAGGGAAGAATTCATGACCCAACAAGAGATAATGTTACGCAATGCAAAATGGATAATTTTGATTATGTTAAATTGAGAAGTTTTTGTATAAACAAAACCAATGCAACAAAGATTAGGAAGAAAGTAGAAAATTGGGAGAAAATCTTTACAACCAGTGTCTCTGATAAAGCCTCATATCTAAAATATACAGGGACCTGAGTCAAATTTGTAGGAATATGTCATTCCCCAATTGAGAAATGGTCAAAGGATATGAACAGACAGTTTTCAGAGGAAGAAATCAAAGATATCTATAGTCACATGAAAAAATGCTCTAAATCACTATTGAATAGAGAAATGCAAATCGTGTCAGATTGGCCAACATGACAAAACAGGGAAATGATAAATGCTGGAGAGGATGTGATAAAATTGGAACGTTGTTACATTGTTGGTGGAGTTGTGAACTAATCCAGCCATTCTGGGGAGCAATTTGGAACTATGCCCAAAAGGCTATAAAAATATTCATACCCTTTGACCCAGCAATACCACTCCTAGGGTTGTATCCCAAAGAGATCATACAAGTGGGAAAGGGACCCATATGAACAAAAATGTTTATAGTAGCTCTTTTTGTGGTGGCAAAGAATAGGAAATCAAGGAGATGCCCATCAGTTGGAGGATGGCTAAACAAATTGTGGTATGTGAATATAATGGAATACTATTGTGCTGTAAGAAATGGGGAACATATGGACTTCATTACAACATGGAATGACTTAATATAAACTGATGCTGAGTGAGGGGAATAGAACCAGGAGATCATTATAGACAGCTACAGACACATGATATCTGTAAGGACTAACTTTGATAGGCTCGACTCCTCTCATCAATGCGAGGTTCAAAGACAGCTCCAAAAGACTCATGATGTAAAAAACTATGTACATCCAGGGAAAAAATTATGGAGTCTGAATGCAGATTGAGGCAATCTTTTTGCTCTCTCTCTTTTTTCCTTTTTTTGGTTTTGTTTCTCCTTTCTCATGATTCATTGTATTGGTTATAATTCTTCATTACAACTGGACTATTATATAATTAAGTTCAGTGTGAAGGTATGTGTAGAACCTACATTATATTACATGCTGTCTGGGGAGTGGAGTGGGGAGGAGGAGGGAGAGAAAATTTGGAACCCCAAAACTTGTGGAACTGAGTGTTAGAAATTAAAAATAAAAAATAAAATTATTACTAAAAAAGTATTTATGAAGAAAGCTTTGATAACAATCAGCAGAGAGTTTATTCTTGAGCCTTGATATAATGCTACATAAAATTAAAAAAGGGTAGTTCTAAAAACATTTTTGGGGATACACACCTAGTAGTGGTATTGCTGGGTTAAAGGTCGTGTATAGTTTTACAGCCCCTTGGGCATAGTTCCAAATTGTTCTCCAGAATAGTTGGAGGAGTTCATGAATCCACCAACAGTGACTTGGTATGCCTATTTATCCACATCCTGTTCTGCATTTCTCATTTTCCTTCTTGTCACGGTAGCCGATCTGATAGGTACGAGGCGTTACCTCAGAGTTGTTTTAATTTGCACTTCTCAGTCAATAGTGATTTAAAGTACTTTTTCACATGACTATATACCTAGCTTTGATTTCTTCTTCTGAAAACTGCCTATTCATATCCTTTGATAATTTATCAATTGTAAAATGATTTATATTCTTACAAATTTGACTCAGTTCTCTATATATTGGAGAAATGAAGGCTTTATCAGAAAATCTCACTGTAATTCCCCTAGCTCCATCCTCACCCCTCGCCGGTTTCCTGCTTTCCTTCTAATCTTGGCTGCATAGGTATTGTTTGTGCAAAAACTTTTTTCATGTAATCAAAATTACCCATTTTACTTCCTGTGACCCTCTTTATCTCATATTGGGTCATATTTTTTCCCTTATCCAAAACTCCAACAGGTAAAATTTTCCATCCTCCCATAATTTGCTTATAATATCACACTTTATGTTGAAATCATGTACCCATTTTGTCCTTATCTTGGTATACAGTGTGAGATGTTGGTCTGTCTCTACCTAGTTTCTGCCAAACTGCTTTCCAGTTTTCCCAGCAATTTTTGTCAAATAGTGAGTTCTTGTTCCAAATAGATCTTTGGGTTTATTAAACACTAGATTACTATGGTCATTTACTACTGTGTATTGTATACCTAATCTATCCCACTGATCATCCATACATTTCTCAGCTAACACCAATTGTTTTCGTGATTACCACTTTGTACTACAGTGGGAGATCTGGTACTGCTAGGCCATCTTCCTTCACATTTTTAAAATTAATTTTCTTCATATTCTTGACCTTCTGTTCTTCCAGGTGAATTTTGTTATTTTTTCCCTAGTTCTATAAAATAATTCTTTGGTAATTTGATTGGCGTTACATTAAAAAAGTAAATTAATTTAGGTAGAATTGTTATATTTATTATATTAGCTCAGCCTACCTAAGAACAGTTAATATTTCTCCAATTATTTAGATCTGTCTGTATTCAGGTTAAAAGTGTTTTGTTGTGGGCAGCTAGGTGGCACAATGAGTAGAGCACCAGCCCTGGAGTCAGGAGGACCTGCGTTCAAATCCAGCCTCAGACACTTGACACACTTACTAGCTGTGTGACCTTGGGCAAATCACTTAACCCCAATTGCCCTGCCTTCCCCCTCCAAAAGAAAAGTGTTTTGTATTTGTGTTCATATAGTCCCTGAGTTTGTCTTGGCAGATAGACTCCCAAGAATCTTATATTGTCTGCAATAATTTCACATGGAATTGTTGCTTCTGCCTCTTCCCCCTGGACTTTGTTGGTGATATATAGAAAAGCTGATGATTTATGTGGGCTTATTTTATATCTTGCAACTTAGCTAAGTTGTTAACTATTTCAGCTAGTTTTGTACTTGATTTTCTAGCATTCCCTAAGTATATCATCATATCATCAGCAAGGAGTGATATTTTTGTTTCCTCATTGACTGTTCTGATTCCTTTGATTTCTTTTTCTTGTCTTACTGCTATAGCTAGCATTTTAGTACAATATTGAGTAACAATGCTGATAATGGACATCCTTGCTTGACTCCTGATCATATTGGGAAAGCTTCTAGCTTGTCTTCATTATAAATAATGCTTATTCTTGGTTTTAGATAGATACTAGTTATCATTTTAAGAAAGTTCCCGTTGATTCCTTTGCTTTCTAGTGTTTTTAATTGGAATAAAAGTTATATTATGTTAAAGGCTTTTTCTTAATTTATTGATATAATCATATGATTTTTGTTTTTGTTATTGATATGGTCAATTGTTCTGATAATTTTTCTAATGTTGAATTGACCCTGCGTTCCTGTTGTAAATCCCACCCAGTCTTTGTATGATCCTTATGATATATTGCTATAATCTTGCTGATATTTTATTTAAATTTTCTGCTTGAATATTCATGAAGGAAATTGGCTTATAGTTTAACCCTCTGTATTGTTCTCCCTGGTTTGGGTACCAAAACCATATTTGTTTCATAAAAAGAATTTGGTAAGACTCCTTCTTTACTTATTTTTCAAATAATATGTGTGTGTGTGTATATAATATGTATGTATATATATAATATATATATATATAATTTTTTTTCATAAGACCAGCTCCTACTTTTATTTGTTAGTTCAATGTTGTTGTTTTCCCTGCTTTCAATTTTATTAATCTCTCCTTTGATTTTCAGATTTTCCATTTTGGTATTTAATTGGGAATTCTTTATTTGCTGTTTTACTAACTTTTTCTTTTAGTTGCATGGCCAATTTGTTGATCTTCTCTATCTCTCTTTTATTGATGCACATGTTCAGAGATATAAATTTTCCCCTAAGTACTTCTTTGGCTGCATCCCACAAATTTTGGAATATTGTCTCCTCTTTAATGAAATTATTGATTTTTTCCTATGGTTTGTTCTTTGACTCACTCAATTATTCAGGATTAGATTAATTCATTTCCAATTAATCTTATGGTCTAGAAAAGGGTACATTTATTATTTTTTCATTTGTTTGTGATGTTTTATGCCTTGGTATATGGTCAGTTTTTGTGACGGTGCCAGGTGCAGCTGAGGAAAAGGTACACTGTCTTCTAATCCCATTCAGTTTTCTCCAGAAGTCTATCATATTTAATGTTTTTAAAAAAATTTATTCATCTCTTTAACTTCTTTCTTATTTATGGTTAGATTAATCTAGCCCTGAGAGCAGAAAGTTGTGGTCCTCTACTAGTATAGTTTTACTGTCTATTTCTTCCCGTAAAGGAAATTTCCTTTAAAAATTTTGATGCTATGCTGTTTGGTACATATTTGTTTAGTATTGGTATTATTTCATTGTCTATGGTACCTTTGAGCAAGATTTATTTTCCCTGCTTATTTCTTTTAATGAGGTCTATTTTTACTTTTGCTTGGTCTGAAATCATGATTGCTACCACTGTTTTTTTTTTTTTACTTCAGCAGAAGCATAATAGATTTTGCTCTAGCTCCTTATTTTAACTCTGTGTATTTCTGTTTCAAGTGTGTTTCTTGTAAACAACATATTGTTGGATTCTGGTTTCTAATCCATTCTGCTATCCACTTCAGTTTTTTGGGTGAATTCATCCCATTCATAGCCACAGTTACAATTACTAACTGTGCATTTCCTGCCATCCTATTTTCTCCTGTTTACCCTCCTATCTCTCTTTTTATCCTTTCATTCCTCAGAAATGTTTTGTTTCTGACCACTGCCTTCCTTTAGCCACCCTTTTTGTACCCCTTTCTCCTCTGACTTCTGTGTTGGGTAAGAGAGATTTCTATACCCAACTATGTGTGCGTGCGTGTGTGTATATGTGTGTGTGTGTGTGTGTGTGTGTGTGTGTATTCTTGCCTCTTTGAACTAATTTCAATTAGAGTGAGTTTCAAGTGTTGCCTACCCCATCCCCATTTTCCCCTTCACTTTAAAAAGTTCTTGTTTGCACAGCTCTTTTATGTGTGGTAATTTTCTCCATTCTTTCTCTCTCTTCCCCCCTCTCCCAATGCCTGACTCTTTGTTATCCATTCATTATTTTTCAGAAAATTCAAACATAATCAATTCATTCCCATGCCCTCTATCTACCTGGAATCCTTCTAACTGCTCTGGGAATGATAAAGTTCTTAGAAGTTACATGTATCATCTTTCCATACAGGAATGTGAACAGTTTTGCTTATTATTCTTTATTATTATTTATCATTTCTCTTTCATGTTTACCTTTTTATGCTTCTCTTGAGTTTTGTATTTAAAAGTCAAATTTTCTGTTCAGCCCCTGTCTTTTCATGAAGAATTCTTAAACGTCCTCTATAACATTAAATATCCATTTTTCCCTTGCAGGAATATACTTAGATTTTCTGACTAGATTATTCTTGGTTGTGATCCTGGCTACTTTGCCTTCCTGAATAGCATATTCCAAGCCCTCTGCTTCTTTAACATGGTAGCTACTAAATCTTATATGATCCTGACTGTGGCTCCATGCAATTGGAATGATTACTTTCTGGCTTTTGGAAGTATTTTCTCTTTGACCTGGGGCTCTGGCATTTGGCTATAATATTCCTGGGAGTTTTCATCTAGGGATCTCTTTCAAATTGGTGATCAGTGGATTCTTTCAGTTTCTATTCTATTTTCTGGTTCTTGGATATTGGGGCTGTTTTCCTTTATAATTTCTTGAAATATGATGTCTAGGATCTTTCTTTGGTTGTGGCTCTCAGGTAATCCAATAATTCTTAAATTATCTGACCTTGATTTATTTCCTTGGCTAGTTGTTTTTCTGATGAGATATTTCATATTCTAATTTTTTTCATTGTTTAAAAATTTTGTTTCTTAATGTCTCATGGAATCATTAGCTTCCACATACCCAGTTCTACTTTTTAAGGATTTATTTTCTTCGGTGAACTTTTGTATCTCTTTTCCATTTGACCAATTCTGTTTATTTCTTCAGTACTTTTTGGTGCTTCTTTTACCAAGCTGTTAATTGTCTTTTCATAATTTTCTTCTTTCACTCTCATTTCTTTGCCTAATTTTTCCTCTACTGCTCTTATTTCATTTTATTTTTTTAGAAACCAAGCTCTTTCAGAAATTCTTGTTTGTTTTATATCCACATCACTTTTTTTTTCCTTTGAGGTTTTGCTTGTACCTGTTTAACATTGTTGGCTCCTTCTGAGTTTGTGTTTTGATCTTCCTTGTGACCATAATTTTTTATGGCCAGGTTGTTCATTTTTTCCATCCAATTTCTTGACTTTGTGTTTTTAACTTTAAGGTAAGATTGGACTTTGTTCCCTGGGTGTAGTGAGCATTGTCCCAAGCTTCAGGTTTTTCATGGTGCTGTTTACAGAGAGTCTATAGGCTCTGGGAGTCTATAACTTTTTGGTGCTTCCAACATAGTATCATCCAAGGAGAGTTGTGGTCACCGCTCCCTTGGCCTGTCCTCTGGTCTTTACCCAGAAAGACCTTGATACCATGCAGCTGAAAGTGCTCCTTTTGTCCCTGGTACTGTGACTATGGGCCTAGATTTCGCTGTCAAATCTATGCAGATATCTTTTGAATTAATATATTGTCCATCATTTCTCTCTTATACCTCTAACTACCTTCTGTACATTTCCACTTACTGTAGATAGCCCACAAATTTAAACTTAAGATATCTAGAATGTTGTTTTCCCGCCTCTCCTACCTCAGAATACCCCTTTTCCATACTTCTCTCTTTCCACAGAATCACCCCTCTTCATAACCTCAGAGAGCAAATGGAAATACTCCACCTCTAGATTCTTCCTATAGTACATTCTATCCACCTGAAGAGAATGGCTCTTTTCCCCTCTCCCAGACCTATTTGGAGCCTCTGAGTTCTGCCTTGTGGCAGTTTCTGACTTGCCTTAAAAGACTTCTGGGCTGTACTAATGGCAGTTGGAGCTGGCAGAGTCCAGCACTGCCTCTCCTATTCACATGTTAATAAGGTTGGCTAATAGGATGAGCTGAGCACAGGGCTAAGGTTAAAGCAGAGTTTGAATGCAAAACCACTGTTCAGTACTCATAGGCATGTACTCATACACATACAAATGGAACTTCGAATTCATGAATGCCAGTGAAGCACTCAAGCTGTCCATCTGTTTTTCCCCACTCTCTTTACATTTATATTTATCTATGGGGCTTTTGCTGCCTCCAATTTCTCTAGAACCTATGGACATTAAATTTTATTCATCTTTTAACTGCCTCACTCTGGGATCTAGAATTTAAATTCTCTTTTTCCAGCCTTGATAATCTAACCCCCACTCTCAATGTTTGTCATATTTTGTGTTTGTTATTTACCCTTGAAGTGACCTTGAGGGTACAGTGACTGCAGAGTGTACTCACTCCAAGGTATTTAGGTCATTTGTGATGTTTAGAATAATGACAATGACAGTAATGAAATAACTAACATTTATATGATTCCTAATATGTGCCAGGCACTGTGCTAAACGCTTTACAAGGATGGTCTCATTTGATCCTCACGACAACCCTGGGAGGTAAATGCTATCACTATATCCATTTTACAGATGAGGAAACTGAGGCAGATAGCAATTGAGGGATTTGCCCAGCTAGGAAGTGTCTGATGCCACATTTTTTAACTCATGTCTTCCTGACTCCAGGCCCAGCACTCTATCTACTGTTCCACCTAGACTCATTGAATGTTAGATCTGTTAGGGACCTTAGAATTAATTCATCTATTCCAATCTCCTCTTTTAATAGATGAAGAATTGTTGTGGTGGTTCAGTTGTTTTCAGTCATGTTTGACTCTTCATGACCCAATTTGGGGTTTTCTTGGCAAAGACACTGAAGTGGTTTGCCTTTTCCTTTTCCAGACCATTTTACAAATAAGGAAATGAGGAAAACATAATTAAGTAACTTGCCCAGGGCCACACAGCTAGTATCTGAGGCCAGATTTAAATTCTTAAAGATGACTCCAGGCCCAGCACTCTACCCACTGTGCTACCTCGCTGCTCAGATGAAGAAACTGAGACTCAAAATATAATGTGACATACCCAAGGTCAGACAACTATTTGGGGTGAATTGGGATTAGAGGACAAGTCTCCTTTTTGGTGCTGTTCCCCAACCCCTTCCTGCTTTCTCAAAATCAAAGGTTTGGGCAAGACATGAACATCTCCATGGATCCAGGGTCAAAGAGTAAGATATTATGGCCATGACCATGAGCTAAACACAATAAGGGGTTACTGGAGAGTCTGGATCCTCCTTACCATACCTCGATGTCCATCGGATCATAGAATAATAGGAGGGGGCATTAAAGAGAGACCACCTTGTCATAATCCTTCATTTTACATGTGCTTCCTTTCATTAATTTGAGACTTACGTGCCTAGTGTTCAAAGCTTGTTCAGGAGGAATGCAAGGTTCATCTACAATATGGAGGGCTCCTGACCATCATAGACTTTATAGTCATACAGACATACAAGACACAAATACAGATAATTGTAATGTATGAAACTGCATAAGTGAATTTTATCTTATTTCATTTTTGCTTAAGACCTGGGATATCATGGATATAGGGAACTCCATAGAAGGAAACTCCAAATCAATGCATCTAGATTCCTGCTCTTAACTTTATAGTTTTAGAAAGCAATTCAAGAAAATTATGAAAGGAAAAAATGGTGTCGTGAAAATGCTTGTTTTGTTCCCTGAATTGAAAATAAAGTAAATTTTGAAAAGAAAGAAAGAAAAAAGCAAGTAATCTGTGGCACTGAAAAATTAAACAGCTAGCCCAAGCTCACAGAGTCAGGGTGTATTGGAGGGTGGACTTGAACTCAGGTTTTCCTGACATCCTCTCTCCACTTCCTCTTAAGTGAACTAGAAAGATACAAAACAAAATGTTGTGTGAGGTCAAAGGCAGGGAACCATCTTTAAAAACCAGACGTAAGGGATTCCCTCAAAGTCTTCAATGGCAGACAGACTCATCTTTCAGAATTGGGGTAGAGGGCTAGAAATGGTGTAGTTAAAGATCTACAATCCACTCACAATAGACTCCTCACAAGTCCTGCCTGAAGAAAAGCGCTGCTTAATCCAGGGCCAAAGGCAACGAGTTAAACAACTGTTGACTCAACATATTCAATTCACTGTAATGCTTCCAAGAAATCAAGCAGCAAGCTTAAAAGAAATGAGGCTGGGGGCTTAGAGGAAAGTTAACAATTGACTCTCCTAATTGTTCCTTTTTTGTTGGGTTTTCATAGATGTGTGAGCTGGTGAGGAGCCTGAGGTGTTTGTTTATCATATGGAGAGCAGGTGTGGGGAGTGATCCTGAGTCAAAGCAAACGGTGCCAGTTGGTGAAATTTTGCCAGACTAAGGAGGATTTTAAAAACATGGATTTACAGGGCTGGCTTGAACTCGTTTACCTTAGCGAACACATCTTTTAAAATACATTCTTCTGTATGTTACGGGCTCTGGCTTTGTCCAAATTATTCCCCTCCCTATTTGGGGAGAAGAAGGGGGCAAATTACTCCCAGCTGTCCTGCTGGGCAGAGGCTAACCCCAGGGGTGCCAACAGCTGCAACTAACAGCAGTATTTCCCAAGGGCACCACTTTCCCCTTGCCTTGCTGTTCTTTAAAGACAGTATTTGGAGAGTTTCTTTTAAGTCATTAGTTTGTCTATCCATTAGCAAAAGGGTTGCTCACACACACAAAAAGCTGCTCTGGTTAGACAAAGGGTAACTCTCAGCCTGGGTTTTGTTTTTAACCAATAGAAGTTACTCAGAGTTAATGCATCCCCAGAAGGGTGTAAAATCGCCATGCATGGAAGATATTTAGACTGGGTTAAGTGCTCTGCTGAGATATGTGCATTTTAATCACAGCTCCTGAACACATCCATCACTCAGACATCTGAATGCTAAGAAGAAATCTGAAGCAACACAAAGTGAAATGAGTTACACCCACCACAGGGGAAAAGTAAATAGGCCAATATGAGGGTTTTTCAGCTTCTTTGTCTATTTGTCTGTCTGTCTGACACCGTCTCTGTCTCAGTTGCTTTCTCTGTATTTGTCTCTTTCCTGTTCTTTGCTCTTTCTTGGTAGTTCGGGGGGTGGGGAAGGGAGAGGGAAACTCACATTATCCATGAATGCCACTCTTGTCTTTTCCTGCTGATGACCATGAAGAACATATGAAGTCTCAAAATTGCTTTCAAAATACAGATGTCCTATATATAATCTGATAGTATGAGGATAAGCCTTAGCAGCAGGTATAGCCATAGACTCACTGGCTAGCCCAATACCATGAGGAATGTAATCATTGTGGTATAAGAAGAAGGGCCCTGGGTTCAGCTCCCTCCTCTGACAACCACCTTTGCAACCACAGGCAAGTCACTTAATCTCCCTAGGTTTCTGTTTCTTCATCTGTAAAATAAAGGTGTTGGATTAAAGGGTCTTTGAGTTCCCTTGGAGTACTGAATCTAGGACCCTAAGAAGGTTTGAGATAGAAGTCAGTGGTTTATTTAGAAGAATACTAAAGAAATACCTTTCTCTAAGGTTCACTTCATATAAATATATACTTTTGAATAATATATGCCAATAATATATACCATATATACCATGAGTAATATCATTAAGTTCAGTCATATCCAGAACTAGATTTACTATCCTTAATAATTTGTGTCATCCAATTAAATAGTATGAGAATTTAGTAGATAGCACATGTCCAAAGCAATAGTTTAGTAGGAAAGAGACAGATCATGATTCTGAGGACTTGAGTTTTAGTCCTGGATCTTCTATTAACTATCTATGTGGCCTCAGGCAATTTACTTCATCTGTAGAGGCCTCATCTATAAAATAATGAAAGGGTAAGAACAGATGTTCTTGAAGAAACCTTCTAGATCTGGAAGTCTATGATACTATCTAATACTGTATTCTTTGAATAGAAAGAAAAAGAGCAAATTTTATATTAAAAGTTTAAATTACATAGTATTTTTATTAACTTAATTTTTATCTGAGTTAACATTTTCTTTATTCTTTGGGAGGCTCTGACCAAATGCCTGATAAGTCATTGAGATTTTCCATGAAGTTATAGTCATTTTCTATTCAATAAAATAAAGGTAAAGCATAAAACTTTATAATTTAATGATTATAAAATATCTTGAATAAGTTTTAACTGATACTAAAACAGCAAGAGTTTGTTAGATACATGAAAGTACTTTCTGGTGTTGAAAGTTGTAATGTACTAAGTTCTTATCTAAGAAAGTTGACTGCATCTGCTTTGATGGATAGCTTATCTAAACCATGGGTCATAGCACGGAGAAGGAAGAAATGAAATTCAGAGCTCATTGCCTCCAATCTCCTCATTTCACGAATGAGGCCCAGACAGGTGAAGTGTCTTGTCCAGGGTTACACAGCAGGAAGGACAGTAAGGATTCAAACTCAGGTTTGCTAACTCCAAAACTGGTGCTCAATTATTAAGTGACATTATAGAGAGGTCAAGTACTGTAAGAGTAGAGAGAAGGAAGGGATGCCCAGTGGAATGAATGGTGACCCAGAAGTCAGAAGATGTAGTTTCTAGCTCTGGTTCTGCAAGTAACTAATCTATGTAACCTTAGGTAAGTCACTTGAGTTTTCTGGCTCTTGGTTTTCTCACATGAGAAAGGAGATAAGATAAGATAGATGATCTCCAAGGCCTCTTACAGATTCGTGATTCTGAGATCATTAAGGGCCAGGACATTCAAAGACTGGTTCATGGAGGAGTAGAATATGAACTGGTCCTTGAATGATGGTTAGGTTTTAAACAGGCAGACAGAAGATGGGAGTACATTCCAGGCAGGGACAATAGTACGAATAAAGTCATAGGAGGAAATGAACATAGATTGTTATATCACAGTGAGACCAGTTTGGCTAAAACAGAAGGTGTAAATTGGGAAGTATTTACAGGAATAAGAAGGTACAGATGGGGCGAGACCAGATTTTGGAGAGTCTTGAGCACTTAGCAACAGAATTTATATTTTATGCAGAAAAATATAAAGAGCCATTAAAATTTTTGAATGGGAGCAACATGATCGAAGTGGTTGTTTGGGGAGACGATAATTAGTATATCAGTAAGTTGAAAGGAAGATTGGAGCAGAGGAGACCTTGCTTCCAAGAGGACACAGAAGAAGTTCTTAGAGCAATAAACACATGAAGTGCTGTCACTGAGAATGAAGAGGAAAGAATGTATATGAGAGATGTCTGTACGAAAATACTTTAGCACTTCAAAAGGACTAGGTAGTCAGAAAAGCAGGTGAGGGACACATCAAAGATCATAGTATCATACACTTACAATTGTAAAGGATCTCTGAGGTCACTGAGTCCAATGCTTTCATTTTACAGATAAGGAAACAGGCTTGGAGAGATTAAATTAACCTGCCCAAGGTCACACAGCCAGTAATTATTTGAAGCAGGATTGCAGCTGAAGTCTTCTTGACTCTTTCAATCTAGCATTCTATTCATTATGCCAGAGTGTTAAGCTTGTTTGATTCATAGAATGAAAGTATCATTAAAGTGGCAGCTAGGTAATGCAGTGGATAGAGTGCTGGACCTTGATGAGGTGTGTGACCCTAGGTAAGTCACTTAACCTTGTTTGCTCAGTTTCCTCAACTGTAAAAATGAGCTGGAGAAGAAAATGGCAAATTGCTCCTATCTCTTTGCCAAGAAAACCCCAAATTGGGTCATGAAGAGTTAGACATGATTGAAAACAACTGAACAACAATATCTTCGAAAGACACAATGCCTTTGGGAGGGAAAGCTGGTTTGAGGGAAAAGAGGGTAATTTAGCTTTGGAAATGTATTCGAAGGGATGATTACAAAAAATGTTTGAATGTGCAGCAGGCAGTGTAAGAACAAGAGCAAGAGCTTTAAGGAGAGGCATGTATGAACCTCTGGATTTGAAAGTCTTCCAGACAGGTGATATCTGAAGCACTGAGAATGGATTGGCTCTTCAAAGAGGGGATTCTAGAGGAAAATGGTAATGATGAAAGCTGAAGGCCTGCCCAACAATACATAGCAGCAATAGGAAGACGAAAGAGAAAAGGAAAAGGAAAAGATAGAAGAGAAGAACCAAAGAAAAGGAAAGAAGAGATTAGGAAAAGGCTAAAAGAAGGAATAGAAGGATGGTTTCCACTGACTTACGCAGTGCTATAAGTAGTCCAGATTCACTTGTTTGACTCTGGTACTTCCTTCCTCAAACCTACAAGAAGACAGTGTGTCATTGAATTAATTATCCAGTGAGGGAGTATAATATCTGAGCTTACCACCATGTGGTACTCAGCTTATACCACCAGCACAGTGGACTTCAGCACTCCTTTTTCTAGTGAAAAAGTGGGAGAGAGGGCAAAAGGAGAGGGGATGCACCTTCTATGGTATCTTCAGTTTGATTCCATCCCTTCTGGCAGAGTTCAGAATTAATTTAAATGATGAAATGTACTATTATGCCATATATGAAGCTATAAAGTCTAAAGTATTACACAGATCATTAACCCTCATTCCACCTAGATTCTCCCCCACATTCACAGATTTAAAGCCGTACTATATTTTGAGTATATCCTTTGTTAAACTAAGAAAAAAAGGAAATAGGTCAAGCACTCATATATGAAGCCACCCACCTCTGACTACCTATTAAGTTTCCTCCCCCATGCCCTAAAGGATCTTTAGATAAAGTCAGAGGACTACTGAATCCCACCTCCAAACTTACTAGTTGTATTACCCTGGACAAGTAATTTCACTTCTCTGTGCTTCTGTTTCCTCCTTTGCAAAATGAGGAGGTTGGATTAGATAAACTTCCTTCCAAGGCTAAAATCTATGATATGTGTATCAGTGGAGTGTATGAGATCTCCATCTCAGGATCATAGGCTATAAATAATGGAAAATAAAGGAAAATGGAAAAAAGAAATAATCTTTTCCTCCAAATTACTAACCCAATGGAATTCATAAATAAACTATTGAATACTTTTCAACCTGATATTAAAATGAAAGAAATTTGTCAAACGTAAGAATTTGTTATGTTGATGATTGTAATGTACTAAATCAACTTATCTAAGAAACTGGTTCCTAAAAGGTGTTTGCTGGTTGATAGATTTATTGATTAGTAGAAGGGGTAATAATACATTACATTTGCATAGTACTCTCCTATTTCCAAGTGTTGTCACATATATACCTCAGCCCATTTGCCTGGGACTCTCTTCATTGGGGGAACTAATTGCTCAGTGCTCCACGTCTGTGTTGGCAAGAGTTTAAGAGAAGAAATATTTCTGCCCTTGTGACTTCCAGCTTCAAAAGAAAGACCACATATTAACAAATAGTATATAAATCCATTTATTTACAAACAGAAATTAGAAAAAGGTATACAGATAAGAATATACCAGACTACACAGAGTGATTAAGTTCTTCCACTGGGAGCAAAGATATATCTCAGATCAACCCTGGAAGCCTCAGATCTCACTCCAAGGGGAAATTCCCAAAGACTCTATTAAGTTAGGAATAGGGATATGATCGAGGTGGCATCTCTTCTATATGTCGACTTTTTCTCGGTCTTTCTCTCCCTTAAGCGACCTCTCCCTGAAGAGAGGTGGCTTCTCCTTTGAAACGGGAAGTAAAAAGAGCAAGATCTCTCTTCTCTTAAGCTCTCAACAACTGAACTTCACACAGTTGTGGACCAATGAGGTAATCAGTTTCCACCAGGGAAGAGAGTCCCATATAAATGGACTTTAAGCCAGGAGTTACTTATATATTACCTCTTTCAGTCCTCACAATTACCCAATGAAGTAGGATGTATTAGAATTGTTAACTTCATTTTGCAGATGATGAAACTAAAGTAAACTTCAGAGACGATTAAAAAATGTTTGATGTTACTTAGCTAGAAAGTGGTGGAATTGGGTGTAGAACACAGGTCCTGTGATTCCTAGTGCTCTGTTCACTTTAACAGGATGCCTCTCAGCCTTGACCAATGAGTATCCATTCTCTGACTGAATCTACCTCCTAGGGTAGTTGTGGGAATCAAAGGAGATAATGTATAAATTTTACAAACCCTAAAATACTATATGAATGCTAGCTGTTATTAATGTTTATTAGCAAGGTGACTATCGAAAGAAAGAAAAAAAGAGAAGGAAGGAAGGAAGGAAGGAAGGAAGGAAGGAAGGAAGGAAGGAAGGAAGGAAGG
>CM053623.1:145232843-145264826 GCA_028646595.1 Phalanger gymnotis
CCCTGCTTCCCTCTGCCACTTTGTGGGCTCTGCAGTTCTAGAATTGGTTCAGAGCCATTTTTTTATAGGTTTTTGGAGGGACTTGGTGGGGAGCTCACGCCAGTTACTGCTTTCCAATCACCATCTTGGCTCCGCCCCTCTCCCAAATTCCTTCTTTAAGAGAAAAAGTCAAGTGACCTGCCCACAGCAAAGTGATACGGCAGATAACTGGCAGCATCAAGAATAGAATTGCAAGTCTCCTAATTTTGAACTCGTTGGCCTTTCCATTCTTGCAATGAACTTGCTCGATAAGATGTCTAACTCTTTGGTGTGGTTTGTAGGCATTGAGATAAGTGATGAGAGAAGAAAATGATAGAAGAAAGAAGCCAAAGAAGACACGGGTCATAGCAGGTTATAGCCATTGTCAGGAATATATATGTGAAAGAGGCAAAGGTGTCCTGATACTCTGTCTAAACTTAGAGCATTTTTTCTTCCCTTCTTCAAAAGGATCTTTGAGATTATAGGGTCTTTGTGATCCATCCAACTCATTTGATGGGTAAAGAGAATGATAACCATAACGCAAGGAGAGGTGAAGTAACTTACCCAAGTGAGTGAGTTAATGGCCAAGCTGGGGCTAGAACCCAATCATGTCTTTAAAGTATTTCAATCAGTTGACTAACACTTCTGAGCAGTAGGTGTGCTGCTCTTGACTGTGCAAGGATTTAGTAAGAATTTAGAAGAAAGAGGGGAAACATTACTTTCCCTAGTATATTTGCAACCTGCAGATTTTATAGTGGATCCCATTGATTTGCACCCTTATGGTGACCCTGGCCTTACTTGTTCCATCCTGTGATGGGTTTTTTTTTTAAAAAGCACTGACAGGTTTCCTTTCTCCCCATCCCCACCCCCTCCTCTACAGGACTCCACTGTGATTATTTATGCGGCTGAACCAAGATGCTGACTTCAGCACTATAAAACACAGAAGCCTGGAGGTCCAAATGTAAGGGGTTGATTCGCTGACAGTTTTATAAGCTTCTGTAAATGCCAATGGCGTTCCCCTTTCTGTGGTTTACATTTCAGTCGGGTGCAGGCAGGGAGAGGGGGGTGACTACATTTTGTTTGTTCCATCTGACTCACTGATGGAGCTGCCTAAATAAATCAAAACCCAGCTGACTTCTGGAAAGCAACTGCCACCACTCATTAGATCATAGTAGGGCTGTTTCTATACTGGCACAGGAGAAGTGTACTGTTTGTACTAATTCTGGGGAGGAGAGGACATTTGGGATCTCTTTTTTCTTGACATTTTAGCTCCCTTAAACTTTACTAACTCCAAGAAATTACATTGTGGTTTTTTATAAGTTGAAAAGAACTCATAGAAATGCATGATTCTGTGTAATTATAATGACTAGCCCCCCAGAGAAGAGTTGAGAAAGTGCACCTTCCTCCTTGCATTGCAGAGGTGGCAGATAATTGGTGTGGAATATTGAATATACTTTCAGACTCAATAGGTACATTGGTTAGTTATGATGAAGTACTTTTTTTCTTCCTTTTCAAAAAAAAATTTTCGTGATAAAGGATGACTCACTGGGTAGGGTAGACTATTCAGAAATGAAGGAGTTGTAAAACAAAGAATATCAATAAAAATAATATTTTAAAAGATGCATCAAACTATATATTGAGAAATCACAGTTAATATTTCCATAGCATCCCTGATTCTGCTTATGTGTAAATAATATTAATAATAACAGTAATAGCTTACATTTATATATTATTGCCTTAAGGTTTGCAAAGCACTTCATTTATATTTACTCATTTGAACCTCACAACAATCCTGCAAGATAGAATCTATTATTATTCCTATGTTACAGATGATGAAACTGAGTAGGAGAGAGGTTAAGTGACTTGCCCTGGGTCACACTTTATAAACATGTCTAAGGCGGGATTTGAACTTCCATCTTCCTGACTCTAAGTCCTTTATCTTATCTACTGGGTCACCTCTTGCTCTGTAGAGTATACATATGCAGCCTTTCATTCTCCTTATGAGAATGTATACATTTGAATTATATAGTGGAATGAGTGATGGACCAGGAGTTAAAATTCCAGAATTCCAATTAAGTTCAACAAACATTTATTAAGAGGCAGGATAGCATAATAGATAAGAGTGATGGGCTTGGGGCAGCTAGGTGGCAGAGTGAGTAGAGCACCAGCCCTGGAGTCAGAAGGACCTGAGTTCAAATCCAACCTCAGACACTTGACACAATACTGGCTGTGTGACCTTGGGCAAGTCACTTAACCCCAATTGCCCTGCCTTCCCCCCTCCAAAAGAAATAAATTAAAAAAGAGTGCTGAGCTTTAAGTCAGGAAGACCTGGATTCAAATGTGACTTCTAACCCTAAGTGTGTGAGCCTGAACAAATCACTTAAATTCTATTGCCTCAAGCAACTCCATAGGATTTCTTAGCTAAATCATATGCATATTCCTATGTGCATTGGCAAAGGGAGTTCCTTCACTAAACATCCTGTACTGCCAAAATCATAAATCTTTTGAATATTCAAGTAAATGCCTAAGACCCTACTATTTTGAAGACAGTGTTCTAGGCTTATGGACTACAAAGGTAAGAGTGAAATTGTCCCTGATTTCCAGGAGTTTACATTTTTTTTTAGAGGGCAGGATATAATCCACGCACAGACAAGTCAATCCGAGGACTTTTGTGAGAAATAGCACTGACAATGAGTGTGGGAGATGGGGGGAGGTCTCCATCAAGGCTTCATTGAGCAAGCAGCACCTAAGCAGAGCCTTCAGGAAAGATAAAGATCTTCCCGTGAGATGAAGCTGTGGATGGGACACATTCCAAGCCTGGGAAACGACTTATGTGGCTACAGTGAGAAGAGAGAAGGAATGCCAAATCTGAGGAAGAGCTAGTAATCCAGGTTGGCAGGATCCTAGAATTTGTACAGGGGAGTAATGTGATAGATGGCTAGAAAGGTGGGTCACAGTCAGTGAAGTCTTCAAAGCCAACTCAAGAAGCTTGTATTTGGAAGAGTTTTCAACGCCAGATCAAGGCGTTTGCACAAGGAAAATAGCTTATTTTTTATGATTTTTTGAGCTGGGAAGTAAAAAGTCCAGTCCTCTACAATAAAGAGTTTATTTTGACAGTGGTGTGGAAGATGAATAGGAGAGGGGAGAAACTGATAGATAACATGAAGACCAATTAGAAGACTAATCATAACAGTGTTGGCAAGACCGGATGATGGCCTGAATGAGGGTGGTAGTCATGTGAATAGAGAGGATAAGGGAATCACAAAATTTGAGAGTAGTAAGAGATACTACTAGCCCTCTAGTCCAAATCTATAAATGAAAGGAATCCTCAAAAGGTCATCCAGCCTCTATTTGAAGACCTCTAAATAAGGGAAACCCACTGCCTTTGAGGCAGCCCATTGCACTCATAGAAAGCTCTGATTGTGAGGAAGTTTTTCCTGACATCAAGCCTAAATTCACCTCTTTACAACTTCCACACACTGCTCCTGGTTCTGCTCTTTGTAGCCAAACATAGCAAGTCTAATCTCATCCCCTCTTGATAATGCTTCAAATATTGAAAGGTAGCTGAATTTTCTCTTTTCCAAAATAAACATGATAAGCTCCTTCATAGACCCAAGGCTCTTTCTCATCCTTGTTGTGCTTCTCTGTATACTCTCCAGATAACCCATTTCCTTCTTCAACAATAGTACCCAAAGTTGAACGAGATGTGACAAGGGTAGAATATAGTGGGATTATCAGTTTCCTATTTCTGGAAGCTATACTTCTTTATGCTCCTTATGTAGTCTGAGATTACATTAGCTTTTTTTTTGGCTGTCATAGCACGCTGCTAACTCATATTAAATTTATAGTCTCTTAAAACACCTAGATCTTTTGTAGAAAAAGTCTCACAATTCCTTCTCATTTTGTAATTATGAAGCTTTTTTACACCACAATGTACTTTTGCACCTTAAATATAACTTTACTGAATTTCAATTTATTAAATTTAACCCAGTCTTTTAGCCTTTCCATCTCTCCATCTCTCAGCTCCAGGCATTTTCTCTGGATGTTCTCCATTCGCAGAGTATTCTCTCTCCTCATTTTCACCTACTGGCTTCCCTGGCTTCCTTCAAGCCCCAACTAAAATCCTTCTACAAGGAAACCTTTCAAAACTCCTCTTAATTCAAATGCTTTCCCTCTTTCAATTATTTCCTATTTATCCTGTATAAGGTTTGTTGGTACATTTCTTGCTTGTCACCTGCCCTTTTAGATTGTGAGCCCCTCGAGGGCAGGAACTGTTTTTTGCCTCTTTTCATATTCTGGTATTTAGCACAGTCCCTGGCACATAGGAGGTACTTAATAAGTATTTATTGACTGTCAAGATCATTTGGGTATCTAGTATGTTAGTTACCCAGCTCTGTGTCACTTGAAAATTTGATGACATGTCATCTCTTCTTTTAACTAAGTCACTGATAAGACCATTCCATGCTCTCAGATTCATCCTCTATTTCCTGGCCTTGGTTATATCTCCTGTCCACTTCTTTATAAAAGCTAGGTTGGATAAAGAATTTCCTGTGAATCTGTCAGTCTCTTCAAATAAATCCCACTTTTCCTCCCCATTGAAATTTCTTCCTTTTTGGTACCCAAAATTACATCTTTGAGCATTTGTTCTAGGACTTTCCCTATAGCATTTTAATCGGCACGGTCCTGTCTAACTTTACTCTGAACTCTTAAAGAAATTCATTTCTAGACATGGGGTACATGCCAGATTATCCCCAGAATTCCTCTCCTTTATAGCAAAGTCTAGCAGAGAGTGGTCATTGATCGTCATAGTCGCTATGAACCCCTCGCCTCAACCTCAGTCCCACAAGCAGTGTTTAGCCGGAATTAGATCTAGAGTAGAATTCTCTCTCCCCATTTTCGAACAATGAAATTATCACTAACTTAAGTCAAGACATTCTTAGCTGACATGCTTTTGGAAGGAAGATGGAGTGTTCTAGCAGACATCCAATCAGTGAAATTCCCAATCACTACTTCCCCTATGACTCTGTGTTAGGTTTGCTTTCTATTTTTCAGTTTCCATTAATCTTCACCAAATACTCTCCATCATGCTTCCTCACACTGGATCCCGGACTTCCTTGAATGGAAATATCTTACTATATAATGTTACATGCACTATTTTTACCTATGCTGTTTTGTTTGTATAAGACATAACCATCTAGAGCCACGTGCTTCAACTTTGACCTTAAGGAACCATTGATGGAGTTAACCAAGCTGCACCAGTTGGCAATGCAACTGTCTTATCTTCCCATGATGTGGCAACACTGGATTCATGTGTTTGGGAGTCCTCCTAACCTTGCCTATGTACATGGATGGTCTTTCTTCCCCTGCAACTCATTTCTGATCTACCTTCTTTTCTCTCCTAATCAGATGGTTCTTTGTTACGCTTTCTTGTTTCCTCATTAATTGACTTCTTCCTTAGTCTCAGATGCCCCCAAATATATATTTTAGCTTCTTCTCTAGTGCTAGCTAATGACAATGATGGGAAACAATATAAGGAAAACTGAAAGGTTTTCAGAGTTGGATACGAGCTCCTAGTTTAGGGGGAGTTGTAAATTCAGCCCTGGGAACCAGGTTGATGCCTTCTAATGCTGACAGAGCTGTGACAAATGCCACTGCTCTATAAAGCTCTGATACATATTTCTGGCAACAGTAGTCAACCTGTTCCTTGTAGAAATGTATTTGAGAAAAAATATCTATCAGCTCATTGCATTTTATAGAGATGTGAGACACATTCTCATAGGTCACCATGTACAATCTGTGTGGGTGTTTCATTAGCAATTTCTCTCTTCATGATAAAGTTCCCTGAAGAAGAAATTGCTGGTATATTAATTAGCCTGGACTAGAAACTAGTAGTCTTTGGGGACCCGGGTTTAAATATATGGGTCAAATGATAAGACATATATAAAGTTTTTTGCAAACCTAAAAGCACTATGTCAATGTCTGCTATAACTATCACCATAATTACTGTTACTGTTATTATTATTATATAACAATATGGTTTTGCTGAAACCTACCCCACCCCACCCCTCACCCCCACTCAACCATTTCTTCTTTCTGGGCATTAGGAATCATGAGTATTGTTCCCAAGGTTTGTTTTTTTTTTTAAATAACCCATTTCTGGTGTGACATCCACTTTGTGATTTTTTACAATGGGATTTGATTAATATATGCTTGCAATGTCCATTTAATACAGCAGCCTATCTGGAAGGGAATATTGAGAACAGTGGCAATTAAAACAGCAAAATTAGAATAAGGAGTGTAACATGATAAGATAAAAGGGAATTAACTCTGAGAGACAGTCCCTGAAGAGGCATGCCAAACAAAAATGACAATGTCGCTCTCAGTAATATCTTTTCCTCTTCCCCCATCCCACCCCGCTACCACCAATCCTCAAAACTGACTTCAAGATTATTTTTTGGTTTTGTTTTGTTTTTGTTTTGGGGGACTGTTCATCTATTTTCTCCTCCCACTCATTCCACAATTTGTTCTTAAAATCCTAAGGTACCATTTACTGGATAAATATGTAAAACCTAAATAGTTAGTCACATGGTCCATGATGATTACATTCATCTCATCAAAATCCTGCAGGAAAGCATGGCCTACATAGCTATGAAATTGTAATAAGGAAGGGACTTGGATTTCCAACCTGCTGGGTTCCATCTAGTATAGTAGCTCATGGAAATATAACTGAAAAAATTTCTGATACAGCATAATTAACAAAGTATTTTGCATAGAGTAGGTATTTTCATGTGTATAACATTAAATTGATTTGAAACTAACTCTTTCCTGAGCAAATCTCTAGGGAGAAATTGTCTATTAGTCAATTAATTGATCAAATATGTATTTAGTACTTAGTATAAGCATGGCTGTACAGCAGACCATTCTACACAAATTATATGCATTTAAGTGTATTAAACTTCTTACTTGAATATATGCTTATCCCAAAATTAAGAAAAAAGGTGAAATTTGTAGCTCAAGTTTGTACATACTCTCTAGTAAACAGTCAACTTTATGTGGCTTAAAATATATATACAGAAGGGGTTTCAAGGAAATAAGGATTGATATCTGTCTTGTGTGATAGTACTGGATGCACTTTCTCCAGTGTACACTTACTTGCTCATGTTTTAAAGCAATTTTATGTGTTGCTCATTCAGAGAAGGGATATTTGGTTTCGAATCATAAAGGACAAATTAACAGGTGGATGATTGTTTTAACGTGCAGAGAAATGCTGCTCTATCCATGTCTTAACTTGAGGGGCCAATTCATCATATGTATAGACTAGGAAGAGGACATTGAGAGAATGGCAGTTGTGTTTAAACCACTTCCCCTGAGTCCTCATGTAACAAAGGGCAAAGTAGTGAAATGGAAATCTTGGGGCCATAAATTCCATTCCTGGCTCCTCCATTGACTTTCTAAATGTCAAATCGAGTTGTCCTCTACACTCTAAACTTCAGATTTCTCGCGCAATTCAGTTCAATTCAATTCATATTAATCAAGCAAAAACATAATGCAAGGTAAACCAATGTCATATAGGGTAGGTAGTTCAATAGGAATAATGGCATAAATGGTCCATCAGATAAAGGGTGTGACAGAGAGATTTTCTAACGGCCTGTGGGGATTTGTTTATACTAAATTGTATTGTTGTAAAGTAACTAAGTCAAGGTAGCCCTACACATGGCATTCTTTTACTCTGATTTTGGAAAACACAATATGTAGAAAGCCAAATTTATAAACAAGAGGAGATAGGATGAATCATTTATTTACAAAGAGTTCTCTAAATAAAAAGACTTCTGTAATGCATTTACATTATTATTTGATTTATACAAATATTTATATATTTGATACATTGTTTTTATTTACACAAATATTTATATAGTTGATATGTTATTCTGATAAATCACGATATGCTTATTTAAGCTACAATTTTATAGTATTTTTGTATATCTGGGAATGTATAAAGATGCATGAGTATATATTCAAAATCTTTTAAATATAGAGAGTAAGAATGCACTCAGTCATGATTTTCAGTAGCAGGTCGAATCTTTCCTACTCTTGAGATCCAGTGGTGAATTTCCTCCAACTTTAGTGGCCAAGTATTATGTTCTGGGGGCTGAGTTTCCTGATCATCTACCTCTATAGTGAGAGGGAGTATTTTGTAGTTGAAAGAGTACAGGACTTGGTGTCAGGAGAGATGTGAATTTGGATCTTGCCTCTAGCACTTGTTGAATAGGAACAGACCACTTCTATGAGCTTTCTGTTCTTCCTCTGTAAAATAAAGAAGATAACATCCAATCATTCAATCAATAAACATTGATTAAGCATGTACTATGAACCAGGCATTGTGCTAAGATCTGGACCAAATGAGATAATGTATGTGAAATACTTTGTAAGCATGAAACTCCATGTGAACATTGATTCTCTTCCTTTCTTTTCCCTTAATTTTTGTCATATTTTTTAATAATTTGTTATTTTTGTCAGTTTTAGAATTCCCTTCAACAATGTAAATTTCAATCCTCTGAGAGCTCAGAGAAGTCAGTTCGCTCGTCCAGTGTGACACAGCTAGTAAGAGTTAGTATCAGAATTTGAATCAGGGTCTTCCTGACTGTAAGTTCAGCACTTTATTAACTAAATCATAATGCTTCTCTAAATGCCACTCATTGGTTCTAGTTCTGGTTTGTTTATTTCAGGTTTTTTTTTTTTCTGGACTGGTATTAGCAACACCTGAAGAAGAAATTCTCTCCGCTTATGCAGATTCAGAACTGTCCGGCAAGTTACAGGTTGGTGGAATTTCCTGAGGCCAGGATCATGCAGCCAAGTGTGGGTCAGAGGTGCGATTTCAACTTCTGTCTTTCTGCCTTGAAAGGCACCATGCTTCCTCTCAAGTGTCAGATATCACCAATTATTTTCCCCAATTTGGTGCAGATTCAGAGGCAGAATATACTGTATATCACAGTGGGAAGAGCACTGGATTCAGCCAGAAGACCTGAGATAGAATTTTGGCTCTGTTCCTTACTTATGTGACCACAGGGCCAATAAATTTCTTCTCTTGGCCTCTCGTTTTTCATCTGTAAAATGAAGAGTTTGGACTAGATAGACTCGAAGATCCTTTCTTGATCTCAGCTTTATCACTTTCTTGTCATGAGAGCAGTATACCCTTGCCAGAGTTGATGCCACATATTCTTCTCCCAGTATTTATAAATGATTATTAGTGACCTGTGTTATATACCATGGTAGTACTTATAGTTTCGCTTAATCTGATGAGACGAAAGAGCAGTAAGCCTGGAATCAGAAGAATCTAAGTTCAGATCAGACCTCAGACACTTAACTAGCTGTCTTGTCCTTGGACTAGTCACTTGACTTCTCTTTCGCTCAGTTTCCTCAACCAGTTGGGTTGTAGTGAGGATCAAATGAGATAGTAATTATAAGTCAGTTAGCACATAGTAGGTGCTGTATAAATGCTTTGGTGGCTAGGTGGCACAGTGGATAGAATGTTGGACCTGGAGTCAGGAAGACTCCTCTTCCTGAATTAAAATCTGGCTTCAGATACTTACTAGCTGTGTGACCTTGGACGAGTCACTTAACCCTGTCTGCCTCAATTTCCTCATCTGTAAAATGAGCTAGGGAAGGAAATGGCAAACCACTCTAATATCTCTAAGAAAACCTTAAACGGGGTCATGAAGAGTAAGACACAATTGAAAATCACTGAACGTATAAATGCTTATTTCCTTCCTTTCCCTTCCCCCTGTAAAACTACTACTACAATGACAAATAATAATAATAGCTAATAATAATAATGCAGAAGACTGTTCATTTAATATTTGTTAGATGCTTTAAAAGACATGGACCTTGAAGACTGACAGAATAAGAAGAGATAGGAAAATATTAAACTTCATGATGCTGGATAAACTTCCTAGCAGGAAAGTTCCAAGGAGTTCTACTTAGAACCATTCAATGTCAAAGTTAGGAAGGACCTCAAGGATCATCAGTTCCAACCCCCTCGTTTGATAGATAAGGAAACTGAGACCCAGAGAGATTTAAGTGGTGAAATAGGTTAAGTATTTGGAAATTCTGGAAAAGGTGAATTTCCATGGATGTGATAGATTATCTGCCCTCTTGTACTTTTTTAGAATAAGAAAATGAAGCTATCTGATGGATAAACGAACAAGGAAGGGGATATTAAACGGGGAGGTTCAACAACCACGTATTTTAACTTGCATCCAAGAGAAAGGAGAAACTAGCTTGTTAAGCTAGAACTTGGCTTGGATATTCACTTCAAACTAACAAACTTTCAACTAAAATATAGTTTTGAAGAAAGTCACTTTATAATTTTGTTGCTAGGCAGTTGGAAAAACTCTGTTGGGGTCAACTGAGTCAAACGAGTTTTAGAGAAAAAAATGAGTTTTGAGAAAAGAGACTGCATGTATGGCTATTTCAGTGACTTGTTGCCAAGGATTCCTCCCACTTAAAGAAAAAAAAACCTATGTTAATATCATAAAAATAGATGGCATTTATGTAGTGCTTTAAAATTTGCAAAGCATTTTACACAGATCATCTGATTTGGTCCTCACAAGCCCGTGAGGTAGGTACTAATATTATCTTTATTTTACAAATAAAAACACAGAGGCTCAGAGACTTTAAGGCAATTACCTGGGGTTGAAGAGCTAGGGAGTATTGGGGAGGTTTTCCTGTCTCCAAGTCCAGTGGATCTACTATGCCATATTCTCTCTCTCTCTCTCTCTCTCTCTCTCTCTCTCTCTCTCTCTCTCTCTCTCTCACTCACACACACACACACACACACACACACACACTGCAAAGACTTTCATAGCAAAAAATCAATCTGTCAGTCATTACCTGTTGAAACTGCTGATTTCTCAGGAAGTTGTTAATGTGGGGTTTTTTGCTTATTTTTAGCTCCTATGCCATGCTCAAGTTTAAGAGGTTAACATTTGAAGCTTCTATTGTCTTGATTTTGAAGTCTAAGGTTTGCATGAGAACAGATACTCCACATCAGAATTTCTAAAGCACTCACCTCCTAATATCCTAAAAATTTACAATTAATAAGTACTTTCCTGCATCCAATCAATGAAATATCATAACAAAATTTTCATGTTGTTTCCACTACTAAACACCCTCAGATGATATTCAAGACCTATTATATATTAATTTCTACTAGAACCAGAGGTAAGGAACCTGGGGTCTCAAGGCCACATGTGGTCTTCTAGGTCCTTGGGTGCAGACTTTTGACTGAGCCCAAGTTTTACAGAACAAATCCTTTTATTAAGGGTATTTGGTCTATGAAGTCTGGATTCAGTCAAAAGGATGCGCTTGAGGACCTAGGGGGCCACATGTGGCCTCGAGGCCACAAGTTCCCCACCCCTGAATACCCCTTCTCCTTTTGAAGTGGCTAAAAGGGAAGGGAAGTGCTAAGAAAAACATTTTTAAGTTGTCAATGAATGATTATATCAAGCCTGCAGTGTAATTACCACCACTATATTAGTTACAACTCTTGTGACCTCAGCTATCCACATAAAACTTTAATTTTCATTCTTTATTCAGATTCAAAGTAGCACCAACATCAGTACAAAGGCTTTGCATGTCACCTGCAATTATCTTCATAGTTTATTGTTCTAGCTCAATGATAATTACAAATCCGGGGTGTTGGGTGTGTTCATGGAGAACTACTACCTCTGATGTGATGGCTGCCAAGCCCTTTTCAGAGCTGCTTTCTACCTTTGGTGTCCACCTGATTCATCTAACTTTCACCCATGATTCCAAGAAGCTGTAGCATGCTCCTTGGCCACACCCCACTAAATCATCTTGCTGAAGGGCTAAACCAGGTTGAAGGTAACCTAAGGGTTTCAACCGTCGGAAAGTTAGGGGGTGTCTACCCCAAAACATGTGAAGACTTCCCCTGGTGGAATAAGCGGATGAAAACAATTCCTTCGAACCTCCATGAAAGCACTGACACAAGCACTATGGAGCACTCAGAGCTTGGTTAGATTTTGAAGACGGATGCCAAGTTGATGGCATCAGTTGGCATCCGTCTTCAATGCAGTGGCATCCTGAGCCATCACCCATCATCTTGATTCTGTCCTGCTATTGGACTGTGATGAATCGGGAAGAGAGAGTGAGGCTGATGACAACTATCTGCCTCACTTAAATCTGATCTATACACAAAAGAGATCGCCCGCCCCCCCTAAAAAAAAGACAAATCTAGAACTTTCTACTTCTCAGATTCTTCAGGACCTCTCAGAAGCTTGTACATTATCACCTTCTTCCCTAACTAGTATTTGACATGCTTATATATACACAGGATTAGTCTAGGTGGTGTGAGAGATAATTATTAACCAATAATTATCTGAGCACTCAATAAAGTACCATGGCATGAAATACGGGGAGTTCTGAAAGACTTAGGGCAGTTTTTGAGCTTTAAGCATTATCTTAAACTATTAAACTTTAAAACTGCCCTAAGACTTTTGGAACAAACTCTGTAGAGGAGACATACTCTCTATCCATTTGGAACAAAAAAAAAGAGATTAAGGAAAAAGATATAATAACACTTTAACATAGATCCTAGATTTAGAGCAAGAAGGGACCTTAGAGGCAATCCAAATCAACCTTCTCATTTTACAGATGAATAAACTGAGACTCAGAGAATAAATGACTTTCCAGGGTCACACAGCAAATAGGTATTAAAGACAATATTTGAACCCAAATTTTCCTCACACCAAGTCCAGCCTGCTGTCCACTATACTATACTATGTTACCTTTCAGGCAGAGAAACTCACATTAGAAACTCTCTCTCTCTCTCTCTCTCTCTCTCTCTCTATTTCTCTCTCTCTTTCTCGTATATATATACATATATATACATATATATGTGTATGTGTGTATACATATATAGTATATATATATGTGTATAATATATAGATATATAGTATACATATGTGTATAGTATATATGTATATATATATATCCTTATTTATCAGTTTTTTGTTTTGTTATTTTTTTTTGTTGTTTTCCAATTATAAGTGGCAGGAAGAGTGAGCAACATGGCAATTATTTATTACCATTTACTTGAACTCGGGGCTTCTCCCACAGCTTCTGAACACACTGGGATATTAAAAGGAAGTGACTTCCAGAATTTGCTAGACAGAAAATTCTTTCTAGCTGGCAAAAGGAGAGAAATTGACACTAACTAGAGTAACTATAGTAACTCTACTACCCCAGTCCAGCCTCAGAGCATCTGAGAACAAGCATACATAACAAAACATCAACATGCAAAAAAACATCTGGCGTCCATAGCTAGTATGCTTGCACAGCTTGTAAAAAGAGAAAAATTAAGCCCCATAACAAAGACCTGGCAGATGATAAACATGAGATTTGGAGTTTATCAGCCAGTTGCCTTTGATTGACATTGATATAGAAAGAAAAGGGCCCTGTAAAAAAAAACATTAACTATTGCTGAAGTAAAAATTCAAGGAGGATAAACTAAAAAAAGATAAAAGTTATGGTTATGTTGCCATGAATATATCATTTGCAAGAATGATGTCTATCTCTTTGCTTCTGATGAGGAATCCAGAAAGCATAGAATTTTTCAAAATGTTGCAAAACTAAAGCTTGTCTTTTGATATTTCTAACTCAGCTGAAAGCACAAGACAATAATAAAGATTCATGAGAACAACCCATTCTTATGTAATGTCCACATTGGTTTTGCAGTCTTGGTTATGCCATTTCCAAAAAGCTTCAAACTCAATTCCTCCTTTCACAATTGGCCAGAAGAAGAATACTGAACTAGGGATCAGGAGACCTGGGTGGTTTTATTTCTAATTCTGCTGCTAACATTTCTGCATTTCAATATATATTTCAATATATTTTGATTTCAATAATTATTCAACAATAATTACAATAACACAATGATAATTACAATCCAGAACCTTCTAATTCTCAGATTCTATGACTCGATGAAATGTCATTTATCTCCCTTTCTTTACACTTTGCTCTTTTTCTATATTCAGTGTTCAATTCACAATTTTGATCTTGATAAGCTCTGAATGTACCTGGCCAAAGGAAACAAGCATCTACCCATGATGGGGTGGTTTTCTTTGGGTGGAACGGATGTGTCTAGCCACTGAACCACTCAGAATGAAGAGCAGGTTTATCTGCAATCTCAGCTGAAGTTCTGCTGAAATTTGGCCAAGCTTTGGTTCACTCCTTCACCCTAACCAAAGCATTATTCGTCATATTTTCCTGTCTCTGTGAAGCTAGATTCTAAACAAGATTAGCAGCAGAAATCAGTAACTTGTACTTGTGTAACACTTTTAAATTTTTTCAGTCTTTCCATGCCTATTATCTCAGAATATATCAGAGAAAGAGATTCTCAGAGGCTTTATTGTCCTACTTGAAACAGGAAGTCCTTATGGACAAGGGAAGTATCTTTCTCTGACTCATGCTTCTAGGGAAGCTTTTCAATGCATCCAAGGCACTTTGGTACCTAACCCCTTCCCCATCTGAGAAGAAAGGAAAGATGGAAGGAAAGATGGAAGGAAGGAAGGAAGGAAGGAAGGAAGGAAGGAAGGAAGGAAGGAAGGGAGGAAGAAAGGGAGGAAGGAAGGAAGGAAGGAAGGAAGGAAGGAAGGAAGGAAGGAAGGAAGGAAGGAAGGAAGGAAGGAAAGAAAGAAGGAAGGAAGGAAGGAAAGAAGGAAGGAAGGAAGGAAGGGAGGGAGCGAGGAAGGGAGGGAGCGAGGAAGGGAGGGAGGGAGGGAAGGAGGAAGAAGGAACGAAGGAAGAAAGGAAGGAAAGAAAGAAAGAAAGGAGGGAGGAAGGAAGGAAGGAAGGAAGGAAGGAAGGAAGGAAGGAAGGAAGGAAGGAAGGAAGGAAGGAAGGAAGGAAGGAAGGAAGGAAGGAAGGAAGGAAGAAAAGAAAAATTTCAAGAGAGATAAAGAAATTTCTAGAGAAAAAGTAAAAACAAGAAATAAGAAATTTTAAGAGAAAGGAAGAAAGGAAGGATGAGAGAGCGAGAGAGAGACAGAGACAGACAGAGAGACAGAGAGAGAGAGAGAGAGAGAGAGAAATAGAAACAGAGAGAGAAAGGGCATGTCTGAAGAAGACTCCATGAGTTGAATAAATAATGCTAATAGCAGAAAAGGGCTAGACTGGGAGCTTTTTTGCAGAAGTATATTTATTGTCAAATTGGAGCAACTCTTAGGTCTTCCTGATCCTTTCTAGGATGGGTAGAAATGAGAAAGTGGTAAAAGGGAAAGAGGATAGAGGCATAGGGAAAAGAAAAGGATCAAGTTTGAGGGAAGAGAAAAATAGGAGGGAGAAAGAGAAAGGAAAGCAGAAGAGGCAGAGGATTCTGATGGCAGGGGCTAGCATTCTTATCAGTTTGTCAATGGTTTGCTGATCACCATGAATCATAAATAAACAAATATAAGGAAAATATCTTCTCTGTTAATGTGCAGAAGGATTTGGCAAGCACCACTTACTCCACTGAGGCAAATCACACACCATAACAGATGGTATTCATCCAACTGGAAAGACTCTGAGTTAGCATGACTGTTAAGCGAGATGAAAGTGCTGTCTCTTGGCTAAATACTATGATACTTATTTTATGAAGTAGAACAATACCACAGTGCCTGAAAAAAAGAGTATGCTACAAATGCTAGATGTGCAGAGGAGTCTGGCATCAGAGGGCTCCGAAAATCTTTAGAGTGAGATTATAGAGGAATCGATGTAGTCAAATCCTAAAATGTATTCTCTCCTTGTCCAAGTGAAGTGGCCCCAATTACCAGGAGACTCCTGAAAAAGAAAGGACTTATTCTACCCTCACTGCTTTCTGAGCAGAATGGGCCTGGGTTTGACAAGGTGGACAGCTAAAGCAGAGTGCAAACAAGGGGCCCTTTTAAAAAAATATTATATTAATGCACATGTCTTGAATTAACATTTATTTATCAGAGGCAGCTAGGTAGAATTCAAATCCTTCCTCAGACCTTGACCAGTTGTGTGGCCCTGGGTAAGTCACTAAATCTTGTTTGCCTCAATATTCTTATCTGTAAAATAGGGATAATAATAGCATCTACCTCTCAGGGTTATGGGAAGGATAAAACAAAACAATACTGTGAAATACTTTGCAAATTTTACAACACTATGTACATGCTAACTATTATAAAGCTCTTACTATGTGCCAAGCAACATGCTAAGTCCAGAGGAAATAAGAACAAAAGAAAAAATAGTCCCTGTCCTCAAGGAGCTTATGTTCACTCTAATAAGGAGACCACTTGAACACATATACAGGAAGTATAAACATAATATGTACAAAATGAACACAAGCTTGGCTTGGCAAGAGAAGTGATAGCATCTGGAGGTGGTGGTAGGGAGATCAGAAAAGACTCCCTGGGTGAAGCATCACACATTTCTTGAGTTGAATCTCAAAGGAGGAAGTGATGCATTCACAGCATGGGGGATAGTCAGCTCAAAGAGACAGAGCTAGGGAGTGTATTGGGGGAGGGGCAGAACACAGACTAGGTTATTATGGCTGGATGAATTCATTTGACGAGGGGCAGGGCAGCGAAAAGCCTGAAAAGACAGGAAGGGGCCAGGTTGTTAAGAGATCCAAAGTCAGATAAGTTCATATTTTACCCTAGAGCAGAGGCTCTTAACTGGGGCCAGTGGACTTTAAAAAATATATATTGTGGTAACTGCATTTCAATATAATTGAATCCTATATATTTTATTTTATTTTATTTTATGCATTTAAAAATGCTATTTTGAGAATGTGCCCATTAGGCTTTACCAGACTGCCCCAAAGGTTAAGAACAGTGGTGAGATTCAGCCGGTTCACGTTGGCTTGGCAGAACCAGTACCTAATTTTAGGTTGAGTTCAGTGTACTGGTTGTTAGCAGGGGAGGAGCATCAGAGACGGAGGTGGTGCCTCTGCTCGATTCTGTGGAAAAACCAGTTGTTAATTTATTCGAATTCCCCCACTGGTTAAGAACCCCTGTTCTAAAGAGCCAGTGGAGTTTGGGAGGCTGCCATACTAAAGATGGATTCAAATGGAAGAAATTTGAAGCAAAGAGAACCAGTAGATGGACTTTCCAAGAAACAAAGAGAAAGTCTATAAGGAGATGAGCTACAGAAGTGGCAATATGAGTGGAGAAGATGGGCTATGGGGAAAAGATGTGAGAATGACTGCTTTCTGTGGCATGAAGGATTTACTTTGTGATATGTTACGGTAAAGGATCAAACTCAAATGTAGGCACAATTTTCACACCTTGATTAGGGTACAAAAAATAGCTTGTTTCACCAGAGTTTTTCAGAATCAAAGTGAATGACAATTTCAAGAGGTTTCCGAATACAAGGTTGAAAAGCCTGGAAATATCTCATTGAACACATCTGTTCCAGCCAAAGAAAACCACCCCATCATGGGTAGATACTTGTTTCCTTTGGCCAGGTACATTCGGAGCTTATCAAGATCAAAACCGTGAATTGAACATTGAATATAGAAAAAGAGCAAAGCAAAAAGAAAGGGAGATAAATGATATTTCATGGAGTCATAGAATCTGAGAACTAGAAGGTTTTGGATTTATAATTATTATTGAAATAGGAGACACTACATATAAGTCCTCTTATACATGCTACCCTGGATAATCAACAAGGTATTTTATCTGACATTGGCAATAGGTAAATTAAAGACACGGTCTCTCTGATCTGAATACATTTTCTTGAAGCATTTACACTGTGAGGGGAAAAACACAATAAACTTGTGCTTTGTTCAACCGAAATTTTTCTGCTAATGCAACTTTTTCATGTAATATGTATTGTGGTGTTTTTTCCTCTCTTTTTCTAAGGGAAGTTTTCTTATCAGAGAATTTCCTATAACAAATCATAGTTCCAAATTCTATCTCTTTCTAATTCAATTTATGAAAGGTCAATCTTAGGATGATAGGATATAGACCTGGAAGAGACCTTAACAATCATCTGGTCCAGCCCTCTCATTTCACAGATGAGGAAACTGAACTCTAGACCTCTGGTGAATTGTCCAAGGTCACACAGGTGGGAAGAGGCAGTACTGGGATTCAATCCCAGGTCGTCTTATTTGCAAATCAAGAATTCTTTCTACTATACCACATCGCTTCCTTTGTCATCTGGGCACAGTCCTCTCCCCTACCTCCAAATCATTTGGCGACCCCACCATCTATATTTGGAACACATCTTCCCCACCAATCTGAAACTCTCCAGACTTTAGATTTCATCTTGCCAACCATCTGTTCCTGTAAACATTACCAAATTACCATTTACCACCCAAAACCATGCTCCTGCATGCAACACACCTTGCTCGTGTGGATATGTATACACATTTGTGATTATTTTCAGTGTGTTCTGTGTCGCCTGTGAATTGTCTTTATTTAGCTGTGAATCATATTTACTCAAATGTATTATATCTCTGCAAGCTATTCTGCCTTCTCACTCAACTCTAAATTCCTTGAAGGAAAAGGAAAGCATTTAGCTAAAACTATATAAACGTGTAGGACTATTCAATTCCATTGATGCCCAATAAATGTTTGGTAAGTTCATATAATACTAATACTGGCTAGCATTTGCATAGCACCTACTTGGGCCAGACAGTGTGCTAAACACTTTAGCAATCTATCTCATTCGATCTTTGCAATAACCATGAAAGGGAGGTGTTATTATTACCTCTGATATCATTCTATTTTCCTTCTGAGACATGTAACACCTAGAGTCAGGGAAAGTATGTAAATCAGGATCCATTCAAAAGGTAGATAGAGAAAAGACCCACCTTTTACACATTACAGTAGTGACTGTGTGTGACCTTGGACAAACTATTTAAACTTTTTGTGCTCCCAGGCAACTTTCTCAAACTTAGTTACTGAGCTGACCTAGAAGATGCTGCTAGAGGGAGTCCCCTCATTTGACATCCCTATAACAATAAAATCACAGCCTTATCTTTTTGTTTGTTTTTGGAGTGGAGAGGGCAGGGCATTTGGGGTTAAGTGACTTGCCCAAGGTCACACAGTTAGTAGGTGTCAGAGGTCAGATTTAAACTCAGGTCCTCCTGACTCCAAGGCCAGTGCTCTACTCACTGAGCCACCTAGCTGCCCCTAAACCTTATCTTTTTAAAAAGTTTGTAAGGCATTGCTCATACTCTTAAGGAGATTGCATAGAATAAGTGTAACATTATGGTGAATCTAGTGTTGAGCTCCCCAAAATTTCTAGCTCTTGCTCTACTGCTGGGCCTCCCAGTCTTCCCCTTCTCTCAACTTCCTACCTAAACCACAGAGTGGGAGGATTTTTATTAATATTATCTGTCCAGAATACACTGTCCTTTTGCAAGAAATTCAGCTGACTTCTTGACCACTTACTGATATTGTAAAGTGGTATCTAATTTGTTGTTTCCTCTTATTCCTAGGTCCCTCTGTGAATTCCTACTTCCAAAATTTCTCCCCAACATTGAACATTTAAATTCCACCTAGCTTTCCACAGATGTACTGATTTACTTTTTCCCAGGTGAATCCTACATTTTTTTCTTCCTGCCTTCCTAAACATATCCCAGACCTCTTTTTACATCCTTTTACATTATAACTTTGTTCTTTGCATTGTGTGTAATTCTCCCTAATTTAGTATTCCTGGCAGGCTTTGCTTGTGCTCTGTTGACTCCTTCTTCCAATTCATTGATAAATATTTTTTAATAAACTCAGACCCCCAGCAGTCCCTGGGGCATTCTGTGAAACACCTCCCTGTAGCTGGATCAAGTGTTATTTATTCATCAGTTCCATTACCCTTGGTTTACAGTTTTGGAGCCAGTTTTCAATCTGCATCACTATTTTCCTCTCCTAGCCAATTTGAACTTGTTTTGCAAGTAAAATTTCATGGGACATTTTTATCAAGTGTTTTACTAACATCCAAATAGATAACATCTGCTGTGTTCTCTTCAGCCATTCATTCTGGATTTCTATTTTTTTTTTATTAAAGCAAGCTATTAAGTTTGTCTGGCATGATTGTTCTTAACAAACCCGCATTGCTATTTGTCCTGGATTTCATTATCCTATGGTTTGACAGTAGTTAGTTTCAATGAGTAGACATTTCCCCCCACTAGTATTTGCCCATATAAACATTAAAAAAATACAGCTAAACATTGAAATTGAGCTTGTAACACTGTATTTCACAAGATCAGCTCTTCCTTTATGTGGAGACCCCAGTGGCTCGCTCTCTGCTCCCAGCTGCTTCTAATCACAGCTAATTCTTCAGTACAATGGCTGCCCCCATTTCAAGGGCTTAAACCAATTTCCCTATTGGACTGGATTCCTTGGGTGTATTTTAATTAGTCTTCTTTGGCTTCCCTTTATCATAGCTTTAGAGCTTGCCTCACAATTGTTAGGTCTACCTGTTTCTCGTGGAAACAAGCCACTCTACTCCTATCTCTCAAGACTTATTCTTTCACTTCACATCCTGTATTTCAGTGTTTTCCATGATCTGCTCCACCCACTGACTTTGAATGGCATGAGGATCTGCTTCTTGGTAATTTGTACATCACTTACTAACTGTGTGAGCCTGGTCAAGTCACTTAACCTCGGTTTGCCTTTGAAGAAGAAAATGGCAAACCACTCCAGTATCCTTGCCAAGAAAACACCATGGACAGTATTGGCATGCTGTGGTGCACAGGGTCATGAGGAGTTGGACATGACTGAACAACAAACTCATGCAGCAATTTTCAGTGTGATGTACTGGGAAAACGCTGGGTCTAGAGTCAGATGAACTGAGTTTGAATTTTGGCTCTGCTACTTAATAACTGTGTGACCTTGGGCAAGTCTTTTAAAGTCTTTGCCTCAGTTTTATCATCTGTAAAATGAGAGGATTGGATTAGACGACTCTTAAGCTTCTTTTCTATCTATGATAAGCCCTTCTAAAAGATGCCTCCCCCGTGACGTTCACCCAGAGCAACAAGAAAGAACAGGGAGGAAGATGGAACTAGAAGAAAGAAGTAGAAACTAAAAGACATATTTGGAAAAGAAACACATCAAAGACTGTGATTTATGGAAGATAGAAGGCCAAACAATGAGTAAATGGATGGAACAAGAAGGTAAAGAATTTCTAATGGGCCAAAGGGAAGTGGCCAAAGAGGAGGGAAGTGTTTGGGATGAGTTTCCATGGATGGTGACACCCAATTTCTGGCTCCGTCAATTTGGAGAGAGGCAATAAGAAAGTCTATGATATTTAGTCTGCAACGCAGAAGCCCCCTGAACAGAGAACAGTTGTTGAACTACTTCTTCGCTGATTCTGAATTCTAAATGGAATCTCAATGGGGAATTCTGTGCAAGCATTGACTGAGGCTAGGGACCACTTAGAAAAGGTGCTGAAACCTCACTCTTGGATGTACATCCCAGAAAGCAACTTTATTCTCTAGTTGTCTCTTGTAAAGTTTTGATAGGTATGTGGAGCCCCTGAGATAATGAAGGTTGTTGAGAGCTCTGCCTCTAAACTGTCTCTGTCTGGTGCTTCTAATTCTGCTGTCTTGGACTGAGTGCAACTAATCTAATCACTCTTCCATGTGATTGCTTGTCAAATACTCAATATGTCCTCCCTGAAGTCTTCTGGTTTGGGGGGATGGAGTACATGAACAGGGGAACTCCACAGATCCTTTAGGCCTGGCTTCCCCCAAATCCTTGGGCATCACATTTTCTGAATCCTGTCCAATAGGGCACCAGAGAAGAAACAGGGAACCTAAAACTTAACAAACAACCTTCTTTCCCTTCATTGAAGCACCAACCTCCCAACTTTCCTGGTAACTGAACCAGTCAGCTGTGTTAGTTTTTATATAATCTGTATTACGACCTCTTGCCATGTCAGTTTATCATAGCTACTACTAGGGATAACAAAGAATTCTCTTCCAGCAAGTATGGAGGGCAAAGAGAATGTTGCAGTAATCTTCCATAGAATATGTGATTTCTGCCTGTATTCTGGGTCAAATAATCATTATCTATGTGAAGGTGCCGTCCACCAACCACACAGTTGGTATCCTTGCTAGGAAAAAAAAAGACAAAGGAGTTCAAGGGACGTTTCTCCATTGTCCAAGTTACAGAGGGAAGTGAAGTATCCCTAGAAAAGGATAGGGAAAGGAGTGTGATGTTTAAAAAGTTCAAGAGACATAGTTTCCAGGTAATTAGTCATTTTATTAATAGCGCTAGCATTTTATTAATAAAAGAGGTCAGTGGCCCTCTCAAATGCCAAAGACTCTCATGGTGGCAAACTCACAACCTATATGCCCTTGGAAAAGTGTGTGTTCCTGAGAATGGCAATCAACTCTAATTGCTTAACAATTAATGAAAAAATGAATATTATCATGGGTTGTAGGCTCATTCTGATGAGAGTCTTCAGGGTAGTGACTTGGATCACCCAAGTCTTGGTCAAAGAGACACCAATTTCCAGATCACCTATCTGACAAAAATAAAAATCCATGTTTTCTCAGACCTGTGTGAGTGAACACAATGAACAGGAATCCATCCATTCACCTAAACTTAGAATTTCTTTTACTGTCTTTGATTAGATCTTAGCCTGGGCAAGTCTTTGAGAGAGATTTCCCATGCAGGTCAATTTCTGGATGAGGAAGCAGAAAAGGGGGAAAGTCTTGGTCCTAATTCAATAATTAGTTATTAAATACAACAGAGAAATAATTATTTCTCTCAGGAGTTTGACCTGTGGTTTTGTTGGTAAAGGATACTCCAGCATGGGGAAACTCTTTCTACTAATGTAGGTCAGTACAATCTTTGCAACTTTTAATTTCAGAGAATTGCCCAGGGCAAGCACTAGTCTACATGCTGTTCCTTGTGCACAACTCTCCATCTCCTAGCCCTGTGTTTTTGCACTGGCCATCCACCTTGCCTGGAACAAACCTCCTTCTTATCTCTGCCTCTTAGCTTCCCTGACTTCCTTCAAGACTCAGCTCAAATCCCACCTTCCATAGGAGGTCATTCTCAAGACCTTCAGCTGTTAGTGATTCCCATCTGAGGTTTCCTTCCATTGACTCTTGGTATATCTTTTATGTACCTACTTACCTACATGTTTTTAGAATGTGAGCTCAATGAGGGCTGAAACTGGTTTTGCCTTTCTTTGTATCTTCAGCACTTAGGACAGTGTCAGGCACAGGTGCTTAATAAATGCTTTTTGATTTGATTCTAACTAAGGTCTTCTTGGCTCTGAAACTCTCTCTCCCATGCCACATTGATCTCCTAGAAAACAAACCAAATTAAAAGAGGTTCAATGCATATGCAAATGATCTGTGTCCCACTTAAATAAACACTCTCTTTGACTTGACACCAAGAGAGGACGACCAAATGTCCTCCGAGGACAATATCAGCACAAGCTACCAGGTGGTACCCCAAGGTTAAGCCACTCTGGCTCACATCAGCCATACACATATGAGAAGTGCTTGGGTTCTGATGAACAATTTACTCCCATTAACTGATTAATCTTAACCATGTTCACCTAGATGTCCCCTGTCTGTATTTTTATCTAAGGTTATCTTTGACTTAGTCAATAGCTAGCTGGCTAGACAGACAGACAGACAGACAGACAGACAGACAGACAGACAGATAGATAGATAGATAGATAGATAGATAGATAGATAGATAGATAGATAGATAGATAGATAGATAGAGATATATGTAGATATAGATATATCTATATGTGTGTGTGTATCTTGTAAAGACGTATTTGTGGACATGTTGTTTCCCCATCAGAGCACAAGTTCCTTGAAAATGGGCATTGCTTACTCTTTCTCTGTAACTCTATAACTCTGACACAGAATGAGTGCTTAGTAGCAAATGCTTGCTGATTAATTGACCAACATTTATAACTTGCTTGGCTAATATTAACCCCCATACCACAAGATTTTAATCTTCTTCCCAACTTTATGTAATGTGATTGTTCATTTGCACACAGTTTGAAGTACAATTATATACCTCCAAAAGGCTTTATGCCAAGCAGTACTTGGTTCCATCATTTTTAAAGTTTGTGTGCATTAGGAGAAAGGGGTCATCTCACCACTATCTTGATTTCTGTGGTTTTCCACTGCCCTGGCTGATGTCAATCTGCTATGCTAGTCCCTCGAGGTCTGCCATTCGCTTCCTTTCAATTGGCAGGTGAAAACTGGGCCAATGCTTCAACAGGCTGGTTACTGAAGATTGTTAAGTGAGATGCCACCACACAATTCTCAGAGTCATTATCCTGATGCATAGTCAAATACCATCTCTGCTTCTTGCTCACCTTGGGATCCCCTGACTCAGCATTGCTGATAGAGGCTGTGCCTCAAAATGAAAGAGCAACCACTCTCTGGGCACATGCAATAAGTCGGAATTTCCAAAAGAGTCAACAAATGGAAAGAAGCTTGCCACTGAGAGAGACACAAAGCACTGCATCATCCTTTTAAAAGTTTCTCTGTCAAACTACTTTTTTATGCCATTTAGCGTAGCCTCCTGAGACTATTCAGGTCCACATTTCCCAACTCTTTTGCCCCCTCAAGATGCAAACAGAGCAGGGACTAAGCAATGAGTACTCATGGTTTTGGAGGGTCTGGCATCAGGTGCTATGAAGAAACAAACGAAAGAAAAGACTTAAGAAAGGAAGAGGAGAGTCCTGACCTGTGTGAGAGGATTAGAGAGTGGAAGAAGGTGGCCCTGAGGAAAAAGGAAAAAAAGGATTATGGGATACTTGAAGATAAGAAATATACATGAGGCTCACTGCATTGAGTGGGAAATTTGAAACTCCTTGAAAGAAGGAAGTATCTGCTTATCTTGCAAAGGCTGAGGATGTGTACCCATAGGTGAGAATCAGGTGAGACTCATCCGGTTAGAGTCAGAAAAAAAAGAGATGAGTAGCAGTAGTGGGAGACTTCTGAATTAATCATAAGAACATAGATCTAGAAGGTACCTCAGAGGACTTCTAGTTAAATCTTTTCATTTTCCTTAAGAGATAACTGAGACCCATGGATATAAAGGTCATTATTGTTGTTCAGTCATTTTCAGTTATGTCTGACTCTTTGTGACCCCATTTGGGGTTTTATTAGCAAAGATACTGGAGTGGTTTGCCATTTCCTTCTTCAGTCCATTAAACAGATAAGGAAACTGAAGCAAACAGGGATAAGGGACTTGCCCAGTGTCCCACAGCTAGTAAGTGTCTGAGTCTGGATTTGAACTCAGGAAAATGAGTCTTCCTGACTCCAGGCCTGGCACTCTATCCACTGTGCCACCTAGCTGCCCCCAGGTAAAGATCACACAGATGATAAATATCCAGTGTGTCTTGAACCAGGGTTTTCTAAGTCTAGAACCAGTACTAGTTCCATTGTACCATGATGGCCTGAAGAATCAAGTCAACTCTTTGTCAATTTATTGTTAAGCATAGGGAAGTCTGCTACTTCCTCCATGCATGTAACCAGGATATGACAAAGAACCTCAGCAGACTAATCAAACCAAACAACTACAATAAATTTTGCTGATTTGTGTGGGAACAAATACAACAGAAGGGCAAAATCTAGACCTCTACTAAGGATTATGAGGTTGTGGGCAAGAAATTGAAGATCTCAGGGACACTAGTGATTTTATCCCTACTGCCAAAGGCAAAGGCTTACAAACAATAAAATTTGGAAAGTGAACAGCTGGTTAAGAATATGACATCTGAGACAAGGATTTGCATTTCTGGATACCAGGTTAAATTAGAGAATAATTGAGATCTTGGGGGTAGATGTGTATGTAAAGAGGGCATATAAAAGTCTTTTTATATGCTCTCAAAAATCTAATCAAAAGGGCTTTTAACTAAAAAAGGAGTAGATAATTCTGCCTACATAGATCTACTCAGCTACATACATAGACAGTAGGGAGCTATAGCAAAAATGGAAGAATAGCAGTAAAGATTTCTAATGATTCCATGGAGGTGACAATCCAGAAAGGAGAGAGGAATATACACAAACAAATAATGCAGAGATAACAAGTAAAGCAAACCTTGAGATACTAACTAAAGGTGAAAAAAATTGACCTCACAAATATTACTAAAGTTTGTTAGTGTGGTGCTGGATTGTGGTTTGTATCTTACTCAAAAGGCACAATACAGGGGCAGTGTAGGCAAATAACATTGTCTACTAAGATTAATTCATGGGAGGAAATCCAGGAACCAGAGGTGGAAAACATTTGACTGAAGATTCACAAAGGCATAAACAGAAGTAATATTAAATATGGACTACCTGGACAAAAAGAGTAAATAGATTAACAACTTGGGAAACAGTCTTACGTAGAGACATTATCTGGACATACGGTGGCACTATTTCTGCCCCAAATAGTACCTTTGTTAATTACATAGGCGTAGGTAATTTTCCTCTATGCGGAAGCACCTGTCCATATGTACATCTGGAAGATGAAAAGACAGGTATGTGGGCAAGTAATGCCCACTTGCCTCCCAAAGGCATTACTGGAATAGCTTCTCAGAGTAAAATCTCTGTATCAGCCACCAGGTGTCACTCTGGGCTCAAGCTACATGTATAGATAGTGGCCCCATACCTGGATGTCTTCCAAGCACAGGTGCGCATCAAAAGTGTTCCTAGTTTCCTAATATGTGTTCCCGGTTTCTATTTTGGCTCAATCTAGAGTTCAGAATGTAAAGATCATTATAATATAATATTTTATACCTTTCACAAAATTGTCTCAGTTTCTCCTACCCCATTAAGAGTGCTATCTCTTTCCCAATTTTGCACAGTCCCAAAGGATACACACCCACATTACAAATTAGAATAAGTTTATGAAATGTAATCAGAAATAAACAAAACAATAAAACACCAAGTGGTGTCATCAATTTTGGTAAAGGTTGGAAATCTCCACTTTTCACCTGTAAGTCTTTGGAAGGTTATTTACAGGTATATCAGATTGACCTTTTAGGGATTCTCTTTCCAACATTCCTTCCCCCAACCCCCAATATTTCTTTCCAAGACACCGAAGAAAAGAAAAAAATAATAATCTGTTTACCTATATCCAGTCCTACTGCTGGTTCCTTAGTGAGCAGGTCATTAGAGGATTTCAAGTCAAAGTCACCTGGACTTCTCCCAGGAGCAGCCATACCTTGTTAACCTCTCCCAAAATCTATCACCATTCAGATGCTATCTTTAACTTTTCCTGGGCGCCATTGATGTCTTTCCCATCCAGAAGGCCATAGCCTCACCAACAATCTGAAATCTGCCAGTCCTGACCAATGGCCACCATATTTCACAGACAGAGAGACTCTACTCAGCACCTTGTGGAAGGTTTGTGTCCATGCTGCATCTGTCTCCAGCATATCTAACACTGTTACTGTAGAACAGACTCCAACCCTCTTTGTTCTGAAAGTTCTCAGTGCAACATTGTCTTTGCCAAACATCCTTTATGTTAACTCTTTGAAAGAATCCAACTTCTTTGTCTCTGTATTTCATTTTCTGGTCTAGCACCTGCCTAGTAGATCCAAGAAATTGCATGGGTAAGAGCCCAAACTTTTACCTGTGGAAGAAGCAGTGAGGGGACCTAGTACTCTGGAACTTATTGTGAACCTTGAAGAAGAACTGGTTATTGAGAAAAAATGATGAGAACTTGGGGAGAAGTGGTCATATTGTCTTTGAAGTAGTAACAGATTAAAAGAAAAAAGAGGAAAGAATATAGTCTCGTACAATCCCTAGATTTTAGGAGAACACATTTCAAAGGGTTCAGAGAAAAAGCAGATAGTAGAATCACATGACGTAAAATCCTGTAATGAAAATTGGCAAAGGGGGAGAGGAAGATGTAAGGAATGAAACTCTGAAGATATAAAATGAAGCAGTTTTTGATGAGCAAAGGGGGAAGTGACTAAAGGAAATTATATGGGTATACAAAGAAGACAATGACTAACAGATTTTTTAAAAGGCAAGTATAGATTGTGATGAACAAACTTGGAAAATATACTTCTATCATAGAGGAGGGTGCCTATGGATATGGAATATTGCACACTTTGCCAGATAGGGTTGCTGTGTTGTTTGTTTTTTATTAAGTTGTTTTACTTCTTCACAAAAGAAGGCACACTGGTGGAGGTGGGAGAGAGGTAAATACAGGAATGATTATGATGGAAAAATGAGAGTTATCAATAAACCCTAAAAAAGACATTCAGGAGACAGAAGCAAAGGCAAGCAATTCAAAATGAAGATGTGATTCTGCAAGAATATTGTGAGGAGATAGAAGCATACTGTTTTTACTTTTTTTTGGTTTTTTCCTTCTCATGTTTTTTTCTTTTTTGTTCCGATTTTTCTTTCACAACATGACTATTGTGGGAATACGTTTAACATGATTGTACATGTATAACCTATATCAGATTGCTTACCATCTTGGGGAGGGTAAGGAGGTACCGAGAAAAACTTAGAACCGTAAATTTTACAAAAATGAATATTGAAAGCTATCTTTATGTGTAATTAGGAAAATTTAAATGCTATTAAGAAAAAAGACTATGTGAGGAAAGTTAACAGTAGAATCAACTTCGGCTGAGGAGGTATTTATAGACTTTTAAAGGTAATATTGGGGGAAGAGGTTTTTAAAGTGGAGCGGGACCACTGCTTAGGATATATAGGATTCTCTGGTCAGTCAGTCAATGTACCAGTCACTGTGCTAAACACTAGGGATACAAAGGAAGGCAAAAACAGTTTGGCTTTCAAGGAGTTTACAGTCTTATGGGGAAGACAACATAGAAACAACAATGTGCAAACACGCTACATAAAAATAATAAATTGGAGATAATTAACAAAGGGAAAGCACTAGCATTAAAAAAGATGGGGAAAATCTTCCTTTAGTGGGAGATGGAATTTTAGCTGGGACTTACAGAAAGCCAAGGAGTCCAGGAAGTAGAAACAAGGAGGGAGAAAATTCCAGGCATAAGTAGTATCTGGTGAATATGTCCAGAGTGAGGAGGTGGAATGTCTTGTTCCAGGAACAGAAGGATGTCAGTGTCACTGCATCACAAGGAATGTAGAGATGCGAGGGGAGATGACAGAGGTGTAAGAAGACTGGAAAGGTGTGGGGGTGACTGTATGTCAGAGAATTTTATGTTTGATACTACATGTGATAATGAGCCATGGGAGTTTTTTTTTTTTTAGGAAAAAATTTTGTCAATTGAGTGGAAGATGGACTGGAGTGGAGAACAATTCATGGTAGGTATGACAATGAGCAGTCTATTGCCATTGTCCAGGTATGAAGTGACAAGGGCTTGTACCAGGGTGGTAGCGAGTCAGAAAAGAGAAGAGGGCATATGCAAGAGATATTACTAAAGTAAAAATCAACGAACCTTGGAAACAGACTGGATATTGTTGGGGGAGAAGGAGAGGTTGTGGTGAGAGAGTAAGGAATCAAGGATGACAACTAGGCTGTGAGCCTGGGTGACTTGGAGCATGGTGGTACCCTCTATGGTCATAGGGAAGGTGGGAAGAGAAAAGGGTCTGGGGGAAATGATAATGAGTTCAGTTTTGGACATATTGAGTTTAAGTTGTCTAAAGGACAAGATGTCTGATAGAGATTTGGAGATGCAAGACTGGAAGTCAGCAGAGAGATGGTAATAAAGGGTGACAGCAAGGAGATATACCTGCTCAGTTATTGTTTTAATTTTGTTTTCTCTTCGAAGGAGAATAATCTTTGAACTGAACAGACAAAACAAAGACACAGGAGGAGTTGGTTGATGACCAAGATAATAAAAGAGCACTTTGGTGATCTCAAGTTACCGGACCCAGATGATCTATATCCCAAGGTACTGAAATAATTTGTGGATAAGTTTGCTGAAGTAGTCTCTGAAATATTATGGAAAATGAGAAAGTGCTTCAGGACTGGAGGAAGGCAGATGTTCTGTTTTTCAATAAGGAGAAGATAATGGGGACTTGAAACTGTAGACCAGAGAGTCTTACTCTGATTCCTGGTAAAAATTTAAAATGCATTATTAAAGGATTATTTGTGATCATCTAGATGAGGAAAAGATTATCTTAAACAGTTAGTTTGGCCTTCATTAAAAAGAGGTCATGTCAGATTCACTGGATTTTTTCTTAGACTAGGAGATTTAAAAATACTGCAGATAAAGTTACCTAGATTTTACCTTTGACAAAATCTGACATTCTTGAGAATAAGATGAAGAGATATGGGTTAGAGTCCAGGGGTTGACATATTATGGCCAAAGGACCAAATCTGGACCACCCCCTGTTTTTGTATGGCCCATGCACTAAGAATTGTTTTTATATTTTTGAATACAATAAAACTTTATCGGAAAATGTAAAAACTATTCTTGTCCTACAAACCATACAAAAATAGGCCGCCAGCCAGATTTGGCCCATGGGCCAATCCCTGGGTTAGTCAATAGTATGTTCAGGTGGTTTTAGAAATGTTTGAGTGACTGCAGCAAACACGGAAGCAGGTCTCTAATGGAGTACCCCAGAGATCTTTCCTTGGTCTTTTGCCTTATAACATTTCCAGCAATGATTTGAACAAGGGCAAAGAGAACCTGGTTATCAAATTTCCAAATGATATAAAGCTAGAAGGATAGCTAATACACTGGATGACAGAAACAAGATCCTAAAAGACATCATCTGGCTAGATCATGGAACTACAACACACAAGATTAAATGTAATAGGAAAAAATGTTAAGCTTAATATTTGAAAAAAACAATTTCACAAATATAAGATTGAGGAAACTATTTAGCTAAATAGTTCATAATAATGGTTCATAATAGAAAAAAATTCAGGGGATTATGAGGGATCACAAATTCAATGAGTGAACAGTGTAATATGGAAGCCCAAAAAATGAATGTGGCCTCAGGCTATATTCAGAAAAACATAGCATTTGGGGCAGCTAGGTGGCGCAATGAGTAGAGCACCTGCCCTGGAGTCAGGAGGACCTGAGTTCAACTTGACACACTTACTAGCTGTGTGACCTTGGGCAAGTCACTTAATCCCAATTGCCCTGTCTTCTCCCCTCCAAAAAACAAACAAACAAAGACACAGCATTTAAGACTTTTGTTGTTCAGTCACTCGGTCATGTCTGACTGTGACTGCATGGACCAAAGCACACCAATGCTGTTCTTGGGATTTTCTGGGCAAAGATATTAGAATGGTTTGCCATTTCCTTTTTCAGTGGATGGAGGCCAAAAAGGGCTAAGTGACTTGCCCAGGGTCATGCAGCTAGTAAATGCCTGAGGTCAGATTTGAACTAAGTTCTTCCTGACTCCAGACCCAGATCCCTATCCACAGAGCCTCTTAGCTGCCTCTGAGACTTACATGGATGATATTTTCATTGTACTTGCCTTGGTCAACATATGGAACATTATGCAACATTCTAACATTACATTTTAGGAAAGACATCTTGTTAAATTTTATGTGTGTGTAAATTTTATTTAAAAAATAAACCATGTGTGACAGAAATCTAGTTTCTTATTCAGTTCTCTCTTGTTCTTCTAGAACAAGTTCTTTCTAGAAAGTCGTTTATTGTTCTTTCTAGATATTTGGAGTTTATTGATGATTGTTAAGTTCACAAAAACCATTTTTTTTTCATAAACTGGAAAACATTTAGGAAAGGACCACCAGAATGCTAAAGATGTTCATCATTATGCCTTAAGAGAATCAGTTCAAAGAATGAAAAATGATTGAGGTGGGAAAGAGTTTTCGAGTCATAGGATCTATTTCAAATCCAAGCTCTGCCACTTAACACCAATTTGACCTTGGTCGAGTTAACCTCTCTGGGATAGTCTCCTTATCTCAAAACTGAGGATATTGGACCAGGTGACCTCTATGGTCCTCGAGGATATTGGACCAGGTGACCTCTATGGTCCTCGAGGATATTGGACCAGGTGACCTCTATGGTCCTCGAGGATATTGGACCAGGTGACCTCTATGGTCCTCG